>CM042226.1:24951871-25269371 GCA_023566465.1 Cottus gobio | reverse complement strand
ATGGATAATAGGCAATACTGCCTTGGTGTGTGCTGAATGCAATTCCTTATGAATATTGTCAGTCATTTTATATTGTAAGGAGAAAGCTGGGGATTTTGACTCTTGTCCTGCTAGGATCTAGAAGAAAACTCCCCGTCAGGGAATCGAACCCTGGTCTTCCGCGTGACAAGTGGAGATACTGTCCACAATACTAACGAGGAATAATGTTTTGACATTTTGGGCTAGTTTTTTGGCAGGAATTTGATGTGTTACACAGGGGAGCTTTTAAGTTTATTACACATTTACTGTCCCTCAAAGACATAGCAGCTATGACTGAATCCAGTTGGAAATCATGTTATTTGGCATCTGAAATGTATGCAGTTTAGTGTAAATGTTGCATTAAGCCGTGCACGTGCGTAAAATTAATCTTTAGCAGTTTCCGTAGTGTAGTGGTTATCACATTCGCCTTACACGTGAAAGGTCCCCCGTTCGAAACTGGGCGGAAACACTGTTCTTTGTTCTTGCTTACTCCACAAAGTAAAAGTCTGATTGGAATTTTAAGCAGAATGGATAATAGGTAAAACTGCTTTGGAGTGTTCTGAAAGCAATTCCTTATGAATATTGTCAGTCATTTTATATTGTAAGGAGAAAGCTGGGGATTTTGACTCTTGTCCTGCTAGCATCTAGAAGAAAACTCCCCGTCAGGGAATTGAACCCTGGTCTTCCGCGTGACAAGTGGAGATACTGTCCACAATACTAACGAGGAATAATGTTTTGACATTTTGGGCTAGTTTTTTGGCGGGAATTTGATGTGTTACACAGGGGAGCTTTTAAGTTTATTACACATTTACTGTCCCTCAAAGACATAGCAGCTATGACTGAATCCAGTTGGAAATCATGTTATTTGGCATCTGAAATGTATGCAGTTTAGTGTAAATGTTGCATTAAGCCGTGCACGTGCGTAAAAGTACTTCAGCAGTTTCCGTAGTGTATTAGTTATCACGTTCGCCTTACACGCGAAATGTCCCCAGTTCGAAACTGGGCGGAAACACTGTTCTTTGTTCTTGCTTACTCCACAAAGTAAAACTCTGATTGGAATTTTCATCAGACTGGATAATAGGTAAAACTGCTTTGGAGTGTTCTGAAAGCAATTCCTTATGAATATTGTCAGTCATTTTATATTGTAAGGAGAAAGCTGGGGATTTTGACTCTTGTCCTGCTAGGATCTAGAAGAAAACTCCCCGTCAGGGAATTGAACCCTGGTCTTCCGCGTGACAAGTGGAGATACTGTCCACAATACTAACGAGGAATAATGTTTTGACATTTTGGGCTAGTTTTTTGGCGGGAATTTGATGTGTTACACAGGGGAGCTTTTAAGTTTATTACACATTTACTGTCCCTCAAAGACATAGCAGCTATGACTGAATCCAGTTGGAAATCATGTTATTTGGCATCTGAAATGTATGCAGTTTAGTGTAAATGTTGCATTAAGCCGTGCACGTGCGTAAAATTAATCTTTAGCAGTTTCCGTAGTGTAGTGGTTATCACGTTCGCCTAACACGCGAAAGGTCCCCCGTTCGAAACTGGGCGGAAACACTGTTCTTTGTTCTTGCTTACTCCACAAAGTAAAAGTCTGATTGGAATTTTCATCAGACTGGATAATAGGTAAAACTGCCTTGGAGTGTTCTGAAAGCAATTCCTTATGAATATTGTCAGTCATTTTATATTGTAAGGAGAAAGCTGGGGATTTTGACTCTTGTCCTGCTAGGATCTAGAAGAAAACTCCCCGTCAGGGAATCAAACCCTGGTCTTCCACGTGACAAGATGAGATACTGTCCACTATACTAACGAGGAATAATGTTCTGACATTTTGGGCTAGTTTTTTGGCGGGAATTTGATGTGTTACACAGGGGAGCTTTTAGGTTTATTACACATTTACTGTCCCTCAAAGACATAGCAGCTATGACTGAATCCAGTTGGAAATCATGTTATTTGGCATCTGAAATGTATGCAGTTTAGTGTAAATGTTGCATTAAGCCGTGCACGTGCGTAAAATTAATCTTTAGCAGTTTCCGTAGTGTAGTGGTTATCACGTTCGCCTTACATGCGAAAGGTCCCCCGTTTGAAACTGGGTGGAAACACTGTTCTTTGTTCTTGCTTACTCCACAAAGTAAAACTCTGATTGGAATTTTCAGCAGACTGGATATTAGGGAAAACTGCCTTGTGGTGTGCTGAGAGCAATTCCTTATGAATATTGTCATTCATTTTATATTGTAAGGAGAAAGCTGGGGATTTTAACTCTTGTCCTGCTAGGATCTAGAAGAAAACTCCCCATCAGGGAATCGAACCCTGGTCTTCCGCGTGACAAGCGGAGATACTGTCCACTATACTAACGAGGAATAATGATTTGATACTTTGGGCTAGTTTTTTGGCGGGAATTTGATGTGTTACACAGGGGAGCTTTTAAGTTTATTACACATTTACTGTCCCTCAAAGACATAGCAGCTATGACTGAATCCAGTTGGAAATCATGTTATTTGGCATCTGAAATGTTTGCAGTTTAGTGTAAATGTTGCATTAAGCCGTGCACGTGCGTAAAAGCAATCTTCAGCAGTTTCCGTAGTGTATTAGTTATCACGTTCGCCTTACATGCGAAAGGTCCCCCGTTCGAAACTGGGCGGAAACACTGTTCTTTGTTCTTGCTTACTCCACAAAGTACAACTCTGATTGGAATTTTCATCAGACTGGATAATACGTAAAACTGCCTTGGAGTGTTCGGAAAGCAATTCCTTATGAATATTGTCAGTCATTTCATATTGTAAGGAGAAAGCTGGGGATGACTAGGATCTAGAAGAAAACTCCCCGTCAGGGAATCGAACCCTGGTCTTCCGCGTGACAAGCGGAGATACTGTCCACTATACTAACGAGGAATAATGTTTTGACATTTTGGGCTAGTTTTTTGGCGGGAATTTGATGTGTTACACAGGGGAGCTTTTAAGTTTATTACACATTTACTGTCCCTCAAAGACATAGCAGCTATGACTGAATCCAGTTGGAAATCATGTTATTTGTTATCTGTAATCATCATCATCATCATCATCATCATATTCTTTATTCAGGACACATAAAAAATGGTCCATAGCAACCACATAGTAAAACAAAAAAAACAAAAAAAAACAAAGAACAATACAGGATAAAACACATACAATAAAATATTGACTACAAGGGTCAAAATTACACAATACACAAAATTGTTCAAATATTAACATACAGACTAGAGCGCCAACGGTTCCACAGTCTTGAAGTGAACATAACCGCACTCAATGCAGGGTTCACTAATGTTGCGATGATGCTGTTATGAGACACTGTCAATCTACACATACATCTGTACATGAGGTTCCTGAGTACAGCAGGGCACGTGAAAACATTAGCACTTACACACATTTGACTCGCACTGCAACATAGTGGCAATTTGTAATGTTTGCAGTTTAGTGTAAATGTTGCATTAAGCCGTGCACGTGCGTAAAAGTACTTTAGCAGTTTCCGTAGTGTAGTGGTTATCACGTTTGCCTTACATGCGAAAGGTCCCCCGTTTGAAACTGGGCGGAAATACTGTTCTTTGTTCTTGCTTACTCCACAAAGTAAAACTCTGATTGGAATTTTCAGCAGACTGGATATTAGGTAAAACTACCTTGGAGTGCTCTGAAAGCAATTCCTTATGAATATTGTCAGTCATTTCATATTGTAAGGAGAAAGCTGGGGATTTTGACTCTTGTCCGGCTAGCATCTAGAAGAAAACTCCCCGTCAGGGAATCGAACCCTGGTCTTCCGCGTGACAAGCGGAGATACTGTCCACTATACTAACGAGGAATAATGTTTTGACATTTTGGGCCAGTTTTTTGGCGGGAAAGTTTATTACACATTTACTGTCCCTCAAAGACATAGCAGCTATGACTGAATCCAGTTGGAAATCATGTTATTTGGCATCTGAAATGTATGCAGTTTAGTGTACATGTTGCATTAAGCCGTGCACGTGCGTAAAATTAATCTTTAGCAGTTTCCGTAGTGTAGTGGTTATCACATTCGCCTTACATGCGAAAGGTCCCCCGTTCGAAACTGGGCGGAAACACTGTTCTTTGTTCTTGCTTACTCCACAAAGTAAAACTCTGATTGGAATTTTCAGCAGAATGGATAATAGGTAAAACTGCCTTGGAGTGTTCTGAAAGCAATTCCTTATGAATATTGTCAGTCATTTTATATTGTAAGGAGAAAGCTGGGGATTTTGACTCTTGTCCGGCTAGCATCTAGAAGAAAACTCCCCGTCAGGGAATTGAACCCTGGTCTTCCGCGTGACAAGTGGAGATACTGTCCACAATACTAACGAGGAATAATGTTTTGACATTTTGGGCTAGTTTTTTGGCGGGAATTTGATGTGTTACACAGGGGAGCTTTTAAGTTTATTACACATTTACTGTCCCTCAAAGACATAGCAGCTATGACTGAATCCAGTTGGAAATCATGTTATTTGGCATCTGAAATGTATGCAGTTTAGTGTAAATGTTGCATTAAGCCGTGCACGTGCGTAAAAGTACTTTAGCAGTTTCCGTAGTGTAGTGGTTATCACGTTCGCCTAACACGCGAAAGGTCCCCGGTTCGAAACTGGGCGGAAACACTGTTCTTTGTTCTTGCTTACTCCACAAAGTAAAACTCTGATTGGAATTTTCATCAGACTGGATAATAGGTAAAACTGCCTTGGTGTGTGCTGAATGCAATTCCTTATGAATATTGTCAGTCATTTTATATTGTAAGGAGAAAGCTGGGGATTTTGACTCTTGTCCTGCTAGGATCTAGAAGAAAACTCCCCGTCAGGGAATCGAACCCTGGTCTTCCGCGTGACAAGCGAAAAAAAAAAAAAAACTGTCCACTATACTAACGAGGAATAATGTTTTGACACTTTGGGCTAGTTTTTTGGAGGGAATTTGATGTGTTACACAGGGGAGCTTTTAAGTTTATTACACATTTACTGTCCCTCAAAGACATAGCAGCTATGACTGAATCCAGTTGGAAATCATGTTATTTGGCATCTGAAATGTTTGCAGTTTAGTGTAAATGTTGCATTAAGCCGTGCACGTGCGTAAAAGTAATCTTTAGCAGTTTCCGTAGTGTAGTGGTTATCACATTTGCCTAACACGCGAAAGGTCCCCGGTTCGAAACTGGGCGGAAACACTGTTCTTTGTTCTTGCTTACTCCACAAAGTAAAACCCTGATTGGAATTTTCAGCAGACTGGATAATAGGGAAAACTGCCTTGTGGTGTGCTGAGAGCAATTCCTTATGAATATTGTCAGTCATTTTATATTGTAAGGAGAAAGCTGGGGATTTTAACTCTTGTCCTGCTAGGATCTAGAAGAAAACTCCCCGTCAGGGAATTGAACCCTGGTCTTCCGCGTGACAAGTGGAGATACTGTCCACAATACTAACGAGGAATAATGTTTTGACATTTTGGGCTAGTTTTTTGGCGGGAATTTGATGTGTTACACAGGGGAGCTTTTAAGTTTATTACACATTTACTGTCCCTCAAAGACATAGCAGCTATGACTGAATCCAGTTGGAAATCATGTTATTTGGCATCTGAAATGTATGCAGTTTAGTGTAAATGTTGCATTAAGCCGTGCACGTGCGTAAAAGTAATCTTCAGCAGTTTCCGTAGTGTAGTGGTTATCACCCTGGTCGACAACCAGGAAGGCTGCAGAGAGGAACTGGCAAAAGGAGCTGTAGAGTGAGTGATGCTCTGAGACACACTCTCTGGTGAAACGCCGCATGCAGTGGAACAAGTCCAACTTGATAGTTATGTCCTCGTTAAACTTGGTCCTCGATGCGCTGTTGTTTTCCAGGTTTCCAGACGTTGCCTCTGCCACGGTTGCCTCAGAGGTCCTCCAGCAGTCCCATGAAAGCTGCTCCTGAGCTCCAGGGTGCAGGACCCTGAAGGCAGCACAGCAGTCCCTAAAAGATGGGAAATAAATTCACAGCAGAAAACATCTCACAATTTATTGAGTACAAAGTCAGTCATAATATATTTTATAGGAAAGAATAATCAACCTGAAGTTTTGTATCTATTTGTATCTTGTTAGTCAGATTATACCATAAACTGAACAAATAATTAATAAAAGACCAACAAAACTATATAACGTCCAACTCAAAAACTAAAAATGTTCAATTGAAACTCGTTCTTCATACCTGTCCACCCACTGGTAGCCGGCCTTCTCTACTCCAGCTGCAGTGTAGCGCTGAGACAGACCCTCATACATGGGATAAAGGGAGCGGTCGCACTCCGACTGCAGCATCACCCAGCTCAGGATCATCCAGTTCTCATTCATTATGGCGTATGAAGACATGGTGCCGGACGATAGCACCACCTTCCTCGCCACTTTGCGGGTGTGGTCCGACCTCAGCGCCTGTCCAAAGGTCCCCTGTAGCAGCAGAGTGAGGTGCTGATGCTGCCGCCGGTACTCACGGACCAGACAATCCACCAAGTAGTGCGAAGATATTGAAGTTCCACACCAGCCGTCAGCATCCGAGTATCCACCGAATGCATCTGGAGCATCAGCCTGTCTGAGGAGCCTGGTGATGGTTCTCTGGCCGTGGACTCCTGCCTCAGCATCCCTGACGTTCTGCACACTCAGCAGGTAGGCCAGATGAGCCCTCTCATATTTAAGATGCAGCGTCTCCGTCAGCTGCTTGGACATGTCCTCTGGTGACCTGCCGCTGCGCCTCATCTCGTCCATCACAGACGGCCTTTTTGTGCGTCAGGAAAGCCGGCACAATGTTGCGGAAGCGTTGCGGTAGCTTCTCCAGCCACTGGGGCTTGTCAGCATACCAGTACTTCTTGCACCCCCTGCAGGTGAGCCGTGAGGCTAAAATATAGTACTGACCGCTGGTGCCAATGATCACCCTCGGCCTTCCAATGCCGGACGAAGCTACCTGAGGGTTGGGACAATTGTGAAGACAGGGCAGGATGTAGTTGTTCCTCACCCTCTCCATGAGTGCGTGCTCTGGCTTCCAAATAAAAAATGGATGAAGCTGATAGTACTTAGGTGACGGCAGCTCAGATACAGAGTCTATTAGCTCAGGTTGAGGTGGATGACGCCACAGGGACAGCATGTTCATCAGGTGACGTACTGGGCGTGAACTTAGCCACAGCCCCAACCCCTCTAGCTCAGCCTTCATCCACAGCCTCTGCTGCTGAGAGCAGTTCCACTGAGCGACATCCTGATCATGAGCGGGGACGGAGGCTGCAAGCTGGTGTGGAGCGTCGACAGAGACGGGAGGAGCTGCACATGGAAGAAATGTCAAACCAAATCCAACATTACATGTACAATAAGAGAACGGGAATGGTGCGGTGCTGCAGGTATTTAAGTCTCTGAAGAACTGTGGGACTCTGGCTTTCATGTGCCTTGCAAAAAAGTTTTAACAGATGTGAAAAACAAATGGTTAACAGCAGATGTTATCAATACATGATTACTACACTGAAGTGCTAGAAGGTCTGGCATAACACAGAGAATGATATGGCAGTGAGTGTGAGTGAAGCTGGGTCTTATACACCACAGGGAAATAGGTGCAGCCGAGTGGACAGGTGAGAGGGATGGAGCTGACGAGGTAATACAGAGGGGAGTGAGTGCAGTAGGGTGGGCAGGAGAAAGGTGACAAGGACTACATACTTTGCCTCAACACGTTGGATTCCTGAGCTTCTATCTGGAGCTGTGGGCTGATGGCGAGCAGCTGAGGAGGGACCGGCAGCACTGCCTTTGCTGTGGGATTAAAAGAAAAACAAAGAAACAACACATAGTTAGAATGACATTCAGGATGCTTGAACGTGAGGAGAAAACTAAGATAATAACCTTTTACTGAAGCATCAGCCACAAGGGGCTCATCTGGCTCAGCAGGTCCGGAAACAGTCGCTGTAGCTGGTGACTTAGTCCTGTGTGCTGTAAAAATAAGTCTGTTACATTTTCTTCACACAAAGTGTGTTTATGCTTCACAGTGTGTCTTTACCTGTTGCTTCTGCAGACTGAAAATACCCTTTACTTTAATTGCAAGTAGCTTTTTTCATTTTAATGGAAATGTTTTGGAAACAGGTAAAGCACCGAAACTCAAGCACACAAACTGTCAATCAAAGATGTGGCATGTTAACCTACAGTATGTATATAAACTAGGTGTTTTCACATGCCACATCCCGGAATGATAGCCTAATAAAAGCATGCAAAAAAAAAAGGGAAAGACTTACCATCATCGCTGACATGTTAACTCCTTCAGTTAGTAGGAGAGTAAGAGAACACAGGCATCAGAACAGGCCAGAACACGGCCAAAATAACAAACTATTTGAAAGAGAATACTGGTGAAAACAGAATCCTCCCTCCACACTGATGGAGAAAAACCTGCTGGTGAAGATCCAGCCGGGGCTCTGGAGACTGCTGCTGGTGGCCCTGAAAGCACAGACCATGAAATTAGATTGTTAACATGCACAGTACAATGTTTATAAAAGCTCTGTTTGTTAAAGTAGATCAGCTTACTTAGTTCAGTGTCAAATTTAGATGGAGACAGATTTAACATCTCTCTCTCCAGCTCCTCATCCTCCTCCATTACTAGGAGATACAACATTCACATTAGGTGTGTTTGGGGATTAAATGTTCACAACAAATCAGTATTTGCATGGTTTTGTCCTAGAGTTCTAGGTGTCGGCGCTGAAGTAGCTGCAGGCGGTGGACAGGACTCAGCCCTCTGCTGCTTGAGGATGTACTGCTGCAGGTTGTACATCTTGCTGTTTTTGATGCACTTCACTCCTAAAATGAAGCCTGCATAACCATCAGCCCTGCTCGCCCAGATCTGCCCCCAGTTGTCCTTGGCCCTGGCTCCAAAGCCGACGCTATTGTCCCCCTCTGATGCCACTGGTGAAGCAGGCTTCCTGGAGACAAGGTACTCCCTCAGGTCCTCAACTTCCTGGAAGCTCCTGGCATAGTCCAGAAACGACAGCAGGCTGTCCTTACTGTTTCCTTGGGGGTTGAATTTACCGGCGCTCTCCTCCTCCTCTACCTTTTTCATCAGGTAGATGGTGTAGCCAATATCATTTTCTAGGAGCCATCTGAATGATTTCCCCTTGTATTTACCGAACTGCAGCACGTACTCCCCCATCACCTCCTGTCGGTCCGACACATCTCCCCCCCGCTGAAGGACCATAGTGAGAGCATTGGTCCTCACAAGGTCCGGTCTCTGAGCAGAAGACTTGTCCTGAAGCGATGGATCTTTTTTAATCCTCATGGCCTCTTCAGAGGGGTCCTGCCGCAGATGGCCCGACGGTCCCGCTCTGAACGACACCGCCTTCCTTCCTGGGTAGAAGTTGATGGTCTTCTTCATCATCTCCTGTGCACAGAAAAACACAATGCATGTTATAGACAGAGCCCCTCACTAATGCCTCACTAATGCTGATCAGCATTTGTAATAACTAGGTAACAGCCTTTGTTATGGCAGGCAGGCAGGCAGGCAGGCAGGCAGGCAGGCAGGCAGGCAGACCTTGAACCCATCTTAATGTGGGCAATGAAAGAGACCCATACTTTAGTATTTACCCATTCAAAAGAATATGATTCATAGAGACGAGCACATGACTGTTAATGCTGACAGAACGTAACACACAAACAACAATATACGTGCACTCGTCCCGTTACATACGTGAAGTTTAATGTACTGACGTGACATTGCTAGCAACACACAGAGTTACAACCAATGGTAAACAACAACACGACTGTGGCGACTGTGGCTCAGTGGTTAGCAAGTCGGTCTTTCAATCAGAAGGTCGGTGGTTCGATCCCCGGCTCCGGCAGTCTGTGTCGTTGTGTCCTTGAGCAAGACACTTAACCCTAATTGCTCACCGTTGCTGTGTCTACGGTCTACTGTATATCATGTAAGTCGCTTTGGATAAAAGCGTCAGTGAAATGTAATGTAATGTAATGTAACACTAAAGTAAACTACAGAAACAGTTGACCCACATATACAACTGAGAAAAGTTCATTAATACCAGAAAGAATGAGCCGTACTTACGTGACTGTCTGAAGGTAAAGACGTGATGAGACGCAGAGAGAGGTACAGGTTGTTTACTGTCTGCTGCTGCTGGGACGTCAGTCACAGAGGAAAACGGGGTCTCTTTCCCCTTTATCCAAGGGGGGAAACAGCGCCCCCAAAATCTCACTTGTGGCCAAAGAGTATATGACACTTGTAACGATAAGAACTACCATAGAGAATGAATGGTAAAAGTTAAGGAAGTTAAGTCTTACTATCCACGGCTCCCGCGCGGGCGGAAACACTGTTTTTTTGTTCTTGCTTACTCCACAAAGTAAAACTCTGATTGGAATTTTCAGCAGAATGGATAATAGGCAAAACTGCCTTGTGGTGTGCTGAAAGCAATTCATTATGAATATTGTCAGTCATTTCATATTGTAAGGAGAAAGCTGGGGATTTTGACTCTTCTCCTGCTAGCATCTAGAAGAAAACTCCCGGAAAGGCCTAAACCTATTTTTATTTGTATTGTCACAGACTCTACTCATCTTATTTTCCCAAAGGTCCTTATGACCATAAGGTTTAATCACTAGTTTACAAAACCTCTTCCTCCTTTGAGGAGAGAGAAAAGATGTCTCACATGTTTTTAGACTTCTTTTTGAATTTCTTTGCTACTGTCACTCAGTTGAGTTTGGTTGTGTAGGTTTTTATTGAGGAGGAATATTAACCCTTGAGATTCCCTCCCACAGGTTCCCACCCCTCCTCTCAGTCCTCTGCGTTGGACACAACCCTCCCACATCTCCCCACATAGCATCAGGTGGTTTAGCTAGCGAGAGATGAGGTGCACATTCCCCCCTGAAGAGTTTCTTCTCCTCTTCCAGGAGATTGCATGTTTATTCTTATTTTTATTATTGTTGTCTTCTCTGCAGCCTGTTTTTTTTTTTCCATGATCCTTGATGGTACCGATAGGTTTGCTGTTTTCACCCCAATGGTGTTTGATGATCATTTCATTAATTTTTCCTTCTGAGGTTAAAATAACAGACCTGCGTGCTCCGGAATCACACAGAAATATTATCTCTCATCCCTCTACCATTAAAGTCACAAACGGTTTCTCCTCTTGTAACAAACACAGCTCTATTTGTTCTAACTCTTTATTCTCTCCTAATACTCTAACTAATATTTCTGTCTCCTGTTGTTCATTGACACTCTCTGTTTGTGTATCAGTGTGTATGCATGACTGTGTGTGTGTGTGTGTGTGTGTGTGTGTGTGTGTGTGTGTGTATGACCTGGGCGTTCAGCCAAAGTGGATCCTTGACGTCCCCCTCTCCCCGATGTCCCCCTCTCTCCGGCTCCTCTGCTCCTTGCAGTCTCCTCTCCAATGTCGGTCCCTTCCACAGCGAAAACAAGCTCCTCTCTTTGTGTAGTCATCTCTCCATCCACTCTCCCCCCTCCGTCCACGTCCCCGTCCACGGAAGCCTCTTCGCTTTTTGGTTATCTCGGAAATACACATCAGAAAACCAGGTTCAGACATTTCATCATTTCATCATCATCATAGCAAATTAGTGTTGGGCTCTGAGCCTATGGTTTCTGGAGAATCAGGATATACTGGTATGGTTTGCTTACCGTATTCCACTCCTGATCTGGTGTGCGCTGTTAGCAACGGCCCACATGTTTGGCGCCTCGCTCTCTCCAACGCAGACACGAGGTCAGCTGCTGTGCTGCCTTTCGGCTGTGCGTGTCCGGGCTGCGGCGGCAGGTGGAGAGGGTGGATGGAGTGTTGGAGGAGACGCTGGAGGGTGAGGTCACTGCAACAGGAGGAGCGGGAGCAGGGGCAACATGCGGAGGAGGCCGTCTCCCGTACACCACTTCAGCATCTGCTTTATCACAGAAATGTACGCTTGGAAACAGATTAGAAGAGTTAGTCATGTTTCATTCATACTGTTCTTTCCTCAATTTCTCCCTTTCCATGCCTAATTTACGTATCTCTCCTTTTGCCCACAGCCGGGCTTTATTCAAACCTTCTTCTTTTTCTTCTGTTCTGTCATTTAAGCTCTATTTGAGCAACCAAAAACTGACATCCTGAGACTGTCAATTTCCCGTTAAACCCATACTCCTTCTCCCACTAGACCTCTTCCTACTTAAAAGCGAACGGGTCCCCCTGTTCCCTCGAACTGGGCCCTTCCCCCAGTCTCAATATACCGCCGAAATGAAGCGCTTACCGGTCCGGACTCCTTACAATTCACCAACTCTCAAGCTTTTTAAAGTCCCTGGACTCCTTAGGTTGTGAAAGAAGCTCTTTAAAGTCCCGCAACTTCCGACAGACAGAAAGAGATCTCACCTGCAATGACTCTTCCTCACCGGTTCGGTAAAAATTGGATCTCGTCACTCCTCTCTCCTCCAGCCGTTCCTGGCCTACTCTTGTGAGATTAGGGCGGAGGGCTTTGTACGAGAGTCCTGGACTCCCTCGTGCACGATTTCAGGAAAGAACTCTGGAGTAAGGAGGAGGTCTTGAGATCCGGCTCGAAGGACCAAGAATGTCAGAAAAATTAATTTACACTCGATACCGGGTCTTGGTGGTCATGTCAACAGGTCATTTATTCTGTTGCAAGAGAGGAGCAGATACAGATATACGACGTTAGACTTTACAAATCGTACATCCACAACTGCTCAAAGAACAGATGGAAACCTCCCTCCTTATATCCCATACTAGGAGGTCATCATGACGTCTTCGTAACCTTCCTCCCGCCATAGACAAAACAATGATGCGTTGTCTCTAGTCAGCCGCATACCATTTGAATACAGTGATGCGGAGTCTCCAGTCAGGCGCATACCATCAGTCAGGGACATACAGATATCAAAGATTCCTGGACTCCTAACTATACAGGACATACGTCATAATTATGGGAAAGTTCAAGTCACAGGCCATAAAATATAGAAGAAAGAAAAAAAAATTTCCCAACACATATGCTGACACTGAGCCGGATCCTCGCCATCAAGGTCAGCAGTGCTTATGGCTGGGGCAATCTGGCATCATGTTCTGTTGACACAATGTCATCACAAATGTCTAAACTACCTGCATGCGTTCTACTTTTCTGTGCATTATTAAATGATGATTAGACATTTGTGGAGTAGCTACCATTCTTTAATAGGCATGTTCCATTCTCATGCTTTTTTAACTGTCCTCATAAATGACTGAAGTGTGTTGCCTCTGAGAAGGGCTGTTTAAAGTCACACAGGGGACAGGTAAAAAGTGCATGAACTTCTTGTGCGCCTTCACTTGCACCAGTTTTACAAATGTCTTTGTGAAACCGTGATACATGAATTTTCAATGCATTTAATTAATAAATTGTAAAAATGCAAAAGTCATAGGAAGGACTAACTCTTGAAGAATGGCTATGTTTTAGGCGGTAGTGCCTACATTACTGTGCGGTTGTCTGAGAAGACGGCACTTCCACTCCATCAAATCATTTGAATCCTACAATTTCAATGCAAAACAGAAAACTCAGTTAGCCAGATGTCAAATTCCTATGTTTTCGCGATTATATAAAACAATAGAAATCATTATACTCCAGGCTCATTAGTTCAAACTCTTAAACAAACGTAATGTACCTACATGTGAAATATGTGAGTTTAAATCACTGCTTGGATTACAGTGGAAAGGTCAGTGCTTCCAATGTCCTCAAAAATTAGACCTTGTGTGAAGTAAGCAATATGAAAAACCAACCAAATTGTTTCATCGACATTCTTTCAAAATAATCCAAATTAAATTGATTAATACAGAAATTGAAGTGTTAACTTACCAACAGAGTTGCTGTCTGATGAGTCAGGTGACTCTATGTAGGTTACAAATGCACACCAAAGCAGACAAAAAAGTATTTCATTTTTAAGAGATGATTTTGATAAGTTGATTATTACTTTTCTATTACCACTGCTGTGATTTATGGTTGTCGAGGACTTTTTTTCAGACACTGCATTACATCTGTCTTGCCTAACCATAATCATGCACAAAGCAATCAGGGTTTCCAATTTCAAAACTTTCATTGAGTTGCTAATTGGAGAGTAGAGCCGCAACGTGGTGATGTCAGTGTGCGTTGCTCAGTACACGTACAATGTATACTCAAAAATAATTATTGAACTGCCGGTGTTTACTCAGAAATACACAACAAGAGTAAACTAGATTACTTGTTCAGAAAATCAAATAGTTTAAAGTTGTATTAACGCTGCAACATATTTGAATTGTAGTGTTCACAATCTTCGTGAGTTCGTAGTACTGTTAGGCTTTACGGTGTCGGTAAGTCTGTTTAGCCTGGCCATTTACCAGAAATCTCTATTTTTGTTGATCACGTGCTTCCCTTACTGGTCAGTAAGAGGAGTGACGTGTCAGGAGTCAATGACGGTATAAAATAGTCTATAAAACTGTTTTTCCACAAACTCAATCACATCAACCAGGAGAGGTCCCAGAGCATACAATCATGACTGAGCACAACAAATATTATGCATCTGGGGCCAGTAGTATACGAAATTAGTTGTGAACAGGCAGATCTAGGGGCCATTTACTTGTCCCTGTTAGCCATCAAAAATGTAATTTAGGCTTTATAAAATGTGTTTATACAGCATGTATGCCCATAATCTGAGGGCATAAATTACTTTACTTTGACTCAAGACAGCTGTCTCTCATTTTCTCTCAAAGCGAATGGTTTAGAAACAAAGCGTGACATGACAGGAAAAACTGAAACAGGTGTGTTGAAGTGTTGCGGTCCCAATTGGGCCTTTAGGGGCTGCTCACAGGGGTTTAACAGTGTTTGTGTTTACTGCTCCACTGCTCCATCTCATGTGGTCATTCCTAGAGCTATAATATTTTTCAGCCTTTTGGATGAATGAAAATGACCATATCCAGTCAGGTCCATAAATATTTGGACATTGACACATTTTTCATTATTTTGTCTCTGTACACCACAACAATGGAGTTGTAATGAAAATAATCAAGATGTGCTTTAAGTGCAGACTTTCAGCTTTAATTTGAGGGTATTTACATCCAAATCAGGTGAACGGTGTAGGAATTACAACAAATTCAAATGTGGCCACCCTCTTTTTAAGGGACCAAAAGTAATTGGACAATTGGCTGATCAGCTGTTTCAAGGTCAGGTGTGTGTAATTCCCTCGTTATTTCATTTACAAGGAGTAGATAAAAGGTCTTGGGTTCATTTCAGGTGTGGTATTTGTGTTTGGAATCTGTTGCGGTCAACTCTCAATATGAAGTCCAAAGAGCTGTCACTATCAGTGAAGCAAGCCATCATTAGGCTGAAAAATCAAAACAAAACCATCAGAGAGATAGCAGACACATTAGGTGTGGCCAAATCAACTGTTTGGTACATTCTTAAGAAGAAAGAACGCACTGGTGAGCTCAGCTACACCAAAAGACCTGGAAGACCACAGAAGACAACTGTGGTGGATGACAGAAGAATCATTTCCCTGGTGAAGAAAAACCCCTTCACAACAGTTGGCCAGATCAAGAACACTCTCCAGGAGGTAGGTGTATCTGTGTCAAAGTTGAAAATCAAGTGAAGACTTCACCAGAGTAAATACAGAGGGTTCACCACAAGATGTAAACCATTGGTGAGCCTCAAAAACAGGAAGACCAGATTAGAGTTTGCCAAAAAACATCTAAAAGAGCCTGTACAGTTCTGGAAGAACATCCTATGGACAGATGAGACGAAGATACACTTGTACCAGAATGATGGGAAGAGAAGAGTATGGAGAAGGAAAGGAACTGCTCATGATCCAAAGCATACCACCTCATCAGTGAAGCATGGTGGAGGTAGTGTTATGGCGTGGGCATGTATGGCTGCCAATGGAACTGGTTCCCTCATATTTATTCAGGGCCGGCGATTGCTATAGGCGAACTAGGCAACTGCCTAGGGCGACAAATGGGTTGGGGCACCCTCTAGTGTCGCCCATAGACCTACTTCCCATTAATCATAGTTAGAATAACAAGCACATTAAAACATGGTTATTAATCATGATCATCCTAGGGCGCCCCTTCAGCCACACGTTTACTTGTCAACCTGATTTTTAGATTGAATTGATGGTTATTGTCGATAATTTCCTAATTTGGGGCGGTTACGTTAAATTACGTTACGTTAGTTACGTGAGGGCTCCTGCACACTGCCAGCGTGGGGTGAGTGTGTCAGCTACGTGACATTTGCAAAAATGAAGCGGTCTAAACCATCTGGAGCACAGGGACGAAAACGAAAAAAGGAAGAAGAGGAAAAGAAAGTCAAGTATAGAGGTAAGTCTTCTCATCTCAGCCATTACGGTGTCAAACGAAATACATTTAGTATTGTGCATCACCTAATGGACGTTTCATTGCTGTCACTTAGGCTAGCTATAGCTAGCTAGCGACTGTTACTTTGCTAATTTGCTACGTAGGCTATTACTAGCAAACGTAACTTCACTGATAACCTAGCTACATCACATATGTCAAACTCAAGGCCCGCGGGCCAGATCCGGCCCGCCACGTCATTTTATGTGGCCCGCGACGGCTTGAAACGCATGATCACCACCGCGGACCCGTTTTCAGTCGGTCGCGGACCTTTGCATGGGCAATATAAAAATATTGTGCTTTTATTTTGAAGGGAATTTTGAATGCAGTAGAGTGCGTCTATTCACACTCCTCAGTGCTGCGTTCACAACACACTTGCATGAGTTTACACATGCACTATTTGTGATAGTTCACTTCATTCCCAACCTTTTTTTTATGTTTGTGCATGAAAGCACTGCTGAGTCTGTTAGAAAAGGCTGAAGTTATAAAATGATTATGTGTGTTGTATTACTTTGTGTCCTTAAGATGCACTTTTGGGTTTTTAATTGAGTGTAAAAGGGAATATTTCAAACTAGTTTTTTGTGTTGGCATGTGAGATTCTGTACCATTTCAGGCTCAAACTGCACCATCTTTTCATTAAATCCATTTGAGAAGTTGAGCATGTTCCTTGCTTTGGATCTCGGTTCATTCAGGGGTGATGGTGCAGCCAGACCAGTAGAACCACTGCCCCAGACCACATGCATGTTCTTATTGGCTAGTTATGTCCTTCTCAACTGTGACAAAAAAAGCTTTGAACAAAGTTAATATAACAACGATTGTTTGATCTTTGTCTTTGTTATTTTCTTCTGTTTTAAGTTTGATCTTTGATAGAGTAATGTGGGTTTATATATATATATATATATATATATATATATATATATATATGCATGTACAATATTGTTACACTTGAATAAACAATACAAAGACAGTTATTTAACAATATGTTCGGTAGTAGTTAAATTTATACAGTGTTACAGTTACAACCGGCCCTTTGAGGGTGACCATGATGCTGATGTGGCCCGCGGTGAAAATGAGTTTGACACCCCTGACCTACATGGATGTTCATGTCAAAAGTATCTGGATAACGTATGCTAGTTATGAAAAGTACAGTTGCTGTCTACATTCATTATAAATGGCATAAGTTCTGTTTAGTGAATTCACAACTAGCAGGTGCATACACACACAGTAACCATTTTGGGGATAGTGGTGGTGTTCACCCTTCTGTACAGTTCCTCCCCAGGAATATACTAAAATGTATATGTGTTTTGTTTTGTTTTTATTTTTGTTTTAAATTGGCCAGATGCACTCAGGCAATTTTTGCAGAGGCCGGCACCTGCTGGAGAAAGGACGCCTGATTCGCCTCCATCTGAACTTTGTAAGTAGCCTACACAACTAGTACTATTGTTGCTGTTTTTGTTATTGTTATTATTATCAATTATTACTTTCATAATCACATCACATTAATACTACTAATTGTAATCAGTAGCGTTATTTAGCCTTGTAGCAGTGGTGGCAGTAATTGTAATTTATCTACTACAAGTTACATGGTCAGATAAAATTCAATTCAGTTTATTTTGTATAGCCCAAAATCACAAATACAAATTTGCCTCTAAGGGCTTCACAATCTGTACACATACGACATCCCTGTCCCGGAACCTCACATCGGATCAGGAAAAACTCCCTCTAGAAAACAAGGGGAAGAAACCTGAGGGAGAGCAACAGAGGAGGATCCCTCTCCCCGGATGGACAGATGCAATAGATGTCATGTGTACAGAATCAGCATAACAGAGTTACAGCACATTCAATTGATGTCACAGAAATTATTCATGAGTAGTAGGCATGGCCACGACCCAGATGACTGTGATCCATGACAGCAGACGAAGGTAAAGATGAAGGGCATCAGCAGGGCCGCCATGGAAGGGAACAGGACCCGCTTCAGACAGCCACGATCCATGGACGCTTGAGGAGAGGAAGCACAAAGGCTCCCGAGAGGAAGTAGAGTTAGTAATGAGCATTAAAGAGACATTCATTAATTTATCTAGAAGTATAGAGAGGAGAAAAATGAGAGCGAGAAGAAGATATAAATCCCTCGGTGTTTCCCCAAGGCGCTCCCCGGAAACACAAGTCCATAGGAGCACCCCAGGAGCACCTGAGGAAGGGAAGAGGAGGAGAGAGAGAGGCCAGGAGAGAGGAGCTCATTGTATCCTAAAATGTTCCCCAGCAGTCTAAGCCTATGGCAGCATATCTAGGGGCTGGACCCTAGGTCCGCTGAGCCAGCCCTAACCATACGTACTGTCAAAGAGAAAAGTCTTAAGTCTTCTCTTAAATGAGTTGACTGTGTCTGCTCCCCGAACCGAAAGCGGAAGCTGGTTCCACAGAAAGGGAGCTTGATAACTGAAGGCTCTGGCCCCCATCCTACTTTTTAAGACTCTAGGAACCACAAGTAGCCCCGCATTCATTGAGCGCAGCTCTCTGGTGGGACAATATGGTGCTATAAGCTCCCTAAGATATGATGGTGCATTACCAATTAAGGCTTTATATGTAAGAAGAAGGACTTTAAATGCAATTATCTGTCTTACAGGAAGCCAGTGGAGATCAACCAATACAGGAGTAATGTGATCTCTCCTCTTAACTCTCGCTAGCACACGGGCTGCAGCATTCTGTATCAACTGTAGAGACCTGAGAGACCCAGCAGAGCAGCCTGATAATACAGAGTTACAGTAGTCCAGTCTTGAGGTAACAAATGCGTGGATCAATGTTTCTGCATCCCTTCGAGACAGGATGTGCCGGATCTTTGCGATGTTGCGTAGGTGGAAAAAGGCAGTCCTTGAGATCTGTTTCACGTGGGAACCGAAGGACAAGTCTTGGTCAAAGACAACTCCCAGGTTCCTCACGGTGGTGGTTGACGCCAGTGCAATGCCATCAAGAGAAACAATATCATTAGATAATTGATTTCTCAGTGGCTCTGGGCCAAGCAAAATAACCTCAGTCTTGTCCGAGTTCAGCATCAGGAAGTTGCAGGTCATCCAGGTTTGTATGTCTTTAAGACATGCTTGAAGTTTAGCCACCTGGCTGGTTTCATCTGGCTTGATCGATATATATAGCTGGGTATCATCGGCGTAGAAATGAAATTTTATTGAGTGTTTCCTGATAATATTGCCTAACGGAAGCATATAAAGGGTGAACAAAATTGGACCAAGGACGGAGCCCTGTGGTACCCCATTTTTAACACCCGTGCTCACCGAGGCCACATCATTTACATATACAAACTGAGATCGATCTGATAGATACGATCCAAACCAGCTTAGTGCTGTACCCCTAATACCAATCAACTGTTCTAGCCTTTCTAATAAAATGTCATGGTCAATGGTGTCGAATGCAGCACTAAGGTCTAACAGAACTAAAACGGTTACAAGTCCCCTATCTGATGCAACTAAAAGGTCGTTCGTAATTGTCACTAAAGCTGTCTCTGTGCTATGGTGCTTTCTAAATCCGGACTGAAAGTCCTCAAATAAACTATTGCTATCTAAAAAGTCACATAACTGATTTGTAACTACTTTCTCCAGAATTTTAGACAGGAAGGGCAGGTTAGAGATAGGTCTATAGTTAGCCAACACTTCTGGATCGAGAGTTGGCTTCTTGAGTAGAGGTTTAATTACAGCCATTTTGAACGACTGTGGCACATAACCAGTTAGTAAAGAACGAAAGTTTTCTTTCTGGTTAGTAGAAAGAAAAATGTATTTGTACAATGCAACTATGTGGTAGGATGATAGAAATGACCAAATGCAATTGTGTAACGAACAGCATGGATGAACTCTGTGTTTAAATACAGCTGCAGAAGGGACATCCAGTAAAACTCAAGGGGCCGGTAACACACAGGCCAGGAACACACAGCCTGCATCAGGTGAGTCTTAATAGTATTTATTCAAGCCACATCCATACTTTAAAGTACAATAGAAACATGTTAGCATGTATTAAATACAATAGCTTGTTTTCTTAAGGAAGTTCAACCACATTCATGATTATTTCACTTATTATATTAAACACCGCTTGTCTGGCTATACAATTTGTTTGAATACAGGTGAAGGTGAAGGGACATCCAGGACCACATCAAGCACTCAGGGCACCAGTGAAACTACACTGCCGCCTCAAGTAAAATATCATTTGATGATACCATCAATGAATTTGCCATTAGGAAGTCCAGACGAGTCAAATTTTAATGCTGTGTCAATTTAGAAGGTGAATAGAAATGCCAGAAACAACTGTTCATCTTCTATTATTTGAGATGGGGATATAACTACTAAGGACTTCAATCTTTTAATTTTGTATTGGTACGTACAGTATCCATAAAAGCACTTTTGTTTGTAGAGGGTATAGTTAGGGTATAGAGGGTCATAATTTGCTTAAATGTCTTTACAGGTGCTTAAGAGTGTTTTGCACAGTTTATGGAGTTAATTTAATCTTTGAGTATGTAATACATTTTTTAAAATAATAAAAAAGAAAATGTTCTGAAACTATTCTTGTGTGTCTCAGGTCCTAAAGTGACCGCTCTGGTGTGTCTCAGGTCCTAAAGTGACCGCTCTGGTGTCTCTCAGGTCCTACAGTGACCGCTCTAGTGTGTCTCAGGTCCTACAGTGACCGCTCTTGTGTGTCTCAGGTCCTAAAGTGACCGCTCTGGTGTGTCTCAGGTCCTAAAGTGACCGCTCTCTAGACTAAGGTCCTAAAGTGACTGCTCTGGTGTGTCTCAGGTCCTAAAGTGATCGCTCTGGTGTGTCTCAGGTCCTAAAGTGACCGCTCTGGTGTGTCTCAGGTCCTAAAGTGACCGCTCTGGTGTGTCTCAGGTCCTAAAGTGACCGCTCTGGTGTGTCTCTGGTCCTACATTAACCACCATTTTTTGTTAAAATGACAAAAACAAGACTTACCAATTCCAGCTCAAGTGATCAGATACCTCCAGTCCTCCATGACGTCCTCAAAGTGCTCTTTCCACCGCCAGACAATGTCTACCATCCAGGTAAGCAGCCCGCCCCTTCTGCTGGGAACAACCTGGGGAAGGCCATGCTTTACCTCCTTGAGACCAACCGCTTGTGTCTCTCGTCCATCTCAGGTCCTACAGTGACCATTCTAGTGTGTCTCAGTTCCTAAAGTGACCGCTCTCTAGACTAAGGTCCTAAAGTGACTGCTCTGGTGTTTCTCAGGTCCCAAATCGACAGCTCTGGTGTGTCTCAGGTCCTACAGTGACCGCTCTTGTGTGTCTCAGGTCCTACAGTGACCGCTCTGGTGTGTCTCAGGTCCTACAGTGACCGCTCTTGCGTGTCTCAGGTCCTACAGTGACCGCTCTTGTGTGTCTCAGGTCCTACAGTGACCGCTCTGGTGTGTCTCAGGTCCTACAGTGACCGCTCTGGTGTGTCTCAGGTCCTAAAGTGACTGCTCTGGTGTGTCTCTCAGGTCCTAAAGTGACCGCTCTGGTGTCTCTCAGGTCCTAAAGTGACCGCTCTAGTGTGTCTCAGGTCCTACAGTGACCGCTCTTGTGTGTCTCAGGTCCTACAGTGACCGCTCTTGTGTGTCTCAGGTCCTAAAGTGACCGCTCGGGTGTGTCTCAGGTCCTAAAGTGACCGCTCTCTAGACTAAGGTCCTAATGTGACTGCTCTGGTGTGTTTCAGGTCCTAAAGTGACCGCTCTGGTGTGTCTCAGGTCCTACAGTGACCGCTCTGGTGTGTCTCAGGTCCTAAAGTGACCGCTCTGGTGTGTCTCAGGTCCTAAAGTGACCGCTCTGGTGTGTCTCAGGTCCTAAAGTGACCGCTCTGGTGTGTCTCAGGTCCTAAAGTGACCGCTCTGGTGTGTCTCAGGTCCTAAAGTGACCGCTCCCTAGACTAAGGTCCTAAAGTGACTGCTCTGGTGTGTTTCAGGTCCTACAGTGACCGCTCTGGTGTGTCTCAGGTCCTAAAGTGACCGCTCTGGTGTGTCTCAGGTCCTAAAGTGACTGCTCTGGTGTGTCTCAGGTCCTAAAGTGACCGCTCTGGTGTGTCTCAGGTCCTACAGTGACCGCTCTGGTGTGTCTCAGGTCCTAAAGTGACCGCTCTGGTGTGTCTCAGGTCCTACAGTGACCGCTCTGGTGTGTCTCAGGTCATACTGTGACCTGACCTTATGTCTTCTAAGATGAGCCCAGGAGGATGGGGGTTTGGCTCTCAACTTGAAAACATTGGGGAGATTACAAGTCAAGTTTGCCGCCACTAAGGCGTTACCGCGGACCACCACGAGGAGGTCTTGACTCAACCAACTGTTAAATCGGATTCCCCTGGTCCGCCCCCTACCCCACTAATCCCAACGTTAACAATAAACTAAACTACATGTCATTCTAAATATGCTAAACTTGTCTCAGGTCCTACAGTGACCACCATTGTTTGTTAAAATGACAAAAACAAGACTTACCAATTCCAGCTCAAGTGATCAGATACCTCCAGTCATCCATGACGTCCTCAAAGTGCTCTTTCCACCGCACGACAATGTCCACCATCCAGGTCAGCAGCCCGCCCCTTCTGCTGGGAACAACCTGGGGAAGGCCATGCTTTACCTCCTTGAGGCCAACCACTTGTGTCTCTTGTCCGTCTCAGGTCCTACAGTGACCGCTCTGGTGTGTCTCAGGTCCTAAAGTGACCACTCTAGTGTGTCTCAGGTCCTAAAGTGACCGCTCTTGTGTGTCTCAGGTCCTACAGTGACCGCTCTGGTGTGTCTCAGGTCCTACAGTGACCGCTCTGGTGTGTCTCAGGTCCTACAGTGACCGCTCTGGTGTGTCTCAGGTCCTACAGTGACCGCTCTGGTGTGTCTCAGGTCCTAAAGTGACCGCTCTGGTGTGTCTCAGGTCCTAAAGTGACCGCTCTGGTGTGTCTCAGGTCCTAAAGTGACCGCTCTAGTGTGTCTCAGGTCCTACAGTGACCGCTCTTGTGTGTCTCAGGTCCTACAGTGACCGCTCTGGTGTGTCTCAGGTCCTAAAGTGACCGCTCTGGTGTGTCTCAGGTCCTAAAGTGACCGCTCTGGTGTGTCTCAGGTCCTAAAGTGACCACTCTGGTGTGTCTCAGGTCCTAAAGTGACCGCTCTGGTGTGTCTCAGGTCCTAAAGTGACCGCTCTTGTGTGTCTCAGGTCCTAAAGTGACCGCTCTCCAGACTAAGGTCCTAAAGTGACTGCTCTGGTGTCTCAGGTCCTAAAGTGACCGCTCTGGTGTGTCTCAGGTCCTAAAGTGACCGCTCTGGTGTGTCTCAGGTCCTAAAGTGACCGCTCAGATGTGTCTCAGGTCCTAAAGTGACCACCATTGTTTGTTAAAATGACAAAAACAAGACTTACCAATTCCAGCTCAAGTGATCAGATACCTCCAGTCCTCCATGACGTCCTCAAAATGCTCTTTCCACCGCACGACAATGTCCACCATCCAGGTCAGCAGCCCCGCCCCTTCTGCTGGGAACAACCTGGGGAAGGCCATGCTTTACCTCCTTGAGACCAACCGCTTGTGTCTCTCGTCCATCTCAGGTCCTACAGTGACCATTCTAGTGTGTTTCAGTTCCTAAAGTGACCGCTCTCTAGACTAAGGTCCTAAAGTGACTGCTCTGGTGTGTCTCAGGTCCCAAATCGACCGCTCTGGTGTGTCTCAGGTCCTACAGTGACCGCTCTTGTGTGTCTCAGGTCCTACAGTGACCGCTCTGGTGTGTCTCAGGTCCTACAGTGACCGCTCTGGTGTGTCTCAGGTCCTACAGTGACCGCTCTGGTGTGTCTCAGGTCCTACAGTGACCGCTCTGGTGTGTCTCAGGTCCTACAGTGACCGCTCTGGTGTCTCTCAGGTCCTAAAGTGACCGCTCTAGTGTGTCTCAGGTCCTACAGTGACCGCTCTAGTGTGTCTCAGGTCCTACAGTGACCGCTCTAGTGTGTCTCAGGTCCTAAAGTGACCGCTCTGGTGTGTCTCAGGTCCTAAAGTGACCGCTCTGGTGTGTCTCAGGTCCTAAAGTGACCGCTCCCTAGACTAAGGTCCAAAAGTGACTGCTCTGGTGTGTTTCAGGTCCTACAGTGACCGCTCTGGTGTGTCTCAGGTCCTAAAGTGACCGCTCTGGTGTGTCTCAGGTCCTAAAGTGACTGCTCTGGTGTGTCTCAGGTCCTAAAGTGACCGCTCTGGTGTGTCTCAGGTCCTAAAGTGACAGCTCTGGTGTGTCTCAGGTCCTAAAGTGACCGCTCTGGTGTGTCTCAGGTCCTACAGTGACCGCTGTGGTGTGTTTCAGGTCCTAAAGTGACCGCTCTGGTGTGTCTCAGGTCCTACAGTGACCGCTCTGGTGTGTCTCAGGTCCTAAAGTGACCGCTCTGGTGTGTCTCAGGTCCTAAAGTGACCGCTGTGGTGTGTTTCAGGTCCTAAAGTGACCGCTCTGGTGTGCCTCAGGTCCTACAGTGACCGCTCTGGTGTGTCTCAGGTCCTACAGTGACCGCTCTAGTGTGTCTCAGGTCCTACAGTGACCGCTGTGGTGTGTTTCAGGTCCTAAAGTGACCGCTCTGGTGTGTCTCAGGTCCTACAGTGACCGCTCTGGTGTGTCTCAGGTCCTAAAGTGACCGCTCTGGTGTGTCTCAGGTCCTAAAGTGACCGCTGTGGTGTGTTTCAGGTCCTAAAGTGACCGCTCTGGTGTGCCTCAGGTCCTACAGTGACCGCTCTGGTGTGTCTCAGGTCCTACAGTGACCGCTCTAGTGTGTCTCAGGTCCTACAGTGACCGCTCTAGTGTGTCTCAGGTCCTAAAGTGACCGCTCCCTAGACTAAGGTCCTAAAGTGACTGCTCTGGTGTGTTTCAGGTCCTACAGTGACCGCTCTGGTGTGTCTCAGGTCCTAAAGTGACCGCTCTGGTGTGTCTCAGGTCCTAAAGTGACTGCTCTGGTGTGTCTCAGGTCCTAAAGTGACCGCTCTGGTGTGTCTCAGGTCCTAAAGTGACCGCTCTGGTGTGTCTCAGGTCCTACAGTGACCGCTGTGGTGTGTTTCAGGTCCTAAAGTGACCGCTCTGGTGTGCCTCAGGTCCTACAGTGACCGTTCTGGTGTGTCTCAGGTCCTAAAGTGACCGCTCTGGTGTGTCTCAGGTCATACTGTGACCTGACCTTATGTCTTCTAAGATGAGCCCAGGAGGATGGGGGTTTGGCTCTCAACTTGAAAACATTGGGGAGATTACAAGTCAAGTTTGCCGCCACTAAGGCGTTACCGCGGACCACCACGAGGAGGTCTTGACTCAACCAACTGTTAAATCGGATTCCCCTGGTCCGCCCCCTACCCCACTAATCCCAACGTTAACAATAAACTAAACTACATGTCATTCTAAATATGCTAAACTTGTCTCAGGTCCTACAGTGACCACCATTGTTTGTTAAAATGACAAAAACAAGACTTACCAATTCCAGCTCAAGTGATCAGATACCTCCAGTCATCCATGACGTCCTCAAAGTGCTCTTTCCACCGCACGACAATGTCCACCATCCAGGTCAGCAGCCCGCCCCTTCTGCTGGGAACAACCTGGGGAAGGCCATGCTTTACCTCCTTGAGGCCAACCACTTGTGTCTCTTGTCCGTCTCAGGTCCTAAAGTGACCGCTCTTGTGTGTCTCAGGTCCTACAGTGACCGCTCTGGTGTGTCTCAGGTCCTACAGTGACCGCTCTGGTGTGTGTCAGGTCCTAAAGTGACCGCTCTGGTGTGTCTCAGGTCCTACAGTGACCGCTCTGGTGTGTCTCAGGTCCTAAAGTGACCGCTCTGGTGTGTCTCAGGTCCTAAAGTGACCGCTCTGGTGTGTCTCAGGTCCTAAAGTGACCGCTCTGGTGTGTCTCAGGTCCTACAGTGACCGCTCTGGTGTGTCTCAGGTCCTAAAGTGACCGCTCTGGTGTGTCTCAGGTCCTACAGTGACCGCTCTGGTGTGTCTCAGGTCCTAAAGTGACCGCTCTGGTGTGTCTCAGGTCCTAAAGTGACCGCTCTGGTGTGTCTCAGGTCCTAAAGTGACCGCTCTGGTGTGTCTCAGGTCCTAAAGTGACCGCTCTGGTGTGTCTCAGGTCCTAAAGTGACCGCTCTGGTGTGTCTCAGGTCGTACAGTGACCGCTGTGGTGTGTCTCAGGTCCTAAAGTGACCGCTCTGGTGTGTCTCAGGTCCTACAGTGACCGCTCTGGTGTGTCTCAGGTCCTAAAGTGACCACTCTTGTGTGTCTCAGGTCCTAAAGTGACCACTCTTGTGTGTCTCAGGTCCTAAAGTGACCACTCTTGTGTGTCTGAGGTCCTACAGTGACCACTCTTGTGTGTCTCAGGTCCTAAAGTGACCGCTCTGGTGTGTCTCAGGTCCTAAAGTGACCGCTCTGGTGTGTCTCAGGTCCTACTTTGACCACCATTGTTTGTTAAAATGACAAAAACAAGACTTACCAATTCCAGCTCAAGTGATCAGATACCTCCAGTCCTCCATGACGTCCTCAAAGTGCTCTTTCCACCGCCCGACTGTCTACCATCCAGGTCAGCAGCCCGCCCCTTCTGCTGGGAACAACCTGGGGAAGGCCATGCTTTACCTCCTTGAGACCAACCGTTGTGTCTCTCGTCCATCTCAGGTCCTACAGTGACCATTCTAGTGTGTCTCAGTTCCTAAAGTGACCGCTCTCTAGACTAAGGTCCTAAAGTGACTGCTCTGGTGTGTCTCAGGTCCCAAATCGACCGCTCTGGTGTGTCTCAGGTCCTACAGTGACCGCTCTTGTGTGTCTCAGGTCCTACAGTGACCGCTCTGGTGTGTCTCAGGTCCTACAGTGACCGCTCTGGTGTGTCTCAGGTCCTACAGTGACCGCTCTTGTGTGTCTCAGGTCCTACAGTGACCGCTCTGGTGTGTCTCAGGTCCTACAGTGACCGCTCTGGTGTGTCTCAGGTCCTACAGTGACCGCTCTGGTGTGTCTCAGGTCCTACAGTGACCGCTCTGGTGTGTCTCAGGTCCTAAAGTGACCGCTCTGGTGTCTCTCAGGTCCTAAAGTGACCGCTCTAGTGTGTCTCAGGTCCTACAGTGACCGCTCTAGTGTGTCTCAGGTCCTACAGTGACCGCTCTGGTGTGTCTCAGGTCCTAAAGTGACCGCTCTGGTGTGTCTCAGGTCCTAAAGTGACCGCTCCCTAGACTAAGGTCCTAAAGTGACTGCTCTGGTGTGTTTCAGGTCCTACAGTGACCGCTCTGGTGTGTCTCAGGTCCTAAAGTGACCGCTCTGGTGTGTCTCAGGTCCTAAAGTGACTGCTCTGGTGTGTCTCAGGTCCTAAAGTGACCGCTCTGGTGTGTCTCAGGTCCTAAAGTGACCGCTCTGGTTTGTCTCAGGTCCTACAGTGACCGCTGTGGTGTGTTTCAGGTCCTAAAGTGACCGCTCTGGTGTGTCTCAGGTCCTACAGTGACCGCTCTGGTGTGTCTCAGGTCCTACAGTGACCGCTCTGGTGTGTCTCAGGTCCTAAAGTGACCGCTCTGGTGTGTCTCAGGTCCTAAAGTGACCGCTGTGGTGTGTTTCAGGTCCTAAAGTGACCGCTCTGGTGTGCCTCAGGTCCTACAGTGACCGCTCTGGTGTGTCTCAGGTCCTAAAGTGACCGCTCTGGTGTGTCTCAGGTCCTAAAGTGACCGCTCCCTAGACTAAGGTCCTAAAGTGACTGCTCTGGTGTGTTTCAGGTCCTACAGTGACCGCTCTGGTCTGTCTCAGGTCCTAAAGTGACCGCTCTGGTGTGTCTCAGGTCCTAAAGTGACTGCTCTGGTGTGTCTCAGGTCCTAAAGTGACCGCTCTGGTGTGTCTCAGGTCCTAAAGTGACCGCTCTGGTGTGTCTCAGGTCCTACAGTGACCGCTGTGGTGTGTTTCAGGTCCTAAAGTGACCGCTCTGGTGTGTCTCAGGTCCTACAGTGACCGCTCTGGTGTGTCTCAGGTCCTAAAGTGACCGCTCTGGTGTGTCTCAGGTCCTAAAGTGACCGCTCCCTAGACTAAGGTCCTAAAGTGACTGCTCTGGTGTGTTTCAGGTCCTACAGTGACCGCTCTGGTGTGTCTCAGGTCCTAAAGTGACCGCTCTGGTGTGTCTCAGGTCCTAAAGTGACTGCTCTGGTGTGTCTCAGGTCCTAAAGTGACCGCTCTGGTGTGTCTCAGGTCCTACAGTGACCGCTGTGGTGTGTTTCAGGTCCTAAAGTGACCGCTCTGGTGTGCCTCAGGTCCTACAGTGACCGCTCTGGTGTGTCTCAGGTCCTAAAGTGACCGCTCTGGTGTGTCTCAGGTCATACTGTGACCTGACCTTATGTCTTCTAAGATGAGCCCAGGAGGATGGGGGTTTGGCTCTCAACTTGAAAACATTGGGGAGATTACAAGTCAAGTTTGCCGCCACTAAGGCGTTACCGCGGACCACCACGAGGAGGTCTTGACTCAACCAACTGTTAAATCGGATTCCCCTGGTCCGCCCCCTACCCCACTAATCCCAACGTTAACAATAAACTAAACTACATGTCATTCTAAATATGCTAAACTTGTCTCAGGTCCTACAGTGACCACCATTGTTTGTTAAAATGACAAAAACAAGACTTACCAATTCCAGCTCAAGTGATCAGATACCTCCAGTCATCCATGACGTCCTCAAAGTGCTCTTTCCACCGCACGACAATGTCCACCATCCAGGTCAGCAGCCCCGCCCCTTCTGCTGGGAACAACCTGGGGAAGGCCATGCTTTACCTCCTTGAGACCAACCGCTTGTGTCTCTCGTCCATCTCAGGTCCTACAGTGACCATTCTAGTGTGTTTCAGTTCCTAAAGTGACCGCTCTCTAGACTAAGGTCCTAAAGTGACTGCTCTGGTGTGTCTCAGGTCCCAAATCGACCGCTCTGGTGTGTCTCAGGTCCTACAGTGACCGCTCTTGTGTGTCTCAGGTCCTACAGTGACCGCTCTGGTGTGTCTCAGGTCCTACAGTGACCGCTCTGGTGTGTCTCAGGTCCTACAGTGACCGCTCTGGTGTGTCTCAGGTCCTACAGTGACCGCTCTGGTGTGTCTCAGGTCCTAAAGTGACCGCTCTGGTGTCTCTCAGGTCCTAAAGTGACCGCTCTAGTGTGTCTCAGGTCCTACAGTGACCGCTCTAGTGTGTCTCAGGTCCTAAAGTGACCGCTCTGGTGTGTCTCAGGTCCTAAAGTGACCGCTCTGGTGTCTCTCAGGTCCTAAAGTGACCGCTCTAGTGTGTCTCAGGTCCTACAGTGACCGCTCTAGTGTGTCTCAGGTCCTAAAGTGACCGCTCTGGTGTGTCTCAGGTCCTAAAGTGACCGCTCCCTAGACTAAGGTCCTAAAGTGACTGCTCTGGTGTGTTTCAGGTCCTACAGTGACCGCTCTGGTGTGTCTCAGGTCCTAAAGTGACCGCTCTGGTGTGTCTCAGGTCCTAAAGTGACTGCTCTGGTGTGTCTCAGGTCCTAAAGTGACCGCTCTGGTGTGTCTCAGGTCCTAAAGTGACCGCTCTGGTGTGTCTCAGGTCCTAAAGTGACCGCTGTGGTGTGTTTCAGGTCCTAAAGTGACCGCTCTGGTGTGTCTCAGGTCCTACGGTGACCGCTCTGGTGTGTCTCAGGTCCTAAAGTGACCGCTCTGGTGTGTCTCAGGTCCTAAAGTGACCGCTGTGGTGTGTTTCAGGTCCTAAAGTGACCGCTCTGGTGTGCCTCAGGTCCTACAGTGACCGCTCTGGTGTGTCTCAGGTCCTACAGTGACCGCTCTAGTGTGTCTCAGGTCCTACAGTGACCGCTCTAGTGTGTCTCAGGTCCTAAAGTGACCGCTCCCTAGACTAAGGTCCTAAAGTGACTGCTCTGGTGTGTTTCAGGTCCTACAGTGACCGCTCTGGTGTGTCTCAGGTCCTAAAGTGACCGCTCTGGTGTGTCTCAGGTCCTAAAGTGACTGCTCTGGTGTGTCTCAGGTCCTAAAGTGACCGCTCTGGTGTGTCTCAGGTCCTAAAGTGACCGCTCTGGTGTGTCTCAGGTCCTACAGTGACCGCTGTGGTGTGTTTCAGGTCCTAAAGTGACCGCTCTGGTGTGCCTCAGGTCCTACAGTGACCGCTCTGGTGTGTCTCAGGTCCTAAAGTGACCGCTCTGGTGTGTCTCAGGTCATACTGTGACCTGACCTTATGTCTTCTAAGATGAGCCCAGGAGGATGGGGGTTTGGCTCTCAACTTGAAAACATTGGGAAGATTACAAGTCAAGTTTGCCGCCACTAAGGCGTTACCGCGGACCACCACGAGGAGGTCTTGACTCAACCAACTGTTAAATCGGATTCCCCTGGTCCGCCCCCTACCCCACTAATCCCAACGTTAACAATAAACTAAACTACATGTCATTCTAAATATGCTAAACTTGTCTCAGGTCCTACAGTGACCACCATTGTTTGTTAAAATGACAAAAACAAGACTTACCAATTCCAGCTCAAGTGATCAGATACCTCCAGTCATCCATGACGTCCTCAAAGTGCTCTTTCCACCGCACGACAATGTCCACCATCCAGGTCAGCAGCCCGCCCCTTCTGCTGGGAACAACCTGGGGAAGGCCATGCTTTACCTCCTTGAGGCCAACCACTTGTGTCTCTTGTCCGTCTCAGGTCCTACAGTGACCGCTCTGGTGTGTCTCAGGTCCTAAAGTGACCACTCTAGTGTGTCTCAGGTCCTAAAGTGACCGCTCTTGTGTGTCTCAGGTCCTACAGTGACCGCTCTGGTGTGTCTCAGGTCCTACAGTGACCGCTCTGGTGTGTGTCAGGTCCTAAAGTGACCGCTCTGGTGTGTCTCAGGTCCTACAGTGACCGCTCTGGTGTGTCTCAGGTCCTAAAGTGACCGCTCTGGTGTGTCTCAGGTCCTAAAGTGACCGCTCTGGTGTGTCTCAGGTCCTAAAGTGACCGCTCTAGTGTGTCTCAGGTCCTACAGTGACCGCTCTGGTGTGTCTCAGGTCCTAAAGTGACCGCTCTGGTGTGTCTGAGGTCCTACAGTGACCACTCTTGTGTGATTCAGGTCCTAAAGTGACCGCTTTGATGTGATTCAGGTCCTACAGTGACCGCTCTGGTGTGTCTCAGGTCCTACAGTGACCGCTCTGGTGTGTCTCAGGTCCTAAAGTGACCGCTCTGGTGTGTCTCAGGTCCTAAAGTGACCACTCTGGTGTGTCTCAGGTCCTAAAGTGACCACTCTGGTGTGTCTCAGGTCCTAAAGTGACCGCTCTGGTGGGTCTCAGGTCCTACAGTGACCGCTCTTGTGTGTCTCAGGTCCTAAAGTGACCGCTCTCCAGACTAAGGTCCTAAAGTGACTGCTCTGGTGTCTCAGGTCCTACAGTGACCGCTCTGGTGTGTCTCAGGTCCTAAAGTGACCGCTCTAGTGTGTCTGAGGTCCTACAGTGACCACTCTGGTGCGTCTCAGGTCCTACAGTGACCGCTCTGGTGTGTCTCAGGTCCTACAGTGACCGCTCTGGTGTGTCTCAGGTCCTAAAGTGACCGCTCTGGTGTGTCTGAGGTCCTACAGTGACCACTCTTGTGTGATTCAGGTCCTAAAGTGACCGCTTTGATGTGATTCAGATCCTACAGTGACCGCTCTGGTGTGTCTCAGGTCCTAAAGTGACCGCTCTGGTGTGTCTCAGGTCCTACAGTGACCGCTCTGGTGCGTCTCAGGTCCTAAAGTGACCGCTCTGGTGTGTCTCAGGTCCTAAAGTGACCACTCTGGTGTGTCTCAGGTCCTAAAGTGACCGCTCTGGTGTGTCTCAGGTCCTAAAGTGACCGCTCTAGTGGGTCTCAGGTCCTACAGTGACCGCTCTTGTGTGTCTCAGGTCCTAAAGTGACCGCTCTCCAGACTAAGGTCCTAAAGTGACTGCTCTGGTGTCTCAGGTCCTAAAGTGACCGCTCTGGTGTGTCTCAGGTCCTAAAGTGACCGCTCTGGTGTGTCTCAGGTCCTAAAGTGACCGCTCTGGTGTGTCTCAGGTCCTAAAGTGACCGCTCTGGTGTGTCTCAGGTCCTAAAGTGACCGCTCAGATGTGTCTCAGGTCCTAAAGTGACCGCTCTGGTGTGTCTCAGGTCCTAAAGTGACCGCTCTGGTGTGTCTCAGGTCCTAAAGTGACCGCTCTGGTGTGTCTCAGGTCCTAAAGTGACCGCTCTGGTGTGTCTCAGGTCCTAGAGTGACCGCTCTGGTGTGTCTCAGGTCCTAGAGTGACCGCTCTGGTGTGTCTGAGGTCCTACAGTGACCACTCTTGTGTGTCTCAGGTCCTAAAGTGACCGCTCTGGTGTGTCTCAGGTCCTACTTTGACCACCATTGTTTGTTAAAATGACAAAAACAAGACTTACCAATTCCAGCTCAAGTGATCAGATACCTCCAGTCCTCCATGACGTCCTCAAAGTGCTCTTTCCACCGCCCGACTGTCTACCATCCAGGTCAGCAGCCCGCCCCTTCTGCTGGGAACAACCTGGGGAAGGCCATGCTTTACCTTCTTGAGACCAACCGCTTGTGTCTCTCGTCCATCTCAGGTCCTACAGTGACCATTCTAGTGTGTCTCAGTTCCTAAAGTGACCGCTCTCTAGACTAAGGTCCTAAAGTGACTGCTCTGGTGTGTCTCAGGTCCCAAATCGACCGCTCTGGTGTGTCTCAGGTCCTACAGTGACCGCTCTTGTGTGTCTCAGGTCCTACAGTGACCGCTCTGGTGTGTCTCAGGTCCTACAGTGACCGCTCTGGTGTGTCTCAGGTCCTACAGTGACCGCTCTTGTGTGTCTCAGGTCCTACAGTGACCGCTCTGGTGTGTCTCAGGTCCTACAGTGACCGCTCTGGTGTGTCTCAGGTCCTACAGTGACCGGTCTGGTGTGTCTCAGGTCCTAAAGTGACCGCTCTGGTGTCTCTCAGGTCCTAAAGTGACCGCTCTAGTGTGTCTCAGGTCCTACAGTGACCGCTCTAGTGTGTCTCAGGTCCTACAGTGACCGCTCTAGTGTGTCTCAGGTCCTAAAGTGACCGCTCTGGTGTGTCTCAGGTCCTAAAGTGACCGCTCCCTAGACTAAGGTCCTAAAGTGACTGCTCTGGTGTGTTTCAGGTCCTACAGTGACCGCTCTGGTGTGTCTCAGGTCCTAAAGTGACCGCTCTGGTGTGTCTCAGGTCCTAAAGTGACTGCTCTGGTGTGTCTCAGGTCCTAAAGTGACTGCTCTGGTGTGTCTCAGGTCCTAAAGTGACCGCTCTGGTGTGTCTCAGGTCCTAAAGTGACCGCTCTGGTGTGTCTCAGGTCCTACAGTGACCGCTCTGGTGTGTCTCAGGTCCTAAAGTGACCGCTCTGGTGTGTCTCAGGTCCTAAAGTGACCGCTCTGGTGTGTCTCAGGTCCTAAAGTGACCGCTCTGGTGTGTCTCAGGTCCTACAGTGACCGCTGTGGTGTGTTTCAGGTCCTAAAGTGACCGCTCTGGTGTGTCTCAGGTCCTACAGTGACCGCTCTGGTGTGTCTCAGGTCCTAAAGTGACCGCTCTGGTGTGTCTCAGGTCCTAAAGTGACCGCTCCCTAGACTAAGGTCCTAAAGTGACTGCTCTGGTGTGTTTCAGGTCCTACAGTGACCGCTCTGGTGTGTCTCAGGTCCTAAAGTGACCGCTCTGGTGTGTCTCAGGTCCTAAAGTGACTGCTCTGGTGTGTCTCAGGTCCTAAAGTGACCGCTCTGGTGTGTCTCAGGTCCTACAGTGACCGCTGTGGTGTGTTTCAGGTCCTAAAGTGACCGCTCTGGTGTGCCTCAGGTCCTACAGTGACCGCTCTGGTGTGTCTCAGGTCCTAAAGTGACCGCTCTGGTGTGTCTCAGGTCATACTGTGACCTGACCTTATGTCTTCTAAGATGAGCCCAGGAGGATGGGGGTTTGGCTCTCAACTTGAAAACATTGGGGAGATTACAAGTCAAGTTTGCCGCCACTAAGGCGTTACCGCGGACCACCACGAGGAGGTCTTGACTCAACCAACTGTTAAATCGGATTCCCCTGGTCCGCCCCCTACCCCACTAATCCCAACGTTAACAATAAACTAAACTACATGTCATTCTAAATATGCTAAACTTGTCTCAGGTCCTACAGTGACCACCATTGTTTGTTAAAATGACAAAAACAAGACTTACCAATTCCAGCTCAAGTGATCAGATACCTCCAGTCATCCATGACGTCCTCAAAGTGCTCTTTCCACCGCACGACAATGTCCACCATCCAGGTCAGCAGCCCCGCCCCTTCTGCTGGGAACAACCTGGGGAAGGCCATGCTTTACCTCCTTGAGACCAACCGCTTGTGTCTCTCGTCCATCTCAGGTCCTACAGTGACCATTCTAGTGTGTTTCAGTTCCTAAAGTGACCGCTCTCTAGACTAAGGTCCTAAAGTGACTGCTCTGGTGTGTCTCAGGTCCCAAATCGACCGCTCTGGTGTGTCTCAGGTCCTACAGTGACCGCTCTTGTGTGTCTCAGGTCCTACAGTGACCGCTCTGGTGTGTCTCAGGTCCTACAGTGACCGCTCTGGTGTGTCTCAGGTCCTACAGTGACCGCTCTGGTGTGTCTCAGGTCCTACAGTGACCGCTCTGGTGTGTCTCAGGTCCTAAAGTGACCGCTCTGGTGTCTCTCAGGTCCTAAAGTGACCGCTCTAGTGTGTCTCAGGTCCTACAGTGACCGCTCTAGTGTGTCTCAGGTCCTAAAGTGACCGCTCTGGTGTGTCTCAGGTCCTAAAGTGACCGCTCTGGTGTCTCTCAGGTCCTAAAGTGACCGCTCTAGTGTGTCTCAGGTCCTACAGTGACCGCTCTAGTGTGTCTCAGGTCCTAAAGTGACCGCTCTGGTGTGTCTCAGGTCCTAAAGTGACCGCTCCCTAGACTAAGGTCCTAAAGTGACTGCTCTGGTGTGTTTCAGGTCCTACAGTGACCGCTCTGGTGTGTCTCAGGTCCTAAAGTGACCGCTCTGGTGTGTCTCAGGTCCTAAAGTGACTGCTCTGGTGTGTCTCAGGTCCTAAAGTGACCGCTCTGGTGTGTCTCAGGTCCTAAAGTGACCGCTCTGGTGTGTCTCAGGTCCTAAAGTGACCGCTGTGGTGTGTTTCAGGTCCTAAAGTGACCGCTCTGGTGTGTCTCAGGTCCTACGGTGACCGCTCTGGTGTGTCTCAGGTCCTAAAGTGACCGCTCTGGTGTGTCTCAGGTCCTAAAGTGACCGCTGTGGTGTGTTTCAGGTCCTAAAGTGACCGCTCTGGTGTGCCTCAGGTCCTACAGTGACCGCTCTGGTGTGTCTCAGGTCCTACAGTGACCGCTCTAGTGTGTCTCAGGTCCTACAGTGACCGCTCTAGTGTGTCTCAGGTCCTAAAGTGACCGCTCCCTAGACTAAGGTCCTAAAGTGACTGCTCTGGTGTGTTTCAGGTCCTACAGTGACCGCTCTGGTGTGTCTCAGGTCCTAAAGTGACCGCTCTGGTGTGTCTCAGGTCCTAAAGTGACTGCTCTGGTGTGTCTCAGGTCCTAAAGTGACCGCTCTGGTGTGTCTCAGGTCCTAAAGTGACCGCTCTGGTGTGTCTCAGGTCCTACAGTGACCGCTGTGGTGTGTTTCAGGTCCTAAAGTGACCGCTCTGGTGTGCCTCAGGTCCTACAGTGACCGCTCTGGTGTGTCTCAGGTCCTAAAGTGACCGCTCTGGTGTGTCTCAGGTCATACTGTGACCTGACCTTATGTCTTCTAAGATGAGCCCAGGAGGATGGGGGTTTGGCTCTCAACTTGAAAACATTGGGAAGATTACAAGTCAAGTTTGCCGCCACTAAGGCGTTACCGCGGACCACCACGAGGAGGTCTTGACTCAACCAACTGTTAAATCGGATTCCCCTGGTCCGCCCCCTACCCCACTAATCCCAACGTTAACAATAAACTAAACTACATGTCATTCTAAATATGCTATACTTGTCTCAGGTCCTACAGTGACCACCATTGTTTGTTAAAATGACAAAAACAAGACTTACCAATTCCAGCTCAAGTGATCAGATACCTCCAGTCATCCATGACGTCCTCAAAGTGCTCTTTCCACCGCACGACAATGTCCACCATCCAGGTCAGCAGCCCGCCCCTTCTGCTGGGAACAACCTGGGGAAGGCCATGCTTTACCTCCTTGAGGCCAACCACTTGTGTCTCTTGTCCGTCTCAGGTCCTACAGTGACCGCTCTGGTGTGTCTCAGGTCCTAAAGTGACCGCTCTAGTGTGTCTCAGGTCCTAAAGTGACCGCTCTTGTGTGTCTCAGGTCCTACAGTGACCGCTCTGGTGTGTCTCAGGTCCTACAGTGACCGCTCTGGTGTGTGTCAGGTCCTAAAGTGACCGCTCTGGTGTGTCTCAGGTCCTACAGTGACCGCTCTGGTGTGTCTCAGGTCCTAAAGTGACCGCTCTGGTGTGTCTCAGGTCCTAAAGTGACCGCTCTGGTGTGTCTCAGGTCCTAAAGTGACCGCTCTAGTGTGTCTCAGGTCCTACAGTGACCGCTCTGGTGTGTCTCAGGTCCTAAAGTGACCGCTCTGGTGTGTCTGAGGTCCTACAGTGACCACTCTTGTGTGATTCAGGTCCTAAAGTGACCGCTTTGATGTGATTCAGGTCCTACAGTGACCGCTCTGGTGTGTCTCAGGTCCTACAGTGACCGCTCTGGTGTGTCTCAGGTCCTAAAGTGACCGCTCTGGTGTGTCTCAGGTCCTAAAGTGACCACTCTGGTGTGTCTCAGGTCCTAAAGTGACCACTCTGGTGTGTCTCAGGTCCTAAAGTGACCGCTCTAGTGGGTCTCAGGTCCTACAGTGACCGCTCTTGTGTGTCTCAGGTCCTAAAGTGACCGCTCTCCAGACTAAGGTCCTAAAGTGACTGCTCTGGTGTCTCAGGTCCTACAGTGACCGCTCTGGTGTGTCTCAGGTCCTAAAGTGACCGCTCTAGTGTGTCTGAGGTCCTACAGTGACCACTCTGGTGCGTCTCAGGTCCTACAGTGACCGCTCTGGTGTGTCTCAGGTCCTACAGTGACCGCTCTGGTGTGTCTCAGGTCCTAAAGTGACCGCTCTGGTGTGTCTGAGGTCCTACAGTGACCACTCTTGTGTGATTCAGGTCCTAAAGTGACCGCTTTGATGTGATTCAGATCCTACAGTGACCGCTCTGGTGTGTCTCAGGTCCTAAAGTGACCGCTCTGGTGTGTCTCAGGTCCTACAGTGACCGCTCTGGTGCGTCTCAGGTCCTAAAGTGACCGCTCTGGTGTGTCTCAGGTCCTAAAGTGACCACTCTGGTGTGTCTCAGGTCCTAAAGTGACCGCTCTGGTGTGTCTCAGGTCCTAAAGTGACCGCTCTAGTGGGTCTCAGGTCCTACAGTGACCGCTCTTGTGTGTCTCAGGTCCTAAAGTGACCGCTCTCCAGACTAAGGTCCTAAAGTGACTGCTCTGGTGTCTCAGGTCCTAAAGTGACCGCTCTGGTGTGTCTCAGGTCCTAAAGTGACCGCTCTGGTGTGTCTCAGGTCCTAAAGTGACCGCTCTGGTGTGTCTCAGGTCCTAAAGTGACCGCTCTGGTGTGTCTCAGGTCCTAAAGTGACCGCTCAGATGTGTCTCAGGTCCTAAAGTGACCGCTCTGGTGTGTCTCAGGTCCTAAAGTGACCGCTCTGGTGTGTCTCAGGTCCTAAAGTGACCGCTCTGGTGTGTCTCAGGTCCTAGAGTGACCGCTCTGGTGTGTCTCAGGTCCTAGAGTGACCGCTCTGGTGTGTCTCAGGTCCTAGAGTGACCGCTCTGGTGTGTCTGAGGTCCTACAGTGACCACTCTTGTGTGTCTCAGGTCCTAAAGTGACCGCTCTGGTGTGTCTCAGGTCCTACTTTGACCACCATTGTTTGTTAAAATGACAAAAACAAGACTTACCAATTCCAGCTCAAGTGATCAGATACCTCCAGTCCTCCATGACGTCCTCAAAGTGCTCTTTCCACCGCCCGACTGTCTACCATCCAGGTCAGCAGCCCGCCCCTTCTGCTGGGAACAACCTGGGGAAGGCCATGCTTTACCTTCTTGAGACCAACCGCTTGTGTCTCTCGTCCATCTCAGGTCCTACAGTGACCATTCTAGTGTGTCTCAGTTCCTAAAGTGACCGCTCTCTAGACTAAGGTCCTAAAGTGACTGCTCTGGTGTGTCTCAGGTCCCAAATCGACCGCTCTGGTGTGTCTCAGGTCCTACAGTGACCGCTCTTGTGTGTCTCAGGTCCTACAGTGACCGCTCTGGTGTGTCTCAGGTCCTACAGTGACCGCTCTGGTGTGTCTCAGGTCCTACAGTGACCGCTCTTGTGTGTCTCAGGTCCTACAGTGACCGCTCTGGTGTGTCTCAGGTCCTACAGTGACCGCTCTGGTGTGTCTCAGGTCCTACAGTGACCGGTCTGGTGTGTCTCAGGTCCTAAAGTGACCGCTCTGGTGTCTCTCAGGTCCTAAAGTGACCGCTCTAGTGTGTCTCAGGTCCTACAGTGACCGCTCTAGTGTGTCTCAGGTCCTACAGTGACCGCTCTAGTGTGTCTCAGGTCCTAAAGTGACCGCTCTGGTGTGTCTCAGGTCCTAAAGTGACCGCTCCCTAGACTAAGGTCCTAAAGTGACTGCTCTGGTGTGTTTCAGGTCCTACAGTGACCGCTCTGGTGTGTCTCAGGTCCTAAAGTGACCGCTCTGGTGTGTCTCAGGTCCTAAAGTGACTGCTCTGGTGTGTCTCAGGTCCTAAAGTGACTGCTCTGGTGTGTCTCAGGTCCTAAAGTGACCGCTCTGGTGTGTCTCAGGTCCTAAAGTGACCGCTCTGGTGTGTCTCAGGTCCTACAGTGACCGCTCTGGTGTGTCTCAGGTCCTAAAGTGACCGCTCTGGTGTGTCTCAGGTCCTAAAGTGACCGCTCCCTAGACTAAGGTCCTAAAGTGACTGCTCTGGTGTGTTTCAGGTCCTACAGTGACCGCTCTGGTGTGTCTCAGGTCCTAAAGTGACCGCTCTGGTGTGTCTCAGGTCCTAAAGTGACTGCTCTGGTGTGTCTCAGGTCCTAAAGTGACCGCTCTGGTGTGTCTCAGGTCCTACAGTGACCGCTGTGGTGTGTTTCAGGTCCTAAAGTGACCGCTCTGGTGTGCCTCAGGTCCTACAGTGACCGCTCTGGTGTGTCTCAGGTCCTAAAGTGACCGCTCTGGTGTGTCTCAGGTCATACTGTGACCTGACCTTATGTCTTCTAAGATGAGCCCAGGAGGATGGGGGTTTGGCTCTCAACTTGAAAACATTGGGGAGATTACAAGTCAAGTTTGCCGCCACTAAGGCGTTACCGCGGACCACCACGAGGAGGTCTTGACTCAACCAACTGTTAAATCGGATTCCCCTGGTCCGCCCCCTACCCCACTAATCCCAACGTTAACAATAAACTAAACTACATGTCATTCTAAATATGCTAAACTTGTCTCAGGTCCTACAGTGACCACCATTGTTTGTTAAAATGACAAAAACAAGACTTACCAATTCCAGCTCAAGTGATCAGATACCTCCAGTCATCCATGACGTCCTCAAAGTGCTCTTTCCACCGCACGACAATGTCCACCATCCAGGTCAGCAGCCCGCCCCTTCTGCTGGGAACAACCTGGGGAAGGCCATGCTTTACCTCCTTGAGGCCAACCACTTGTGTCTCTTGTCCGTCTCAGGTCCTACAGTGACCGCTCTGGTGTGTCTCAGGTCCTAAAGTGACCACTCTAGTGTGTCTCAGGTCCTACAGTGACCGCTCTGGTGTCTCTCAGGTCCTAAAGTGACCGCTCTAGTGTGTCTCAGGTCCTACAGTGACCGCTCTGGTGTGTCTCAGGTCCTAAAGTGACCGCTCTGGTGTGTCTCAGGTCCTAAAGTGACCGCTCTCTAGACTAAGGTCCTAAAGTGACCGCTTTGGTGAGTCTCAGGTCCTACAGTGACCGCTCTGGTGTGTCTCAGGTCCTACAGTGACCGCTCTGCTGTCTCAGGTCCTACAGTGACCGCTCTGGTGTCTCAGGTCCTACAGTGACCGCTCTGGTGTCTCAGGTCCTAAAGTGACCGCTCTGGTGTGTCTCAGGTCCTAGAGTGACCGCTCTGGTGTGTCTCAGGTCCTAGAGTGACCGCTCTGGTGTGTCTCAGGTCCTAAAGTGACCGCTCTGGTGTGTCTGAGGTCCTAAAGTGACCACTCTTGTGTGTCTCAGGTCCTAAAGTGACCGCTCTGGTGTGTCTCAGGTCCTAAAGTGACCGCTCTGGTGTGTCTCAGGTCCTACAGTGACCGCTCTTGTGTTTCTCAGGTCCTACAGTGACCGCTCTTGTGTGTCTCAGGTCCTACAGTGACCGCTCTTGTGTGTCTCAGGTCCTACAGTGACCGCTCTTGTGTGTCTCAGGTCCTACAGTGACCGCTCTGGTGTGTCTCAGGTCCTAAAGTGACCGCTCTTGTGTGTCTCAGGTCCTACAGTGACCGCTCTTGTGTTTCTCAGGTCCTACAGTGACCGCTCTTGTGTGTCTCAGGTCCTAAAGTGACTGCTCTGGTGTGTCTCAGGTCCTAAAGTGACCGCTCTGGTGTGTCTCAGGTCCTAAAGTGACCGCTCTGGTGTGTCTCAGGTCCTACAGTGACCGCTGTGGTGTGTTTCAGGTCCTAAAGTGACCGCTCTGGTGTGCCTCAGGTCCTAAAGTGACCGCTCTGGTGTGTCTCAGGTCATACTGTGACCTGACCTTATGTCTTCTAAGATGAGCCCAGGAGGATGGGGGTTTGGCTCTCAACTTGAAAACATTGGGGAGATTACAAGTCAAGTTTGCCGCCACTAAGGCGTTACCGCGGACCACCACGAGGAGGTCTTGACTCAACCAACTGTTAAATCGGATTCCCCTGGTCCGCCCCCTACCCCACTAATCCCAACGTTAACAATAAACTAAACTACATGTCATTCTAAATATGCTAAACTTGTCTCAGGTCCTACAGTGACCACCATTGTTTGTTAAAATGACAAAAACAAGACTTACCAATTCCAGCTCAAGTGATCAGATACCTCCAGTCATCCATGACGTCCTCAAAGTGCTCTTTCCACCGCACGACAATGTCCACCATCCAGGTCAGCAGCCCCGCCCCTTCTGCTGGGAACAACCTGGGGAAGGCCATGCTTTACCTCCTTGAGACCAACCGCTTGTGTCTCTCGTCCATCTCAGGTCCTACAGTGACCATTCTAGTGTGTTTCAGTTCCTAAAGTGACCGCTCTCTAGACTAAGGTCCTAAAGTGACTGCTCTGGTGTGTCTCAGGTCCCAAATCGACCGCTCTGGTGTGTCTCAGGTCCTACAGTGACCGCTCTTGTGTGTCTCAGGTCCTACAGTGACCGCTCTGGTGTGTCTCAGGTCCTACAGTGACCGCTCTGGTGTGTCTCAGGTCCTACAGTGACCGCTCTGGTGTGTCTCAGGTCCTACAGTGACCGCTCTGGTGTGTCTCAGGTCCTAAAGTGACCGCTCTGGTGTCTCTCAGGTCCTAAAGTGACCGCTCTAGTGTGTCTCAGGTCCTACAGTGACCGCTCTAGTGTGTCTCAGGTCCTACAGTGACCGCTCTAGTGTGTCTCAGGTCCTAAAGTGACCGCTCTGGTGTGTCTCAGGTCCTAAAGTGACCGCTCCCTAGACTAAGGTCCTAAAGTGACTGCTCTGGTGTGTTTCAGGTCCTACAGTGACCGCTCTGGTGTGTCTCAGGTCCTAAAGTGACCGCTCTGGTGTGTCTCAGGTCCTAAAGTGACTGCTCTGGTGTGTCTCAGGTCCTAAAGTGACCGCTCTGGTGTGTCTCAGGTCCTAAAGTGACCGCTCTGGTGTGTCTCAGGTCCTAAAGTGACCGCTGTGGTGTGTTTCAGGTCCTAAAGTGACCGCTCTGGTGTGTCTCAGGTCCTACGGTGACCGCTCTGGTGTGTCTCAGGTCCTAAAGTGACCGCTCTGGTGTGTCTCAGGTCCTAAAGTGACCGCTGTGGTGTGTTTCAGGTCCTAAAGTGACCGCTCTGGTGTGCCTCAGGTCCTACAGTGACCGCTCTGGTGTGTCTCAGGTCCTACAGTGACCGCTCTAGTGTGTCTCAGGTCCTACAGTGACCGCTCTAGTGTGTCTCAGGTCCTAAAGTGACCGCTCCCTAGACTAAGGTCCTAAAGTGACTGCTCTGGTGTGTTTCAGGTCCTACAGTGACCGCTCTGGTGTGTCTCAGGTCCTAAAGTGACCGCTCTGGTGTGTCTCAGGTCCTAAAGTGACTGCTCTGGTGTGTCTCAGGTCCTAAAGTGACCGCTCTGGTGTGTCTCAGGTCCTAAAGTGACCGCTCTGGTGTGTCTCAGGTCCTACAGTGACCGCTGTGGTGTGTTTCAGGTCCTAAAGTGACCGCTCTGGTGTGCCTCAGGTCCTACAGTGACCGCTCTGGTGTGTCTCAGGTCCTAAAGTGACCGCTCTGGTGTGTCTCAGGTCATACTGTGACCTGACCTTATGTCTTCTAAGATGAGCCCAGGAGGATGGGGGTTTGGCTCTCAACTTGAAAACATTGGGAAGATTACAAGTCAAGTTTGCCGCCACTAAGGCGTTACCGCGGACCACCACGAGGAGGTCTTGACTCAACCAACTGTTAAATCGGATTCCCCTGGTCCGCCCCCTACCCCACTAATCCCAACGTTAACAATAAACTAAACTACATGTCATTCTAAATATGCTATACTTGTCTCAGGTCCTACAGTGACCACCATTGTTTGTTAAAATGACAAAAACAAGACTTACCAATTCCAGCTCAAGTGATCAGATACCTCCAGTCATCCATGACGTCCTCAAAGTGCTCTTTCCACCGCACGACAATGTCCACCATCCAGGTCAGCAGCCCGCCCCTTCTGCTGGGAACAACCTGGGGAAGGCCATGCTTTACCTCCTTGAGGCCAACCACTTGTGTCTCTTGTCCGTCTCAGGTCCTACAGTGACCGCTCTGGTGTGTCTCAGGTCCTAAAGTGACCGCTCTAGTGTGTCTCAGGTCCTAAAGTGACCGCTCTTGTGTGTCTCAGGTCCTACAGTGACCGCTCTGGTGTGTCTCAGGTCCTACAGTGACCGCTCTGGTGTGTGTCAGGTCCTAAAGTGACCGCTCTGGTGTGTCTCAGGTCCTACAGTGACCGCTCTGGTGTGTCTCAGGTCCTAAAGTGACCGCTCTGGTGTGTCTCAGGTCCTAAAGTGACCGCTCTGGTGTGTCTCAGGTCCTAAAGTGACCGCTCTAGTGTGTCTCAGGTCCTACAGTGACCGCTCTGGTGTGTCTCAGGTCCTAAAGTGACCGCTCTGGTGTGTCTGAGGTCCTACAGTGACCACTCTTGTGTGATTCAGGTCCTAAAGTGACCGCTTTGATGTGATTCAGGTCCTACAGTGACCGCTCTGGTGTGTCTCAGGTCCTACAGTGACCGCTCTGGTGTGTCTCAGGTCCTAAAGTGACCGCTCTGGTGTGTCTCAGGTCCTAAAGTGACCACTCTGGTGTGTCTCAGGTCCTAAAGTGACCACTCTGGTGTGTCTCAGGTCCTAAAGTGACCGCTCTAGTGGGTCTCAGGTCCTACAGTGACCGCTCTTGTGTGTCTCAGGTCCTAAAGTGACCGCTCTCCAGACTAAGGTCCTAAAGTGACTGCTCTGGTGTCTCAGGTCCTACAGTGACCGCTCTGGTGTGTCTCAGGTCCTAAAGTGACCGCTCTAGTGTGTCTGAGGTCCTACAGTGACCACTCTGGTGCGTCTCAGGTCCTACAGTGACCGCTCTGGTGTGTCTCAGGTCCTACAGTGACCGCTCTGGTGTGTCTCAGGTCCTAAAGTGACCGCTCTGGTGTGTCTGAGGTCCTACAGTGACCACTCTTGTGTGATTCAGGTCCTAAAGTGACCGCTTTGATGTGATTCAGATCCTACAGTGACCGCTCTGGTGTGTCTCAGGTCCTAAAGTGACCGCTCTGGTGTGTCTCAGGTCCTACAGTGACCGCTCTGGTGCGTCTCAGGTCCTAAAGTGACCGCTCTGGTGTGTCTCAGGTCCTAAAGTGACCACTCTGGTGTGTCTCAGGTCCTAAAGTGACCGCTCTGGTGTGTCTCAGGTCCTAAAGTGACCGCTCTAGTGGGTCTCAGGTCCTACAGTGACCGCTCTTGTGTGTCTCAGGTCCTAAAGTGACCGCTCTCCAGACTAAGGTCCTAAAGTGACTGCTCTGGTGTCTCAGGTCCTAAAGTGACCGCTCTGGTGTGTCTCAGGTCCTAAAGTGACCGCTCTGGTGTGTCTCAGGTCCTAAAGTGACCGCTCTGGTGTGTCTCAGGTCCTAAAGTGACCGCTCTGGTGTGTCTCAGGTCCTAAAGTGACCGCTCAGATGTGTCTCAGGTCCTAAAGTGACCGCTCTGGTGTGTCTCAGGTCCTAAAGTGACCGCTCTGGTGTGTCTCAGGTCCTAAAGTGACCGCTCTGGTGTGTCTCAGGTCCTAGAGTGACCGCTCTGGTGTGTCTCAGGTCCTAGAGTGACCGCTCTGGTGTGTCTCAGGTCCTAGAGTGACCGCTCTGGTGTGTCTGAGGTCCTACAGTGACCACTCTTGTGTGTCTCAGGTCCTAAAGTGACCGCTCTGGTGTGTCTCAGGTCCTACTTTGACCACCATTGTTTGTTAAAATGACAAAAACAAGACTTACCAATTCCAGCTCAAGTGATCAGATACCTCCAGTCCTCCATGACGTCCTCAAAGTGCTCTTTCCACCGCCCGACTGTCTACCATCCAGGTCAGCAGCCCGCCCCTTCTGCTGGGAACAACCTGGGGAAGGCCATGCTTTACCTTCTTGAGACCAACCGCTTGTGTCTCTCGTCCATCTCAGGTCCTACAGTGACCATTCTAGTGTGTCTCAGTTCCTAAAGTGACCGCTCTCTAGACTAAGGTCCTAAAGTGACTGCTCTGGTGTGTCTCAGGTCCCAAATCGACCGCTCTGGTGTGTCTCAGGTCCTACAGTGACCGCTCTTGTGTGTCTCAGGTCCTACAGTGACCGCTCTGGTGTGTCTCAGGTCCTACAGTGACCGCTCTGGTGTGTCTCAGGTCCTACAGTGACCGCTCTTGTGTGTCTCAGGTCCTACAGTGACCGCTCTGGTGTGTCTCAGGTCCTACAGTGACCGCTCTGGTGTGTCTCAGGTCCTACAGTGACCGGTCTGGTGTGTCTCAGGTCCTAAAGTGACCGCTCTGGTGTCTCTCAGGTCCTAAAGTGACCGCTCTAGTGTGTCTCAGGTCCTACAGTGACCGCTCTAGTGTGTCTCAGGTCCTACAGTGACCGCTCTAGTGTGTCTCAGGTCCTAAAGTGACCGCTCTGGTGTGTCTCAGGTCCTAAAGTGACCGCTCCCTAGACTAAGGTCCTAAAGTGACTGCTCTGGTGTGTTTCAGGTCCTACAGTGACCGCTCTGGTGTGTCTCAGGTCCTAAAGTGACCGCTCTGGTGTGTCTCAGGTCCTAAAGTGACTGCTCTGGTGTGTCTCAGGTCCTAAAGTGACTGCTCTGGTGTGTCTCAGGTCCTAAAGTGACCGCTCTGGTGTGTCTCAGGTCCTAAAGTGACCGCTCTGGTGTGTCTCAGGTCCTACAGTGACCGCTCTGGTGTGTCTCAGGTCCTAAAGTGACCGCTCTGGTGTGTCTCAGGTCCTAAAGTGACCGCTCCCTAGACTAAGGTCCTAAAGTGACTGCTCTGGTGTGTTTCAGGTCCTACAGTGACCGCTCTGGTGTGTCTCAGGTCCTAAAGTGACCGCTCTGGTGTGTCTCAGGTCCTAAAGTGACTGCTCTGGTGTGTCTCAGGTCCTAAAGTGACCGCTCTGGTGTGTCTCAGGTCCTACAGTGACCGCTGTGGTGTGTTTCAGGTCCTAAAGTGACCGCTCTGGTGTGCCTCAGGTCCTACAGTGACCGCTCTGGTGTGTCTCAGGTCCTAAAGTGACCGCTCTGGTGTGTCTCAGGTCATACTGTGACCTGACCTTATGTCTTCTAAGATGAGCCCAGGAGGATGGGGGTTTGGCTCTCAACTTGAAAACATTGGGGAGATTACAAGTCAAGTTTGCCGCCACTAAGGCGTTACCGCGGACCACCACGAGGAGGTCTTGACTCAACCAACTGTTAAATCGGATTCCCCTGGTCCGCCCCCTACCCCACTAATCCCAACGTTAACAATAAACTAAACTACATGTCATTCTAAATATGCTAAACTTGTCTCAGGTCCTACAGTGACCACCATTGTTTGTTAAAATGACAAAAACAAGACTTACCAATTCCAGCTCAAGTGATCAGATACCTCCAGTCATCCATGACGTCCTCAAAGTGCTCTTTCCACCGCACGACAATGTCCACCATCCAGGTCAGCAGCCCGCCCCTTCTGCTGGGAACAACCTGGGGAAGGCCATGCTTTACCTCCTTGAGGCCAACCACTTGTGTCTCTTGTCCGTCTCAGGTCCTACAGTGACCGCTCTGGTGTGTCTCAGGTCCTAAAGTGACCACTCTAGTGTGTCTCAGGTCCTACAGTGACCGCTCTGGTGTCTCTCAGGTCCTAAAGTGACCGCTCTAGTGTGTCTCAGGTCCTACAGTGACCGCTCTGGTGTGTCTCAGGTCCTAAAGTGACCGCTCTGGTGTGTCTCAGGTCCTAAAGTGACCGCTCTCTAGACTAAGGTCCTAAAGTGACCGCTTTGGTGAGTCTCAGGTCCTACAGTGACCGCTCTGGTGTGTCTCAGGTCCTACAGTGACCGCTCTGCTGTCTCAGGTCCTACAGTGACCGCTCTGGTGTCTCAGGTCCTACAGTGACCGCTCTGGTGTCTCAGGTCCTAAAGTGACCGCTCTGGTGTGTCTCAGGTCCTAGAGTGACCGCTCTGGTGTGTCTCAGGTCCTAGAGTGACCGCTCTGGTGTGTCTCAGGTCCTAAAGTGACCGCTCTGGTGTGTCTGAGGTCCTAAAGTGACCACTCTTGTGTGTCTCAGGTCCTAAAGTGACCGCTCTGGTGTGTCTCAGGTCCTAAAGTGACCGCTCTGGTGTGTCTCAGGTCCTACAGTGACCGCTCTTGTGTTTCTCAGGTCCTACAGTGACCGCTCTTGTGTGTCTCAGGTCCTACAGTGACCGCTCTTGTGTGTCTCAGGTCCTACAGTGACCGCTCTTGTGTGTCTCAGGTCCTACAGTGACCGCTCTGGTGTGTCTCAGGTCCTAAAGTGACCGCTCTTGTGTGTCTCAGGTCCTACAGTGACCGCTCTTGTGTTTCTCAGGTCCTACAGTGACCGCTCTTGTGTGTCTCAGGTCCTAAAGTGACTGCTCTGGTGTGTCTCAGGTCCTAAAGTGACCGCTCTGGTGTGTCTCAGGTCCTAAAGTGACCGCTCTGGTGTGTCTCAGGTCCTACAGTGACCGCTGTGGTGTGTTTCAGGTCCTAAAGTGACCGCTCTGGTGTGCCTCAGGTCCTAAAGTGACCGCTCTGGTGTGTCTCAGGTCATACTGTGACCTGACCTTATGTCTTCTAAGATGAGCCCAGGAGGATGGGGGTTTGGCTCTCAACTTGAAAACATTGGGGAGATTACAAGTCAAGTTTGCCGCCACTAAGGCGTTACCGCGGACCACCACGAGGAGGTCTTGACTCAACCAACTGTTAAATCGGATTCCCCTGGTCCGCCCCCTACCCCACTAATCCCAACGTTAACAATAAACTAAACTACATGTCATTCTAAATATGCTAAACTTGTCTCAGGTCCTACAGTGACCACCATTGTTTGTTAAAATGACAAAAACAAGACTTACCAATTCCAGCTCAAGTGATCAGATACCTCCAGTCATCCATGACGTCCTCAAAGTGCTCTTTCCACCGCACGACAATGTCCACCATCCAGGTCAGCAGCCCCGCCCCTTCTGCTGGGAACAACCTGGGGAAGGCCATGCTTTACCTCCTTGAGACCAACCGCTTGTGTCTCTCGTCCATCTCAGGTCCTACAGTGACCATTCTAGTGTGTTTCAGTTCCTAAAGTGACCGCTCTCTAGACTAAGGTCCTAAAGTGACTGCTCTGGTGTGTCTCAGGTCCTAAAGTGACCGCTCTGGTGTGTCTCAGGTCCTAAAGTGACCGCTCTAGTGGGTCTCAGGTCCTACAGTGACCGCTCTTGTGTGTCTCAGGTCCTAAAGTGACCGCTCTCCAGACTAAGGTCCTAAAGTGACTGCTCTGGTGTCTCAGGTCCTAAAGTGACCGCTCTGGTGTGTCTCAGGTCCTAAAGTGACCGCTCTGGTGTGTCTCAGGTCCTAAAGTGACCGCTCTGGTGTGTCTCAGGTCCTACAGTGACCGCTCTGGTGTGTCTCAGGTCCTAAAGTGACCGCTCTGGTGTGTCTCAGGTCCTAAAGTGACCGCTCCCTAGACTAAGGTCCTAAAGTGACTGCTCTGGTGTGTTTCAGGTCCTACAGTGACCGCTCTGGTGTGTCTCAGGTCCTAAAGTGACCGCTCTGGTGTGTCTCAGGTCCTACAGTGACCGCTCTGGTGTCTCAGGTCCTACAGTGACCGCTCTGGTGTGTCTCAGGTCCTAAAGTGACCGCTCTGGTGTGTCTCAGGTCCTAGAGTGACCGCTCTGGTGTGTCTCAGGTCCTAGAGTGACCGCTCTGGTGTGTCTCAGGTCCTAAAGTGACCGCTCTGGTGTGTCTGAGGTCCTAAAGTGACCACTCTTGTGTGTCTCAGGTCCTAAAGTGACCGCTCTGGTGTGTCTCAGGTCCTAAAGTGACCGCTCTGGTGTGTCTCAGGTCCTACAGTGACCGCTCTTGTGTTTCTCAGGTCCTACAGTGACCGCTCTTGTGTGTCTCAGGTCCTACAGTGACCGCTCTTGTGTGTCTCAGGTCCTACAGTGACCGCTCTTGTGTGTCTCAGGTCCTACAGTGACCGCTCTGGTGTGTCTCAGGTCCTAAAGTGACCGCTCTTGTGTGTCTCAGGTCCTACAGTGACCGCTCTTGTGTTTCTCAGGTCCTACAGTGACCGCTCTTGTGTGTCTCAGGTCCTAAAGTGACTGCTCTGGTGTGTCTCAGGTCCTAAAGTGACCGCTCTGGTGTGTCTCAGGTCCTAAAGTGACCGCTCTGGTGTGTCTCAGGTCCTACAGTGACCGCTGTGGTGTGTTTCAGGTCCTAAAGTGACCGCTCTGGTGTGCCTCAGGTCCTAAAGTGACCGCTCTGGTGTGTCTCAGGTCATACTGTGACCTGACCTTATGTCTTCTAAGATGAGCCCAGGAGGATGGGGGTTTGGCTCTCAACTTGAAAACATTGGGGAGATTACAAGTCAAGTTTGCCGCCACTAAGGCGTTACCGCGGACCACCACGAGGAGGTCTTGACTCAACCAACTGTTAAATCGGATTCCCCTGGTCCGCCCCCTACCCCACTAATCCCAACGTTAACAATAAACTAAACTACATGTCATTCTAAATATGCTAAACTTGTCTCAGGTCCTACAGTGACCACCATTGTTTGTTAAAATGACAAAAACAAGACTTACCAATTCCAGCTCAAGTGATCAGATACCTCCAGTCATCCATGACGTCCTCAAAGTGCTCTTTCCACCGCACGACAATGTCCACCATCCAGGTCAGCAGCCCGACCCTTCTGCTGGGAACAACCTGGGGAAGGCCATGCTTTACCTCCTTGAGGCCAACCACTTGTGTCTCTTGTCCGTCTCAGGTCCTACAGTGACCGCTCTGGTGTGTCTCAGGTCCTAAAGTGACCACTCTAGTGTGTCTCAGGTCCTACAGTGACCGCTCTGGTGTCTCTCAGGTCCTAAAGTGACCGCTCTAGTGTGTCTCAGGTCCTACAGTGACCGCTCTGGTGTGTCTCAGGTCCTAAAGTGACCGCTCTGGTGTGTCTCAGGTCCTAAAGTGACCGCTCTCTAGACTAAGGTCCTAAAGTGACCGCTTTGGTGTGTCTCAGGTCCTACAGGGACCGCTCTGGTGTGTCTCAGGTCCTACAGTGACCGCTCTGCTGTCTCAGGTCCTACAGTGACCGCTCTGCTGTCTCAGGTCCTACAGTGACCGCTCTGGTGTCTCAGGTCCTACAGTGACCGCTCTGGTGTCTCAGGTCCTACAGTGACCGCTCTGGTGTCTCAGGTCCTAGAGTGACCGCTCTGGTGTGTCTCAGGTCCTAGAGTGACCGCTCTGGTGTGTCTCAGGTCCTAAAGTGACCGCTCTGGTGTGTCTGAGGTCCTACAGTGACCGCTCTTGTGTGTCTCAGGTCCTAAAGTGACCGCTCTAGTGGGTCTCAGGTCCTACAGTGACCGCTCTTGTGTGTCTCAGGTCCTAAAGTGACCGCTCTCCAGACTAAGGTCCTAAAGTGACTGCTCTGGTGTCTCAGGTCCTAAAGTGACCGCTCTGGTGTGTCTCAGGTCCTAAAGTGACCGCTCTGGTGTGTCTCAGGTCCTAAAGTGACCGCTCTGGTGTGTCTCAGGTCCTAAAGTGACCGCTCTGGTGTGTCTCAGGTCCTAAAGTGACCGCTCAGATGTGTCTCAGGTCCTAAAGTGACCGCTCTGGTGTGTCTCAGGTCCTAAAGTGACCGCTCTGGTGTGTCTCAGGTCCTAAAGTGACCGCTCTGGTGTGTCTCAGGTCCTAGAGTGACCGCTCTGGTGTGTCTCAGGTCCTAGAGTGACCGCTCTGGTGTGTCTCAGGTCCTAGAGTGACCGCTCTGGTGTGTCTGAGGTCCTACAGTGACCACTCTTGTGTGTCTCAGGTCCTAAAGTGACCGCTCTGGTGTGTCTCAGGTCCTACTTTGACCACCATTGTTTGTTAAAATGACAAAAACAAGACTTACCAATTCCAGCTCAAGTGATCAGATACCTCCAGTCCTCCATGACGTCCTCAAAGTGCTCTTTCCACCGCCCGACTGTCTACCATCCAGGTCAGCAGCCCGCCCCTTCTGCTGGGAACAACCTGGGGAAGGCCATGCTTTACCTTCTTGAGACCAACCGCTTGTGTCTCTCGTCCATCTCAGGTCCTACAGTGACCATTCTAGTGTGTCTCAGTTCCTAAAGTGACCGCTCTCTAGACTAAGGTCCTAAAGTGACTGCTCTGGTGTGTCTCAGGTCCCAAATCGACCGCTCTGGTGTGTCTCAGGTCCTACAGTGACCGCTCTTGTGTGTCTCAGGTCCTACAGTGACCGCTCTGGTGTGTCTCAGGTCCTACAGTGACCGCTCTGGTGTGTCTCAGGTCCTACAGTGACCGCTCTTGTGTGTCTCAGGTCCTACAGTGACCGCTCTGGTGTGTCTCAGGTCCTACAGTGACCGCTCTGGTGTGTCTCAGGTCCTACAGTGACCGGTCTGGTGTGTCTCAGGTCCTAAAGTGACCGCTCTGGTGTCTCTCAGGTCCTAAAGTGACCGCTCTAGTGTGTCTCAGGTCCTACAGTGACCGCTCTAGTGTGTCTCAGGTCCTACAGTGACCGCTCTAGTGTGTCTCAGGTCCTAAAGTGACCGCTCTGGTGTGTCTCAGGTCCTAAAGTGACCGCTCCCTAGACTAAGGTCCTAAAGTGACTGCTCTGGTGTGTTTCAGGTCCTACAGTGACCGCTCTGGTGTGTCTCAGGTCCTAAAGTGACCGCTCTGGTGTGTCTCAGGTCCTAAAGTGACTGCTCTGGTGTGTCTCAGGTCCTAAAGTGACTGCTCTGGTGTGTCTCAGGTCCTAAAGTGACCGCTCTGGTGTGTCTCAGGTCCTAAAGTGACCGCTCTGGTGTGTCTCAGGTCCTACAGTGACCGCTCTGGTGTGTCTCAGGTCCTAAAGTGACCGCTCTGGTGTGTCTCAGGTCCTAAAGTGACCGCTCCCTAGACTAAGGTCCTAAAGTGACTGCTCTGGTGTGTTTCAGGTCCTACAGTGACCGCTCTGGTGTGTCTCAGGTCCTAAAGTGACCGCTCTGGTGTGTCTCAGGTCCTAAAGTGACTGCTCTGGTGTGTCTCAGGTCCTAAAGTGACCGCTCTGGTGTGTCTCAGGTCCTACAGTGACCGCTGTGGTGTGTTTCAGGTCCTAAAGTGACCGCTCTGGTGTGCCTCAGGTCCTACAGTGACCGCTCTGGTGTGTCTCAGGTCCTAAAGTGACCGCTCTGGTGTGTCTCAGGTCATACTGTGACCTGACCTTATGTCTTCTAAGATGAGCCCAGGAGGATGGGGGTTTGGCTCTCAACTTGAAAACATTGGGGAGATTACAAGTCAAGTTTGCCGCCACTAAGGCGTTACCGCGGACCACCACGAGGAGGTCTTGACTCAACCAACTGTTAAATCGGATTCCCCTGGTCCGCCCCCTACCCCACTAATCCCAACGTTAACAATAAACTAAACTACATGTCATTCTAAATATGCTAAACTTGTCTCAGGTCCTACAGTGACCACCATTGTTTGTTAAAATGACAAAAACAAGACTTACCAATTCCAGCTCAAGTGATCAGATACCTCCAGTCATCCATGACGTCCTCAAAGTGCTCTTTCCACCGCACGACAATGTCCACCATCCAGGTCAGCAGCCCGCCCCTTCTGCTGGGAACAACCTGGGGAAGGCCATGCTTTACCTCCTTGAGGCCAACCACTTGTGTCTCTTGTCCGTCTCAGGTCCTACAGTGACCGCTCTGGTGTGTCTCAGGTCCTAAAGTGACCACTCTAGTGTGTCTCAGGTCCTACAGTGACCGCTCTGGTGTCTCTCAGGTCCTAAAGTGACCGCTCTAGTGTGTCTCAGGTCCTACAGTGACCGCTCTGGTGTGTCTCAGGTCCTAAAGTGACCGCTCTGGTGTGTCTCAGGTCCTAAAGTGACCGCTCTCTAGACTAAGGTCCTAAAGTGACCGCTTTGGTGAGTCTCAGGTCCTACAGTGACCGCTCTGGTGTGTCTCAGGTCCTACAGTGACCGCTCTGCTGTCTCAGGTCCTACAGTGACCGCTCTGGTGTCTCAGGTCCTACAGTGACCGCTCTGGTGTCTCAGGTCCTAAAGTGACCGCTCTGGTGTGTCTCAGGTCCTAGAGTGACCGCTCTGGTGTGTCTCAGGTCCTAGAGTGACCGCTCTGGTGTGTCTCAGGTCCTAAAGTGACCGCTCTGGTGTGTCTGAGGTCCTAAAGTGACCACTCTTGTGTGTCTCAGGTCCTAAAGTGACCGCTCTGGTGTGTCTCAGGTCCTAAAGTGACCGCTCTGGTGTGTCTCAGGTCCTACAGTGACCGCTCTTGTGTTTCTCAGGTCCTACAGTGACCGCTCTTGTGTGTCTCAGGTCCTACAGTGACCGCTCTTGTGTGTCTCAGGTCCTACAGTGACCGCTCTTGTGTGTCTCAGGTCCTACAGTGACCGCTCTGGTGTGTCTCAGGTCCTAAAGTGACCGCTCTTGTGTGTCTCAGGTCCTACAGTGACCGCTCTTGTGTTTCTCAGGTCCTACAGTGACCGCTCTTGTGTGTCTCAGGTCCTAAAGTGACTGCTCTGGTGTGTCTCAGGTCCTAAAGTGACCGCTCTGGTGTGTCTCAGGTCCTAAAGTGACCGCTCTGGTGTGTCTCAGGTCCTACAGTGACCGCTGTGGTGTGTTTCAGGTCCTAAAGTGACCGCTCTGGTGTGCCTCAGGTCCTAAAGTGACCGCTCTGGTGTGTCTCAGGTCATACTGTGACCTGACCTTATGTCTTCTAAGATGAGCCCAGGAGGATGGGGGTTTGGCTCTCAACTTGAAAACATTGGGGAGATTACAAGTCAAGTTTGCCGCCACTAAGGCGTTACCGCGGACCACCACGAGGAGGTCTTGACTCAACCAACTGTTAAATCGGATTCCCCTGGTCCGCCCCCTACCCCACTAATCCCAACGTTAACAATAAACTAAACTACATGTCATTCTAAATATGCTAAACTTGTCTCAGGTCCTACAGTGACCACCATTGTTTGTTAAAATGACAAAAACAAGACTTACCAATTCCAGCTCAAGTGATCAGATACCTCCAGTCATCCATGACGTCCTCAAAGTGCTCTTTCCACCGCACGACAATGTCCACCATCCAGGTCAGCAGCCCCGCCCCTTCTGCTGGGAACAACCTGGGGAAGGCCATGCTTTACCTCCTTGAGACCAACCGCTTGTGTCTCTCGTCCATCTCAGGTCCTACAGTGACCATTCTAGTGTGTTTCAGTTCCTAAAGTGACCGCTCTCTAGACTAAGGTCCTAAAGTGACTGCTCTGGTGTGTCTCAGGTCCTAAAGTGACCGCTCTGGTGTGTCTCAGGTCCTAAAGTGACCGCTCTAGTGGGTCTCAGGTCCTACAGTGACCGCTCTTGTGTGTCTCAGGTCCTAAAGTGACCGCTCTCCAGACTAAGGTCCTAAAGTGACTGCTCTGGTGTCTCAGGTCCTAAAGTGACCGCTCTGGTGTGTCTCAGGTCCTAAAGTGACCGCTCTGGTGTGTCTCAGGTCCTAAAGTGACCGCTCTGGTGTGTCTCAGGTCCTACAGTGACCGCTCTGGTGTGTCTCAGGTCCTAAAGTGACCGCTCTGGTGTGTCTCAGGTCCTAAAGTGACCGCTCCCTAGACTAAGGTCCTAAAGTGACTGCTCTGGTGTGTTTCAGGTCCTACAGTGACCGCTCTGGTGTGTCTCAGGTCCTAAAGTGACCGCTCTGGTGTGTCTCAGGTCCTACAGTGACCGCTCTGGTGTCTCAGGTCCTACAGTGACCGCTCTGGTGTGTCTCAGGTCCTAAAGTGACCGCTCTGGTGTGTCTCAGGTCCTAGAGTGACCGCTCTGGTGTGTCTCAGGTCCTAGAGTGACCGCTCTGGTGTGTCTCAGGTCCTAAAGTGACCGCTCTGGTGTGTCTGAGGTCCTAAAGTGACCACTCTTGTGTGTCTCAGGTCCTAAAGTGACCGCTCTGGTGTGTCTCAGGTCCTAAAGTGACCGCTCTGGTGTGTCTCAGGTCCTACAGTGACCGCTCTTGTGTTTCTCAGGTCCTACAGTGACCGCTCTTGTGTGTCTCAGGTCCTACAGTGACCGCTCTTGTGTGTCTCAGGTCCTACAGTGACCGCTCTTGTGTGTCTCAGGTCCTACAGTGACCGCTCTGGTGTGTCTCAGGTCCTAAAGTGACCGCTCTTGTGTGTCTCAGGTCCTACAGTGACCGCTCTTGTGTTTCTCAGGTCCTACAGTGACCGCTCTTGTGTGTCTCAGGTCCTAAAGTGACTGCTCTGGTGTGTCTCAGGTCCTAAAGTGACCGCTCTGGTGTGTCTCAGGTCCTAAAGTGACCGCTCTGGTGTGTCTCAGGTCCTACAGTGACCGCTGTGGTGTGTTTCAGGTCCTAAAGTGACCGCTCTGGTGTGCCTCAGGTCCTAAAGTGACCGCTCTGGTGTGTCTCAGGTCATACTGTGACCTGACCTTATGTCTTCTAAGATGAGCCCAGGAGGATGGGGGTTTGGCTCTCAACTTGAAAACATTGGGGAGATTACAAGTCAAGTTTGCCGCCACTAAGGCGTTACCGCGGACCACCACGAGGAGGTCTTGACTCAACCAACTGTTAAATCGGATTCCCCTGGTCCGCCCCCTACCCCACTAATCCCAACGTTAACAATAAACTAAACTACATGTCATTCTAAATATGCTAAACTTGTCTCAGGTCCTACAGTGACCACCATTGTTTGTTAAAATGACAAAAACAAGACTTACCAATTCCAGCTCAAGTGATCAGATACCTCCAGTCATCCATGACGTCCTCAAAGTGCTCTTTCCACCGCACGACAATGTCCACCATCCAGGTCAGCAGCCCGACCCTTCTGCTGGGAACAACCTGGGGAAGGCCATGCTTTACCTCCTTGAGGCCAACCACTTGTGTCTCTTGTCCGTCTCAGGTCCTACAGTGACCGCTCTGGTGTGTCTCAGGTCCTAAAGTGACCACTCTAGTGTGTCTCAGGTCCTACAGTGACCGCTCTGGTGTCTCTCAGGTCCTAAAGTGACCGCTCTAGTGTGTCTCAGGTCCTACAGTGACCGCTCTGGTGTGTCTCAGGTCCTAAAGTGACCGCTCTGGTGTGTCTCAGGTCCTAAAGTGACCGCTCTCTAGACTAAGGTCCTAAAGTGACCGCTTTGGTGTGTCTCAGGTCCTACAGGGACCGCTCTGGTGTGTCTCAGGTCCTACAGTGACCGCTCTGCTGTCTCAGGTCCTACAGTGACCGCTCTGCTGTCTCAGGTCCTACAGTGACCGCTCTGGTGTCTCAGGTCCTACAGTGACCGCTCTGGTGTCTCAGGTCCTACAGTGACCGCTCTGGTGTCTCAGGTCCTAGAGTGACCGCTCTGGTGTGTCTCAGGTCCTAGAGTGACCGCTCTGGTGTGTCTCAGGTCCTAAAGTGACCGCTCTGGTGTGTCTGAGGTCCTACAGTGACCGCTCTTGTGTGTCTCAGGTCCTAAAGTGACCGCTATGGTGTGTCTCAGGTCCTAAAGTGACCGCTCTGGTGTGTCTCAGGTCCTACAGTGACCGCTCTTGTGTTTCTCAGGTCCTACAGTGACCGCTCTTGTGTGTCTCAGGTCCTACAGTGACCGCTCTGGTGTGTCTCAGGTCCTACAGTGACCGCTCTGGTGTGTCTCAGGTCCTACAGTGACCGCTCTGGTGTGTCTCAGGTCCTAAAGTGACCGCTCTGGTGTGTCTCAGGTCCTAAAGTGACCGCTCTGGTGTGTCTCAGGTCCTAAAATGACCGCTCTGGTGTGTATCAGGTCCTAAAGTGACCGCTCTGGTGTGTCTCAGGTCCTACAGTGACCGCTGTGGTGTGTTTCAGGTCCTAAAGTGACCGCTCTGGTGTGTCTCAGGTCCTAAAGTGACCGCTCTGGTGTGTCTCAGGTCATACTGTGACCTGACCTTATGTCTTCTAAGATGAGCCCAGGAGGATGGGGGTTTGGCTCTCAACTTGAAAACATTGGGGAGATTACAAGTCAAGTTTGCCGCCACTAAGGCGTTACCGCGGACCACCACGAGGAGGTCTTGACTCAACCAACTGTTAAATCGGATTCCCCTGGTCCGCCCCCTACCCCACTAATCCCAACGTTAACAATAAACTAAACTATATGTCATTCTAAATATGCTAAACTTGTCTCAGGTCCTACATTGACCACCATTGTTTGTTAAAATGACAAAAACAAGACTTACCAATTCCAGCTCAAGTGATCAGATACCTCCAGTCATCCGTGACGTCCTCAAAGTGCTCTTTCCACCGCACGACAATGTCCACCATCCAGGTCAGCAGCCCGCCCCTTCTGCTGGGAACAACCTGGGGAAGGCCATGCTTTACCTCCTTGAGGCCAACCACTTGTGTCTCTTGTCCGTCTCAGGTCCTACAGTGACCGCTCTGGTGTGTCTCAGGTCCTAAAGTGACTGCTCTTGTGTGTCTCAGGTCCTACAGTGACCGCTCTGGTGTGTCTCAGGTCCTACAGTGACTGCTCTGGTGTGTGTCAGGTCCTAAAGTGACCGCTCTGGTGTGTCTCAGGTCCTACAGTGACCGCTCTGGTGTGTCTCAGGTCCTAAAGTGACCGCTCTGGTGTGTCTGAGGTCCTAAAGTGACCGCTCTGGTGTGTCTCAGGTCCTAAAGTGACCGCTCTTGTCCGTCTCAGGTCCTACAGTGACTGCTCTGGTGTGTGTCAGGTCCTAAAGTGACCGCTCTGGTGTGTCTCAGGTCCTACAGTGACCGCTCTGGTGTGTCTCAGGTCCTAAAGTGACCGCTCTGGTGTGTCTGAGGTCCTAAAGTGACCGCTCTGGTGTGTCTCAGGTCCTAAAGTGACCGCTCTTGTCCGTCTCAGGTCCTACAGTGACCGCTCTGGTGTGTCTCAGGTCCTAAAGTGACTGCTCTTGTGTGTCTCAGGTCCTACAGTGACCGCTCTGGTGTGTCTCAGGTCCTACAGTGACCGCTCTGGTGTGTCTCAGGTCCTACAGTGACCGCTCTGGTGTGTCTCAGGTCCTACAGTGACCGCTCTGGTGTGTCTCAGGTCCTACAGTGACCGCTCTGGTGTGTCTCAGGTCCTACAGTGACTGCTCTGGTGTGTCTCAGGTCCTAAAGTGACCGCTCTGGTGTGTCTCAGGTCCTACAGTGACCGCTCTGGTGTGTCTCAGGTCCTAAAGTGACCGCTCTGGTGTGTCTCAGGTCCTAAAGTGACCACTCTGGTGTGTCTCAGATCCTAAAGTGACCGCTCTGGTGTGTCTCAGGTCCTAAAGTGACCGCTCTTGTGTGTCTCAGGTCCTAAAGTGACCGCTCTCCAGACTAAGGTCCTAAAGTGACTGCTCTGGTGTCTCAGGTCCTAAAGTGACCGCTCTGGTGTGTCTCAGGTCCTAAAGTGACCGCTCTGGTGTGTCTCAGGTCCTAAAGTGACCGCTCTGGTGTGTCTCAGGTCCTAAAGTGACCACCATTGTTTGTTAAAATGACAAAAACAAGACTTACCAATTCCAGCTCAAGTGATCAGATACCTTCAGTCCTCCATGACGTCCTCAAAATGCTCTTTCCACCGCACGACAATGTCCACCATCCAGGTCAGCAGCCCCGCCCCTTCTGCTGGGAACAACCTGGGGAAGGCCATGCTTTACCTCCTTGAGACCAACCGCTTGTGTCTCTCGTCCATCTCAGGTCCTACAGTGACCATTCTAGTGTGTTTCAGTTCCTAAAGTGACCGCTCTCTAGACTAAGGTCCTAAAGTGACTGCTCTGGTGTGTCTCAGGTCCCAAATCGACCGCTCTGGTGTGTCTCAGGTCCTACAGTGACCGCTCTGGTGTGTCTCAGGTCCTACAGTGACCGCTCTGGTGTGTCTCAGGTCCTACAGTGACCGCTCTGGTGTGTCTCAGGTCCTACAGTGACCGCTCTGGTGTGTCTCAGGTCCTAAAGTGACCGCTCTGGTGTGTCTCAGGTCCTAAAGTGACCGCTCTGGTGTGTCTCAGGTCCTAAAGTGACCGCTCTGGTGTGTCTCAGGTCCTAAAGTGACCGCTCTGGTGTGTCTCAGGTCCTAAAGTGACCGCTCTGGTGTGTCTCAGGTCCTACAGTGACCGCTGTGGTGTGTTTCAGGTCCTAAAGTGACCGCTCTGGTGTGTCTCAGGTCCTAAAGTGACCGCTCTGGTGTGTCTCAGGTCATACTGTGACCTGACCTTATGTCTTCTAAGATGAGCCCAGGAGGATGGGGGTTTGGCTCTCAACTTGAAAACATTGGGGAGATTACAAGTCAAGTTTGCCGCCACTAAGGCGTTACCGCGGACCACCACGAGGAGGTCTTGACTCAACCAACTGTTAAATCGGATTCCCCTGGTCCGCCCCCTACCCCACTAATCCCAACGTTAACAATAAACTAAACTACATGTCATTCTAAATATGCTAAACTTGTCTCAGGTCCTACATTGACCACCATTGTTTGTTAAAATGACAAAAACAAGACTTACCAATTCCAGCTCAAGTGATCAGATACCTCCAGTCATCCGTGACGTCCTCAAAGTGCTCTTTCCACCGCACGACAATGTCCACCATCCAGGTCAGCAGCCCGCCCCTTCTGCTGGGAACAACCTGGGGAAGGCCATGCTTTACCTCCTTGAGGCCAACCACTTGTGTCTCTTGTCCGTCTCAGGTCCTACAGTGACCGCTCTGGTGTGTCTGAGGTCCTAAAGTGACCACTCTTGTGTGTCTCAGGTCCTAAAGTGACCGCTCTGGTGTGTCTCAGGTCCTAAAGTGACCGCTCTGGTGTGTCTCAGGTCCTACAGTGACCGCTCTTGTGTTTCTCAGGTCCTACAGTGACCGCTCTTGTGTGTCTCAGGTCCTACAGTGACCGCTCTTGTGTTTCTCAGGTCCTACAGTGACCGCTCTTGTGTTTCTTAGGTCCTACAGTGACCGCTCTTGTGTGTCTCAGGTCCTACAGTGACCGCTATTGTGTGTCTCAGGTCCTACAGTGACCGCTCTGGTGTGTCTCAGGTCCTACAGTGACCGCTCTGGTGTCTCAGGTCCTACAGTGACCGCTCTGCTGTCTCAGGTCCTACAGTGACCGCTCTGGTGTCTCAGGTCCTACAGTGACCGCTCTGGTGTGTCTCAGGTCCTAAAGTGACCGCTCTGGTGTGTATCAGGTCCTAGAGTGACCGCTCTGGTGTGTCTCAGGTCCTAGAGTGACCGCTCTGGTGTGTCTCAGGTCCTAAAGTGACCGCTCTGGTGTGTCTGAGGTCCTACAGTGACCACTCTTGTGTGTCTCAGGTCCTAAAGTGACCGCTCTGGTGTGTCTCAGGTCCTAAAGTGACCGCTCTGGTGTGTCTCAGGTCCTAAAGTGACCGCTCTGGTGTGTCTCAGGTCCTAAAGTGACCGCTCTGGTGTGTCTCAGGTCCTAAAGTGACCGCTCTGGTGTGTCTCAGGTCCTACTTTGACCACCATTGTTTGTTAAAATGACAAAAACAAGACTTACCAATTCCAGCTCAAGTGATCAGATACCTCCAGTCCTCCATGACGTCCTCAAAGTGCTCTTTCCACCGCCCGACTGTCTACCATCCAGGTCAGCAGCCCGCCCCTTCTGCTGGGAACAACCTGGGGAAGGCCATGCTTTACCTCCTTGAGACCAACCGCTTGTGTCTCTCGTCCATCTCAGGTCCTACAGTGACCATTCTAGTGTGTCTCAGTTCCTAAAGTGACCGCTCTCTAGACTAAGGTCCTAAAGTGACTGCTCTGGTGTGTCTCAGGTCCCAAATCGACCGCTCTGGTGTGTCTCAGGTCCTACAGTGACCGCTCTTGTGTGTCTCAGGTCCTACAGTGACCGCTCTGGTGTGTCTCAGGTCCTACAGTGACCGCTCTGGTGTGTCTCAGGTCCTAAAGTGACCACTCTGGTGTGTCTCAGGTCCTAAAGTGACCACTCTGGTGTGTCTCAGGTCCTAAAGTGACCGCTCTAGTGGGTCTCAGGTCCTACAGTGACCGCTCTTGTGTGTCTCAGGTCCTAAAGTGACCGCTCTCCAGACTAAGGTCCTAAAGTGACTGCTCTGGTGTCTCAGGTCCTACAGTGACCGCTCTGGTGTGTCTCAGGTCCTAAAGTGACCGCTCTAGTGTGTCTGAGGTCCTACAGTGACCACTCTGGTGCGTCTCAGGTCCTACAGTGACCGCTCTGGTGTGTCTCAGGTCCTACAGTGACCGCTCTTGTGTGATTCAGGTCCTAAAGTGACCGCTTTGATGTGATTCAGATCCTACAGTGACCGCTCTGGTGTGTCTCAGGTCCTAAAGTGACCGCTCTGGTGTGTCTCAGGTCCTACAGTGACCGCTCTGGTGCGTCTCAGGTCCTAAAGTGACCGCTCTGGTGTGTCTCAGGTCCTAAAGTGACCACTCTGGTGTGTCTCAGGTCCTAAAGTGACCGCTCTGGTGTGTCTCAGGTCCTAAAGTGACCGCTCTAGTGGGTCTCAGGTCCTACAGTGACCGCTCTTGTGTGTCTCAGGTCCTAAAGTGACCGCTCTCCAGACTAAGGTCCTAAAGTGACTGCTCTGGTGTCTCAGGTCCTACAGTGACCGCTCTGGTGTGTCTCAGGTCCTAAAGTGACCGCTCTAGTGTGTCTGAGGTCCTACAGTGACCACTCTGGTGCGTCTCAGGTCCTACAGTGACCGCTCTGGTGTGTCTCAGGTCCTACAGTGACCGCTCTGGTGTGTCTCAGGTCCTAAAGTGACCGCTCTGGTGTGTCTGAGGTCCTACAGTGACCACTCTTGTGTGATTCAGGTCCTAAAGTGACCGCTTTGATGTGATTCAGATCCTACAGTGACCGCTCTGGTGTGTCTCAGGTCCTAAAGTGACCGCTCTGGTGTGTCTCAGGTCCTACAGTGACCGCTCTGGTGCGTCTCAGGTCCTAAAGTGACCGCTCTGGTGTGTCTCAGGTCCTAAAGTGACCACTCTGGTGTGTCTCAGGTCCTAAAGTGACCGCTCTGGTGTGTCTCAGGTCCTAAAGTGACCGCTCTAGTGGGTCTCAGGTCCTACAGTGACCGCTCTTGTGTGTCTCAGGTCCTAAAGTGACCGCTCTCCAGACTAAGGTCCTAAAGTGACTGCTCTGGTGTCTCAGGTCCTAAAGTGACCGCTCTGGTGTGTCTCAGGTCCTAAAGTGACCGCTCTGGTGTGTCTCAGGTCCTAAAGTGACCGCTCTGGTGTGTCTCAGGTCCTACTTTGACCACCATTGTTTGTTAAAATGACAAAAACAAGACTTACCAATTCCAGCTCAAGTGATCAGATACCTCCAGTCCTCCATGACGTCCTCAAAGTGCTCTTTCCACCGCCCGACTGTCTACCATCCAGGTCAGCAGCCCGCCCCTTCTGCTGGGAACAACCTGGGGAAGGCCATGCTTTACCTCCTTGAGACCAACCGCTTGTGTCTCTCGTCCATCTCAGGTCCTACAGTGACCATTCTAGTGTGTCTCAGTTCCTAAAGTGACCGCTCTCTAGACTAAGGTCCTAAAGTGACTGCTCTGGTGTGTCTCAGGTCCCAAATCGACCGCTCTGGTGTGTCTCAGGTCCTACAGTGACCGCTCTTGTGTGTCTCAGGTCCTACAGTGACCGCTCTGGTGTGTCTCAGGTCCTACAGTGACCGCTCTGGTGTGTCTCAGGTCCTACAGTGACCGCTCTGGTGTGTCTCAGGTCCTAAAGTGACCGCTCTGGTGTGTCTCAGGTCCTAAAGTGACCGCTCTGGTGTGTCTCAGGTCCTACAGTGACCGCTGTGGTGTGTTTCAGGTCCTAAAGTGACCGCTCTGGTGTGTCTCAGGTCCTAAAGTGACCGCTCTGGTGTGTCTCAGGTCATACTGTGACCTGACCTTATGTCTTCTAAGATGAGCCCAGGAGGATGGGGGTTTGGCTCTCAACTTGAAAACATTGGGGAGATTACAAGTCAAGTTTGCCGCCACTAAGGCGTTACCGCGGACCACAACGAGGAGGTCTTGACTCAACCAACTGTTAAATCGGATTCGGTCTCAGGTCCTAGAGTGACCGCTCTGGTGTGTCTCAGGTCCTAGAGTGACCGCTCTGGTGTGTCTCAGGTCCTAGAGTGACCGCTCTGGTGTGTCTCAGGTCCTAAAGTGACCGCTCTGGTGTGTCTGAGGTCCTACAGTGACCACTCTTGTGTGTCTCAGGTCCTAAAGTGACCGCTCTGGTGTGTCTCAGGTCCTAAAGTGACCGCTCTGGTGTGTCTCAGGTCCTACAGTGACCGCTCTTGTGTTTCTCAGGTCCTACAGTGACCGCTCTTGTGTGTCTCAGGTCCTACAGTGACCGCTCTTGTGTTTCTCAGGTCCTACAGTGACCGCTCTTGTGTTTCTCAGGTCCTACAGTGACCGCTCTTGTGTGTCTCAGGTCCTACAGTGACCGCTACTGTGTGTCTCAGGTCCTACAGTGACCGCTCTGGTGTGTCTCAGGTCCTACAGTGACCGCTCTGGTGTCTCAGGTCCTACAGTGACCGCTCTGCTGTCTCAGGTCCTACAGTGACCGCTCTGGTGTCTCAGGTCCTACAGTGACCGCTCTGGTGTGTCTCAGGTCCTAAAGTGACCGCTCTGGTGTGTATCAGGTCCTAGAGTGACCGCTCTGGTGTGTCTCAGGTCCTAGAGTGACCGCTCTGGTGTGTCTCAGGTCCTAAAGTGACCGCTCTGGTGTGTCTGAGGTCCTACTTTGACCACCATTGTTTGTTAAAATGACAAAAACAAGACTTACCAATTCCAGCTCAAGTGATCAGATACCTCCAGTCCTCCATGACGTCCTCAAAGTGCTCTTTCCACCGCCCGACTGTCTACCATCCAGGTCAGCAGCCCGCCCCTTCTGCTGGGAACAACCTGGGGAAGGCCATGCTTTACCTCCTTGAGACCAACCGCTTGTGTCTCTCGTCCATCTCAGGTCCTACAGTGACCATTCTAGTGTGTCTCAGTTCCTAAAGTGACCACTCTCTAGACTAAGGTCCTAAAGTGACTGCTCTGGTGTGTCTCAGGTCCCAAATCGACCGCTCTGGTGTGTCTCAGGTCCTACAGTGACCGCTCTTGTGTGTCTCAGGTCCTACAGTGACCGCTCTGGTGTGTCTCAGGTCCTACAGTGACCGCTCTGGTGTGTCTCAGGTCCTACAGTGACCGCTCTGGTGTGTCTCAGGTCCTAAAGTGACCGCTCTGGTGTGTCTCAGGTCCTAAAGTGACCGCTCTGGTGTGTCTCAGGTCCTAAAGTGACCGCTCTGGTGTGTCTCAGGTCCTAAAGTGACCGCTCTGGTGTGTCTCAGGTCCTACAGTGACCGCTGTGGTGTGTTTCAGGTCCTAAAGTGACCGCTCTGGTGTGTCTCAGGTCCTAAAGTGACCGCTCTGGTGTGTCTCAGGTCATACTGTGACCTGACCTTATGTCTTCTAAGATGAGCCCAGGAGGATGGGGGTTTGGCTCTCAACTTGAAAACATTGGGGAGATTACAAGTCAAGTTTGCCGCCACTAAGGCGTTACCGCGGACCACCACGAGGAGGTCTTGACTCAACCAACTGTTAAATCGGATTCCCCTGGTCCGCCCCCTACCCCACTAATCCCAACGTTAACAATAAACTAAACTACATGTCATTCTAAATATGCTAAACTTGTCTCAGGTCCTACAGTGACCACCATTGTTTGTTAAAATGACAAAAACAAGACTTACCAATTCCAGCTCAAGTGATCAGATACCTCCAGTCATCCATGACGTCCTCAAAGTGCTCTTTCCACCGCACGACAATGTCCACCATCCAGGTCAGCAGCCCGCCCCTTCTGCTGGGAACAACCTGGGGAAGGCCATGCTTTACCTCCTTGAGGCCAACCACTTGTGTCTCTCGTCCGTCTCAGGTCCTACAGTGACCGCTCTGGTGTGTCTCAGGTCCTAAAGTGACCACTCTAGTGTGTCTCAGGTCCTAAAGTGACCGCTCTCTAGACTAAGGTCCTAAAGTGACCGCTTTGGTGTGTCTCAGGTCCTACAGTGACCGCTCTGGTGTGTCTCAGGTCCTAAAGTGACCGCTCTGGTGTGTCTGAGGTCCTACAGTGACCACTCTTGTGTGATTCAGGTCCTAAAGTGACCGCTTTGATGTGATTCAGATCCTACAGTGACCGCTCTGGTGTGTCTCAGGTCCTAAAGTGACCGCTCTGGTGTGTCTCAGGTCCTACAGTGACCGCTCTGGTGCGTCTCAGGTCCTAAAGTGACCGCTCTGGTGTGTCTCAGGTCCTAAAGTGACCACTCTGGTGTGTCTCAGGTCCTAAAGTGACCGCTCTGGTGTGTCTCAGGTCCTAAAGTGACCGCTCTAGTGGGTCTCAGGTCCTACAGTGACCGCTCTTGTGTGTCTCAGGTCCTAAAGTGACCGCTCTCCAGACTAAGGTCCTAAAGTGACTGCTCTGGTGTCTCAGGTCCTAAAGTGACCGCTCTGGTGTGTCTCAGGTCCTAAAGTGACCGCTCTGGTGTGTCTCAGGTCCTAAAGTGACCGCTCTGGTGTGTCTCAGGTCCTACTTTGACCACCATTGTTTGTTAAAATGACAAAAACAAGACTTACCAATTCCAGCTCAAGTGATCAGATACCTCCAGTCCTCCATGACGTCCTCAAAGTGCTCTTTCCACCGCCCGACTGTCTACCATCCAGGTCAGCAGCCCGCCCCTTCTGCTGGGAACAACCTGGGGAAGGCCATGCTTTACCTCCTTGAGACCAACCGCTTGTGTCTCTCGTCCATCTCAGGTCCTACAGTGACCATTCTAGTGTGTCTCAGTTCCTAAAGTGACCGCTCTCTAGACTAAGGTCCTAAAGTGACTGCTCTGGTGTGTCTCAGGTCCCAAATCGACCGCTCTGGTGTGTCTCAGGTCCTACAGTGACCGCTCTTGTGTGTCTCAGGTCCTACAGTGACCGCTCTGGTGTGTCTCAGGTCCTACAGTGACCGCTCTGGTGTGTCTCAGGTCCTACAGTGACCGCTCTGGTGTGTCTCAGGTCCTAAAGTGACCGCTCTGGTGTGTCTCAGGTCCTAAAGTGACCGCTCTGGTGTGTCTCAGGTCCTACAGTGACCGCTGTGGTGTGTTTCAGGTCCTAAAGTGACCGCTCTGGTGTGTCTCAGGTCCTAAAGTGACCGCTCTGGTGTGTCTCAGGTCATACTGTGACCTGACCTTATGTCTTCTAAGATGAGCCCAGGAGGATGGGGGTTTGGCTCTCAACTTGAAAACATTGGGGAGATTACAAGTCAAGTTTGCCGCCACTAAGGCGTTACCGCGGACCACAACGAGGAGGTCTTGACTCAACCAACTGTTAAATCGGATTCGGTCTCAGGTCCTAGAGTGACCGCTCTGGTGTGTCTCAGGTCCTAGAGTGACCGCTCTGGTGTGTCTCAGGTCCTAGAGTGACCGCTCTGGTGTGTCTCAGGTCCTAAAGTGACCGCTCTGGTGTGTCTGAGGTCCTACAGTGACCACTCTTGTGTGTCTCAGGTCCTAAAGTGACCGCTCTGGTGTGTCTCAGGTCCTAAAGTGACCGCTCTGGTGTGTCTCAGGTCCTACAGTGACCGCTCTTGTGTTTCTCAGGTCCTACAGTGACCGCTCTTGTGTGTCTCAGGTCCTACAGTGACCGCTCTTGTGTTTCTCAGGTCCTACAGTGACCGCTCTTGTGTTTCTCAGGTCCTACAGTGACCGCTCTTGTGTGTCTCAGGTCCTACAGTGACCGCTATTGTGTGTCTCAGGTCCTACAGTGACCGCTCTGGTGTGTCTCAGGTCCTACAGTGACCGCTCTGGTGTCTCAGGTCCTACAGTGACCGCTCTGCTGTCTCAGGTCCTACAGTGACCGCTCTGGTGTCTCAGGTCCTACAGTGACCGCTCTGGTGTGTCTCAGGTCCTAAAGTGACCGCTCTGGTGTGTATCAGGTCCTAGAGTGACCGCTCTGGTGTGTCTCAGGTCCTAGAGTGACCGCTCTGGTGTGTCTCAGGTCCTAAAGTGACCGCTCTGGTGTGTCTGAGGTCCTACTTTGACCACCATTGTTTGTTAAAATGACAAAAACAAGACTTACCAATTCCAGCTCAAGTGATCAGATACCTCCAGTCCTCCATGACGTCCTCAAAGTGCTCTTTCCACCGCCCGACTGTCTACCATCCAGGTCAGCAGCCCGCCCCTTCTGCTGGGAACAACCTGGGGAAGGCCATGCTTTACCTCCTTGAGACCAACCGCTTGTGTCTCTCGTCCATCTCAGGTCCTACAGTGACCATTCTAGTGTGTCTCAGTTCCTAAAGTGACCACTCTCTAGACTAAGGTCCTAAAGTGACTGCTCTGGTGTGTCTCAGGTCCCAAATCGACCGCTCTGGTGTGTCTCAGGTCCTACAGTGACCGCTCTTGTGTGTCTCAGGTCCTACAGTGACCGCTCTGGTGTGTCTCAGGTCCTACAGTGACCGCTCTGGTGTGTCTCAGGTCCTACAGTGACCGCTCTGGTGTGTCTCAGGTCCTAAAGTGACCGCTCTGGTGTGTCTCAGGTCCTAAAGTGACCGCTCTGGTGTGTCTCAGGTCCTAAAGTGACCGCTCTGGTGTGTCTCAGGTCCTAAAGTGACCGCTCTGGTGTGTCTCAGGTCCTACAGTGACCGCTGTGGTGTGTTTCAGGTCCTAAAGTGACCGCTCTGGTGTGTCTCAGGTCCTAAAGTGACCGCTCTGGTGTGTCTCAGGTCATACTGTGACCTGACCTTATGTCTTCTAAGATGAGCCCAGGAGGATGGGGGTTTGGCTCTCAACTTGAAAACATTGGGGAGATTACAAGTCAAGTTTGCCGCCACTAAGGCGTTACCGCGGACCACCACGAGGAGGTCTTGACTCAACCAACTGTTAAATCGGATTCCCCTGGTCCGCCCCCTACCCCACTAATCCCAACGTTAACAATAAACTAAACTACATGTCATTCTAAATATGCTAAACTTGTCTCAGGTCCTACAGTGACCACCATTGTTTGTTAAAATGACAAAAACAAGACTTACCAATTCCAGCTCAAGTGATCAGATACCTCCAGTCATCCATGACGTCCTCAAAGTGCTCTTTCCACCGCACGACAATGTCCACCATCCAGGTCAGCAGCCCGCCCCTTCTGCTGGGAACAACCTGGGGAAGGCCATGCTTTACCTCCTTGAGGCCAACCACTTGTGTCTCTCGTCCGTCTCAGGTCCTACAGTGACCGCTCTGGTGTGTCTCAGGTCCTAAAGTGACCACTCTAGTGTGTCTCAGGTCCTAAAGTGACCGCTCTCTAGACTAAGGTCCTAAAGTGACCGCTTTGGTGTGTCTCAGGTCCTACAGTGACCGCTCTGGTGTGTCTCAGGTCCTACAGTGACCGCTCTGCTGTCTCAGGTCCTACAGTGACCGCTCTGGTGTCTCAGGTCCTACAGTGACCGCTCTGGTGTCTCAGGTCCTACAGTGACCGCTCTGGTGTGTCTCAGGTCCTAAAGTGACCGCTCTGGTGTGTCTCAGGTCCTAGAGTGACCGCTCTGGTGTGTCTCAGGTCCTAGAGTGACCGCTCTGGTGTGTCTCAGGTCCTAGAGTGACCGCTCTGGTGTGTCTCAGGTCCTAAAGTGACCGCTCTGGTGTGTCTGAGGTCCTACAGTGACCACTCTTGTGTGTCTCAGGTCCTAAAGTGACCGCTCTGGTGTGTCTCAGGTCCTAAAGTGACCGCTCTGGTGTGTCTCAGGTCCTACAGTGACCGCTCTTGTGTTTCTCAGGTCCTACAGTGACCGCTCTTGTGTGTCTCAGGTCCTACAGTGACCGCTCTTGTGTTTCTCAGGTCCTACAGTGACCGCTCTTGTGTGTCTCAGGTCCTACAGTGACCGCTATTGTGTGTCTCAGGTCCTACAGTGACCGCTCTGGTGTGTCTCAGGTCCTACAGTGACCGCTCTGGTGTCTCTCAGGTCCTAAAGTGACCGCTCTAGTGTGTCTCAGGTCCTACAGTGACCGCTCTGGTGTGTCTCAAGTCCTACAGTGAACGCTCTGGTGTGTCTCAGGTCCTAAAGTGACCGCTCTGGTGTGTCTCAGGTCCTAAAGTGACCGCTCTCTAGACTAAGGTCCTAAAGTGACCGCTTTGGTGTGTCTCAGGTCCTACAGTGACCGCTCTGGTGTGTCTCAGGTCCTACAGTGACCGCTCTGGTGTCTCAGGTCCTACAGTGACCGCTCTTGTGTGTCTCAGGTCCTACAGTGACCGCTCTGGTGTGTCTCAGGTCCTACAGTGACCGCTCTGGTGTGTCTCAGGTCCTACAGTGACCGCTCTGGTGTGTCTCAGGTCCTAAAGTGACCGCTCTGGTGTGTCTCAGGTCCTAAAGTGACCGCTCTGGTGTGTCTCAGGTCCTAAAGTGACCGCTCTGGTGTGTCTCAGGTCCTAAAGTGACCGCTCTGGTGTGTCTCAGGTCCTACAGTGACCGCTGTGGTGTGTTTCAGGTCCTAAAGTGACCGCTCTGGTGTGTCTCAGGTCCTAAAGTGACCGCTCTGGTGTGTCTCAGGTCATACTGTGACCTGACCTTATGTCTTCTAAGATGAGCCCAGGAGGATGGGGGTTTGGCTCTCAACTTGAAAACATTGGGGAGATTACAAGTCAAGTTTGCCGCCACTAAGGCGTTACCGCGGACCACCACGAGGAGGTCTTGACTCAACCAACTGTTAAATCGGATTCCCCTGGTCCGCCCCCTACCCCACTAATCCCAACGTTAACAATAAACTAAACTACATGTCATTCTAAATATGCTAAACTTGTCTCAGGTCCTACAGTGACCACCATTGTTTGTTAAAATGACAAAAACAAGACTTACCAATTCCAGCTCAAGTGATCAGATACCTCCAGTCATCCATGACGTCCTCAAAGTGCTCTTTCCACCGCACGACAATGTCCACCATCCAGGTCAGCAGCCCGCCCCTTCTGCTGGGAACAACCTGGGGAAGGCCATGCTTTACCTCCTTGAGGCCAACCACTTGTGTCTCTCGTCCGTCTCAGGTCCTACAGTGACCGCTCTGGTGTGTCTCAGGTCCTAAAGTGACCACTCTAGTGTGTCTCAGGTCCTAAAGTGACCGCTCTCTAGACTAAGGTCCTAAAGTGACCGCTTTGGTGTGTCTCAGGTCCTACAGTGACCGCTCTGGTGTGTCTCAGGTCCTACAGTGACCGCTCTGCTGTCTCAGGTCCTACAGTGACCGCTCTGGTGTCTCAGGTCCTACAGTGACCGCTCTGGTGTCTCAGGTCCTACAGTGACCGCTCTGGTGTGTCTCAGGTCCTAAAGTGACCGCTCTGGTGTGTCTCAGGTCCTAGAGTGACCGCTCTGGTGTGTCTCAGGTCCTAGAGTGACCGCTCTGGTGTGTCTCAGGTCCTAGAGTGACCGCTCTGGTGTGTCTCAGGTCCTAAAGTGACCGCTCTGGTGTGTCTGAGGTCCTACAGTGACCACTCTTGTGTGTCTCAGGTCCTAAAGTGACCGCTCTGGTGTGTCTCAGGTCCTAAAGTGACCGCTCTGGTGTGTCTCAGGTCCTACAGTGACCGCTCTTGTGTTTCTCAGGTCCTACAGTGACCGCTCTTGTGTGTCTCAGGTCCTACAGTGACCGCTCTTGTGTTTCTCAGGTCCTACAGTGACCGCTCTTGTGTGTCTCAGGTCCTACAGTGACCGCTATTGTGTGTCTCAGGTCCTACAGTGACCGCTCTGGTGTGTCTCAGGTCCTACAGTGACCGCTCTGGTGTCTCTCAGGTCCTAAAGTGACCGCTCTAGTGTGTCTCAGGACCTACAGTGACCGCTCTGGTGTGTCTCAAGTCCTACAGTGAACGCTCTGGTGTGTCTCAGGTCCTAAAGTGACCGCTCTGGTGTGTCTCAGGTCCTAAAGTGACCGCTCTCTAGACTAAGGTCCTAAAGTGACCGCTTTGGTGTGTCTCAGGTCCTACAGTGACCGCTCTGGTGTGTCTCAGGTCCTACAGTGACCGCTCTGGTGTCTCAGGTCCTACAGTGACCGCTCTGGTGTCTCAGGTCCTACAGTGACCGCTCTGGTGTGTCTCAGGTCCTACAGTGACCGCTCTGGTGTGTCTCAGGTCCTAAAGTGACCGCTCTGGTGTGTCTCAGGTCCTAAAGTGACCGCTCTGGTGTGTCTCAGGTCCTAGAGTGACCGCTCTGGTGTGTCTCAGGTCCTAGAGTGACCGCTCTGGTGTGTCTGAGGTCCTACAGTGACCGCTCTGGTGTGTCTCAGGTCCTAAAGTGACCGCTCTGGTGTGTCTCAGGTCCTACAGTGACCGCTCTGGTGTGTCTCAGGTCCTACAGTGACCGCTCTGGTGTGTCTCAGGTCCTACAGTGACCGCTCTGGTGTGTCTCAGGTCCTACAGTGACCGCTCTGGTGTGTCTCAGGTCCTACAGTGACCGCTCTGGTGTCTCAGGTCCTACAGTGACCGCTCTGGTGTCTCAGGTCCTACAGTGACCGCTCTGGTGTGTCTCAGGTCCTACAGTGACCGCTCTGGTGTGTCTCAGGTCCTAAAGTGACCGCTCTGGTGTGTCTCAGGTCCTAAAGTGACCGCTCTGGTGTGTCTCAGGTCCTAGAGTGACCGCTCTGGTGTGTCTCAGGTCCTAGAGTGACCGCTCTGGTGTGTCTGAGGTCCTACAGTGACCGCTCTGGTGTGTCTCAGGTCCTAAAGTGACCGCTCTGGTGTGTCTCAGGTCCTACAGTGACCGCTCTGGTGTGTCTCAGGTCCTACAGTGACCGCTCTGGTGTGTCTCAGGTCCTACAGTGACCGCTCTGGTGTGTCTCAGGTCCTACAGTGACCGCTCTTGTGTGTCTCAGGTCCTACAGTGACCGCTCTGGTGTGTCTCAGGTCCTACAGTGACCGCTCTGGTGTGTCTCAGGTCCTACAGTGACCGCTCTGGTGTGTCTCAGGTCCTACAGTGACCGCTCTTGTGTTTCTCAGGTCCTACAGTGACCGCTCTTGTGTTTCTCAGGTCCTACAGTGACCGCTCTTGTGTTTCTCAGGTCCTACAGTGACCGCTCTTGTGTTTCTCAGGTCCTACAGTGACCGCTCTTGTGTGTCTCAGGTCCTACAGTGACCGCTCTGGTGTGTCTCAGGTCCTAAAGTGACCGCTCTCTAGACTAAGGTCCTAAAGTGACCGCTTTGGTGTGTCTCAGGTCCTACAGTGACCGCTCTGGTGTGTCTCAGGTCCTACAGTGACCGCTCTGGTGTCTCAGGTCCTACAGTGACCGCTCTGCTGTCTCAGGTCCTACAGTGACCGCTCTGGTGTCTCAGGTCCTACAGTGACCGCTCTGGTGTCTCAGGTCCTACAGTGACCGCTCTGGTGTGTCTCAGGTCCTAAAGTGACCGCTCTGGTGTGTCTCAGGTCCTAGAGTGACCGCTCTGGTGTGTCTCAGGTCCTAGAGTGACCGCTCTGGTGTGTCTCAGGTCCTAAAGTGACCGCTCTGGTGTGTCTGAGGTCCTACAGTGACCACTCTTGTGTGTCTCAGGTCCTAAAGTGACCGCTCTGGTGTGTCTCAGGTCCTAAAGTGACCGCTCTGGTGTGTCTCAGGTCCTAAAGTGACCGCTCTGGTGTGTCTCAGGTCCTAAAGTGACCGCTCTGGTGTGTCTCAGGTCCTACATTGACCACCATTGTTTGTTAAAATGACAAAAACAAGACTTACCAATTCCAGCTCAAGTGATCAGATACCTCCAGTCCTCCATGACGTCCTCAAAGTGCTCTTTCCACCGCCCGACTGTCTACCATCCAGGTCAGCAGCCCGCCCCTTCTGCTGGGAACAACCTGGGGAAGGCCATGCTTTACCTCCTTGAGACCAACCGCTTGTGTCTCTCGTCCATCTCAGGTCCTACAGTGACCATTCTAGTGTGTCTCAGTTCCTAAAGTGACCGCTCTCTAGACTAAGGTCCTAAAGTGACTGCTCTGGTGTGTCTCAGGTCCCAAATCGACCGCTCTGGTGTGTCTCAGGTCCTACAGTGACCGCTCTGGTGTGTCTCAGGTCCTACAGTGACCGCTGTGGTGTGTTTCAGGTCCTAAAGTGACCGCTCTGGTGTGTCTCAGGTCCTAAAGTGACCGCTCTGGTGTGTCTCAGGTCCTACAGTGACCGCTGTGGTGTGTTTCAGGTCCTAAAGTGACCGCTCTGGTGTGCCTCAGGTCCTACAGTGACCGCTCTGGTGTGTCTCAGGTCCTAAAGTGACCGCTCTGGTGTGTCTCAGGTCATACTGTGACCTGACCTTATGTCTTCTAAGATGAGCCCAGGAGGATGGGGGTTTGGCTCTCAACTTGAAAACATTGGGGAGATTACAAGTCAAGTTTGCCGCCACTAAGGCGTTACCGCGGACCACCACGAGGAGGTCTTGACTCAACCAACTGTTAAATCGGATTCCCCTGGTCCGCCCCCTACCCCACTAATCCCAACGTTAACAATAAACTAAACTACATGTCATTCTAAATATGCTAAACTTGTCTCAGGTCCTACAGTGACCACCATTGTTTGTTAAAATGACAAAAACAAGACTTACCAATTCCAGCTCAAGTGATCAGATACCTCCAGTCCTCCATGACGTCCTCAAAGTGCTCTTTCCACCGCCCGACAAAGTCTACCATCCAGGTCAGCAGCCCGCCCCTTCTGCTGGGAACAACCTGGGGAAGGCCATGCTTTACCTCCTTGAGACCAACCGCTTGTGTCTCTCGTCCATCTCAGGTTCTACAGTGACCATTCTAGTGTGTCTCAGTTCCTAAAGTGACCGCTCTCTAGACTAAGGTCCTACAGTGACCGCTCTGGTGTGTCTCAGGTCCTACAGTGACCGCTCTGGTGTGTCTCAGGTCCTACAGTGACCGCTCTTGTGTGTCTCAGGTCCTACAGTGACCGCTCTTGTGTGTCTCAGGTCCTACAGTGACCGCTCTGGTGTGTCTCAGGTCCTACAGTGACCGCTCTGGTGTGTCTCAGGTCCTACAGTGACCGCTCTGGTGTGTCTCAGGTCCTACAGTGACCGCTCTGGTGTGTCTCAGGTCCTACAGTGACCGCTCTGGTGTGTCTCAGGTCCTACAGTGACCGCTCTGGTGTGTCTCAGGTCCTACAGTGACCGCTCTGGTGTGTCTCAGGTCCTACAGTGACCGCTCTGGTGTGTCTCAGGTCCTACAGTGACCGCTCTGGTGTGTCTCAGGTCCTACAGTGACCGCTCTGGTGTGTCTCAGGTCCTACAGTGACCGCTCTGGTGTGTCTCAGGTCCTAAAGTGACCGCTCTGGTGTGTCTCAGGTCCTACAGTGACCGCTCTGGTGTGTCTCAGGTCCTACAGTGACCGCTCTGGTGTGTCTCAGGTTCTAAAGTGACCGCTCTGGTGTGTCTCAGGTCCTAAAGTGACCGCTCTGGTGTGTCTCAGGTCCTAAAGTGACCGCTCTTGTGTGTCTCAGGTCCTAAAGTGACCGCTCTTGTGTGTCTCAGGTCCTAAAGTGACCGCTCTCAAGACTAAGGTCCTAAAGTGACTGCTCTGGTGTCTCAGGTCCTAAAGTGACCGCTCTGGTGTGTCTCAGGTCCTAAAGTGACCGCTCTGGTGTGTCTCAGGTCCTAAAGTGACCGCTCAGATGTGTCTCAGGTCCTAAAGTGACCACCATTGTTTGTTAAAATGACAAAAACAAGACTTACCAATTCCAGCTCAAGTGATCAGATACCTCCAGTCCTCCATGATGTCCTCAAAATGCTCTTTCCACCGCACGACAATGTCCACCATCCAGGTCAGCAGCCCCGCCCCTTCTGCTGGGAACAACCTGGGGAAGGCCATGCTTTACCTCCTTGAGACCAACCGCTTGTGTCTCTCGTCCATCTCAGGTCCTACAGTGACCATTCTAGTGTGTCTCAGTTCCTAAAGTGACCGCTCTCTAGACTAAGGTCCTAAAGTGACTGCTCTGGTGTGTCTCAGGTCCCAAATCGACCGCTCTGGTGTGTCTCAGGTCCTACAGTGACCGCTCTTGTGTGTCTCAGGTCCTACAGTGACCGCTCTGGTGTGTCTCAGGTCCTACAGTGACCGCTCTTGTGTGTCTCAGGTCCTACAGTGACCGCTCTGGTGTGTCTCAGGTCCTACAGTGACTGCTCTTGTGTGTCTCAGGTCCTACAGTGACCGCTCTTGTGTGTCTCAGGTCCTAAAGTGACCGCTCCCTAGACTAAGGTCCTAAAGTGACTGCTCTGGTGTGTTTCAGGTCCTACAGTGACCGCTCTGGTGTGTCTCAGGTCCTAAAGTGACCGCTCTGGTGTGTCTCAGGTCCTACAGTGACCGCTGTGGTGTGTTTCAGGTCCTAAAGTGACCGCTCTGGTGTGTCTCAGGTCCTACAGTGACCGCTCTGGTGTGTCTCAGGTCCTAAAGTGACCGCTCTGGTGTGTCTCAGGTCCTAAAGTGACCGCTGTGGTGTGTTTCAGGTCCTAAAGTGACCGCTCTGGTGTGCCTCAGGTCCTACAGTGACCGCTGTGGTGTGTCTCAGGTCCTAAAGTGACCGCTCTGGTGTGTCTCAGGTCCTAAAGTGACCGCTGTGGTGTGTTTCAGGTCCTAAAGTGACCGCTCTGGTGTGCCTCAGGTCCTACAGTGACCGCTGTGGTGTGTCTCAGGTCCTACAGTGACCGCTCTAGTGTGTCTCAGGTCCTAAAGTGACCGCTCTGGTGTGTCTCAGGTCCTAAAGTGACCGCTCCCTAGACTAAGGTCCTAAAGTGACTGCTCTGGTGTGTTTCAGGTCCTACAGTGACCGCTCTGGTGTGTCTCAGGTCCTAAAGTGACCGCTCTGGTGTGTCTCAGGTCCTACAGTGACCGCTCTGGTGTGTCTCAGGTCCTAAAGTGACCGCTCTGGTGTGTCTCAGGTCCTACAGTGACCGCTGTGGTGTGTTTCAGGTCCTAAAGTGACCGCTCTGGTGTGCCTCAGGTCCTACAGTGACCGCTCTGGTGTGTCTCAGGTCCTAAAGTGACCGCTCTGGTGTGTCTCAGGTCATACTGTGACCTGACCTTATGTCTTCTAAGATGAGCCCAGGAGGATGGGGGTTTGGCTCTCAACTTGAAAACATTGGGGAGATTACAAGTCAAGTTTGCCGCCACTAAGGCGTTACCGCGGACCACCACGAGGAGGTCTTGACTCAACCAACTGTTAAATCGGATTCCCCTGGTCCGCCCCCTACCCCACTAATCCCAACGTTAACAATAAACTAAACTACATGTCATTCTAAATATGCTAAACTTGTCTCAGGTCCTACAGTGACCACCATTGTTTGTTAAAATGACAAAAACAAGACTTACCAATTCCAGCTCAAGTGATCAGATACCTCCAGTCATCCATGACGTCTTCAAAGTGCTCTTTCCACCGCACGACAATGTCCACCATCCAGGTCAGCAGCCCGCCCCTTCTGCTGGGAACAACCTGGGGAAGGCCATGCTTTACCTCCTTGAGGCCAACCACTTGTGTCTCTTGTCCGTCTCAGGTCCTACAGTGACCGCTCTGGTGTGTCTCAGGTCCTAAAGTGACTGCTCTTGTGTGTCTCAGGTCCTACAGTGACCGCTCTGGTGTGTCTCAGGTCCTACAGTGACCGCTCTGGTGTGTGTCAGGTCCTAAAGTGACCGCTCTGGTGTGTCTCAGGTCCTACAGTGACCGCTCTGGTGTGTCTCAGGTCCTAAAGTGACCGCTCTGGTGTGTCTCAGGTCCTAAAGTGACCGCTCTGGTGTGTCTCAGGTCCTAAAGTGACCGCTCTAGTGTGTCTCAGGTCCTACAGTGACCGCTCTTGTGTGTCTCAGGTCCTAAAGTGACCGCTCTGGTGTGTCTCAGGTCCTAAAGTGACCGCTCTGGTGTGTCTCAGGTCCTAAAGTGACCGCTCTGGTGTGTCTCAGGTCCTACAGTGACCGCTGTGGTGTGTTTCAGGTCCTAAAGTGACCGCTCTGGTGTGTCTCAGGTCCTACAGTGACCGCTCTGGTGTGTCTCAGGTCCTAAAGTGACCGCTCTGGTGTGTCTCAGGTCCTAAAGTGACCGCTCTTGTGTGTCTCAGGTCCTAAAGTGACCGCTCTTGTGTGTCTCAGGTCCTACAGTGACCGCTCTTGTGTGTCTCAGGTCCTACAGTGACCGCTCTTGTGTGTCTCAGGTCCTACAGTGACCGCTCTGGTGTGTCTCAGGTCCTAAAGTGACCGCTCTGGTGTGTCTCAGGTCATAAAGTGACCGCTCTGGTGTGTCTCAGGTCCTAGAGTGACCGCTCTGGTGTGTCTCAGGTCCTACAGTGACGGCTGTGGTGTGTCTCAGGTCCTACAGTGACCGCTCTGGTGTGTCTCAGGTCCTAAAGTGACCGCTCTGGTGTGTCTCAGGTCCTACAGTGACCGCTCTGGTGTGTCTCAGGTCCTACAGTGACCGCTCTGGTGTGTCTCAGGTCCTACAGTGACCGCTCTGGTGTGTCTCAGGTCCTACAGTGACCGCTCTGGTGTGTCTCAGGTCCTACAGTGACCGCTCTGGTGTGTCTCAGGTCCTACAGTGACCGCTCTGGTGTGTCTCAGGTCCTAAAGTGACCGCTCTGGTGTGTCTGAGGTCCTACAGTGACCGCTCTTGTGTGATTCAGGTCCTAAAGTGACCGCTTTGATGTGATTCAGGTCCTACAGTGACCGCTTTGATGTGTCTCAGGTCCTAAAGTGACCGCTCTGGTGTGTCTCAGGTCCTAAAGTGACCACTCTGGTGTGTCTCAGGTCCTAAAGTGACCGCTCTGGTGTGTCTCAGGTCCTAAAGTGACCGCTCTAGTGGGTCTCAGGTCCTACAGTGACCGCTCTTGTGTGTCTCAGGTCCTAAAGTGACCGCTCTGGTGTGTCTCAGGTCCTAAAGTGACCGCTGTGGTGTGTTTCAGGTCCTAAAGTGACCGCTCTGGTGTGCCTCAGGTCCTACAGTGACCGCTCTGGTGTGTCTCAGGTCCTAAAGTGACCGCTCTGGTGTGTCTCAGGTCCTAAAGTGACCGCTCCCTAGACTAAGGTCCTAAAGTGACTGCTCTGGTGTGTTTCAGGTCCTACAGTGACCGCTCTGGTGTGTCTCAGGTCCTAAAGCGACCGCTCTGGTGTGTCTCAGGTCCTAAAGTGACAGCTCTGGTGTGTCTCAGGTCCTAAAGTGACCGCTCTGGTGTGTCTCAGGTCCTAAAGTGACCGCTCTGGTGTGTCTCAGGTCCTAAAGTGACCGCTCTGGTGTGTCTCAGGTCCTAAAGTGACCGCTCTGGTGTGTCTCAGGTCCTAAAGTGACCGCTCTGGTGTGTCTCAGGTCCTAAAGTGACCGCTCTGGTGTGTCTCAGGTCATACTGTGACCTGACCTTATGTCTTCTAAGATGAGCCCAGGAGGATGGGGGTTTGGCTCTCAACTTGAAAACATTGGGGAGATTACAAGTCAAGTTTGCCGCCACTAAGGCGTTACCGCGGACCACCACGAGGAGGTCTTGACTCAACCAACTGTTAAATCGGATTCCCCTGGTCCGCCCCCTACCCCACTAATCCCAACGTTAACAATAAACTAAACTACATGTCATTCTAAATATGCTAAACTTGTCTCAGGTCCTACAGTGACCACCATTGTTTGTTAAAATGACAAAAACAAGACTTACCAATTCCAGCTCAAGTGATCAGATACCTCCAGTCATCCATGACGTCCTCAAAGTGCTCTTTCCACCGCACGACAATGTCCACCATCCAGGTCAGCAGCCCGCCCCTTCTGCTGGGAACAACCTGGGGAAGGCCATGCTTTACCTCCTTGAGGCCAACCACTTGTGTCTCTTGTCCGTCTCAGGTCCTACAGTGACCGCTCTGGTGTGTCTCAGGTCCTAAAGTGACCACTCTAGTGTGTCTCAGGTCCTAAAGTGACCGCTCTTGTGTGTCTCAGGTCCTACAGTGACCGCTCTGGTGTGTCTCAGGTCCTACAGTGACCGCTCTGGTGTGTGTCAGGTCCTAAAGTGACCGCTCTGGTGTGTCTCAGGTCCTACAGTGACCGCTCTGGTGTGTCTCAGGTCATAAAGTGACCGCTCTGGTGTGTCTCAGGTCCTAAAGTGACCGCTCTGGTGTGTCTCAGGTCCTAAAGTGACCGCTCTGGTGTGTCTCAGGTCCTACTTTGACCACCATTGTTTGTTAAAATGACAAAAACAAGACTTACCAATTCCAGCTCAAGTGATCAGATACCTCCAGTCCTCCATGACGTCCTCAAAGTGCTCTTTCCACCGCCCGACTGTCTACCATCCAGGTCAGCAGCCCGCCCCTTCTGCTGGGAACAACCTGGGGAAGGCCATGCTTTACCTCCTTGAGACCAACCGCTTGTGTCTCTCGTCCATCTCAGGTCCTACAGTGACCATTCTAGTGTGTCTCAGTTCCTAAAGTGACCGCTCTCTAGACTAAGGTCCTAAAGTGACTGCTCTGGTGTGTCTCAGGTCCCAAATCGACCGCTCTGGTGTGTCTCAGGTCCTACAGTGACCGCTCTTGTGTGTCTCAGGTCCTACAGTGACCGCTCTGGTGTGTCTCAGGTCCTACAGTGACCGCTCTGGTGTGTCTCAGGTCCTAAAGTGACCGCTCTGGTGTCTCTCAGGTCCTAAAGTGACCGCTCTAGTGTGTCTCAGGTCCTACAGTGACCGCTCTAGTGTGTCTCAGGTCCTACAGTGACCGCTCTAGTGTGTCTCAGGTCCTAAAGTGACCGCTCTAGTGTGTCTCAGGTCCTAAAGTGACCGCTCCCTAGACTAAGGTCCTAAAGTGACTGCTCTGGTGTGTCTGAGGTCCTAAAGTGACCGCTTTGATGTGATTCAGGTCCTAAAGTGACCGCTCTGGTGTGTCTCAGGTCCTAAAGTGACCGCTCTGGTGTGTCTGAGGTCCTACAGTGACCACTCTTGTGTGATTCAGGTCCTAAAGTGACCGCTTTGATGTGATTCAGGTCCTAAAGTGACCGCTCTGGTGTGTCTCAGGTCCTAAAGTGACCGCTCTGGTGTGTCTCAGGTCCTACAGTGACCGCTCTGGTGCGTCTCAGGTCCTACAGTGACCGCTCTGGTGTGTCTCAGGTCCTACAGTGACCGCTCTGGTGTGTCTCAGGTCCTAAAGTGACCGCTCTGGTGTGTCTGAGGTCCTACAGTGACCACTCTTGTGTGATTCAGGTCCTAAAGTGACCGCTTTGATGTGATTCAGGTCCTACAGTGACCGCTTTGATGTGTCTCAGGTCCTAAAGTGACCGCTCTGGTGTGTCTCAGGTCCTAAAGTGACCACTCTGGTGTGTCTCAGGTCCTAAAGTGACCGCTCTGGTGTGTCTCAGGTCCTAAAGTGACCGCTCTAGTGGGTCTCAGGTCCTACAGTGACCGCTCTTGTGTGTCTCAGGTCCTAAAGTGACCGCTCTGGTGTGTCTCAGGTCCTAAAGTGACCGCTGTGGTGTGTTTCAGGTCCTAAAGTGACCGCTCTGGTGTGCCTCAGGTCCTACAGTGACCGCTCTGGTGTGTCTCAGGTCCTACAGTGACCGCTCTGGTGTGTCTCAGGTCCTAAAGTGACCGCTCCCTAGACTAAGGTCCTAAAGTGACTGCTCTGGTGTGTTTCAGGTCCTACAGTGACCGCTCTGGTGTGTCTCAGGTCCTAAAGCGACCGCTCTGGTGTGTCTCAGGTCCTAAAGTGACTGCTCTGGTGTGTCTCAGGTCCTAAAGTGACCGCTCTGGTGTGTCTCAGGTCCTAAAGTGACCGCTCTGGTGTGTCTCAGGTCCTAAAGTGACCGCTCTGGTGTGTCTCAGGTCCTAAAGTGACCGCTCTGGTGTGTCTCAGGTCCTAAAGTGACCGCTCTGGTGTGTCTCAGGTCCTAAAGTGACCGCTCTGGTGTGTCTCAGGTCCTACAGTGACCGCTGTGGTGTGTTTCAGGTCCTAAAGTGACCGCTCTGGTGTGTCTCAGGTCCTAAAGTGACCGCTCTGGTGTGTCTCAGGTCATACTGTGACCTGACCTTATGTCTTCTAAGATGAGCCCAGGAGGATGGGGGTTTGGCTCTCAACTTGAAAACATTGGGGAGATTACAAGTCAAGTTTGCCGCCACTAAGGCGTTACCGCGGACCACCACGAGGAGGTCTTGACTCAACCAACTGTTAAATCGGATTCCCCTGGTCCGCCCCCTACCCCACTAATCCCAACGTTAACAATAAACTAAACTACATGTCATTCTAAATATGCTAAACTTGTCTCAGGTCCTACAGTGACCACCATTGTTTGTTAAAATGACAAAAACAAGACTTACCAATTCCAGCTCAAGTGATCAGATACCTCCAGTCATCCATGACGTCCTCAAAGTGCTCTTTCCACCGCACGACAATGTCCACCATCCAGGTCAGCAGCCCGCCCCTTCTGCTGGGAACAACCTGGGGAAGGCCATGCTTTACCTCCTTGAGGCCAACCACTTGTGTCTCTTGTCCATCTCAGGTCCTACAGTGACCGCTCTGGTGTGTCTCAGGTCCTAAAGTGACCACTCTAGTGTGTCTCAGGTCCTAAAGTGACCGCTCTTGTGTGTCTCAGGTCCTACAGTGACCGCTCTGGTGTGTCTCAGGTCCTACAGTGACCGCTCTGGTGTGTGTCAGGTCCTAAAGTGACCGCTCTGGTGTGTCTCAGGTCCTACAGTGACCGCTCTGGTGTGTCTCAGGTCATAAAGTGACCGCTCTGGTGTGTCTCAGGTCCTAAAGTGACCGCTATGGTGTGTCTCAGGTCCTAAAGTGACCGCTCTGGTGTGTCTCAGGTCCTACTTTGACCACCATTGTTTGTTAAAATGACAAAAACAAGACTTACCAATTCCAGCTCAAGTGATCAGATACCTCCAGTCCTCCATGACGTCCTCAAAGTGCTCTTTCCACCGCCCGACTGTCTACCATCCAGGTCAGCAGCCCGCCCCTTCTGCTGGGAACAACCTGGGGAAGGACTGCTTTACCTCCTTGAGACCAACCGCTTGTGTCTCTCGTCCATCTCAGGTCCTACAGTGACCATTCTAGTGTGTCTCAGTTCCTAAAGTGACCGCTCTCTAGACTAAGGTCCTAAAGTGACTGCTCTGGTGTGTCTCAGGTCCCAAATCGACCGCTCTGGTGTGTCTCAGGTCCTACAGTGACCGCTCTTGTGTGTCTCAGGTCCTACAGTGACCGCTCTGGTGTGTCTCAGGTCCTACAGTGACCGCTCTGGTGTGTCTCAGGTCCTACAGTGACCGCTCTGGTGTGTCTCAGGTCCTAAAGTGACCGCTCTGGTGTGTCTCAGGTCCTAAAGTGACCGCTCTGGTGTGTCTCAGGTCCTAAAGTGACCGCTCTGGTGTGTCTCAGGTCCTAAAGTGACCGCTCTGGTGTGTCTCAGGTCATACTGTGACCTGACCTTATGTCTTCTAAGATGAGCCCAGGAGGATGGGGGTTTGGCTCTCAACTTGAAAACATTGGGGAGATTACAAGTCAAGTTTGCCGCCACTAAGGCGTTACCGCGGACCACCACGAGGAGGTCTTGACTCAACCAACTGTTAAATCGGATTCCCCTGGTCCGCCCCCTACCCCACTAATCCCAACGTTAACAATAAACTAAACTACATGTCATTCTAAATATGCTAAACTTGTCTCAGGTCCTACAGTGACCACCATTGTTTGTTAAAATGACAAAAACAAGACTTACCAATTCCAGCTCAAGTGATCAGATACCTCCAGTCATCCATGACGTCTTCAAAGTGCTCTTTCCACCGCACGACAATGTCCACCATCCAGGTCAGCAGCCCGCCCCTTCTGCTGGGAACAACCTGGGGAAGGCCATGCTTTACCTCCTTGAGGCCAACCACATGTGTCTCTCGTCCGTCTCAGGTCCTACAGTGACCGCTCTGGTGTGTCTCAGGTCCTAAAGTGACCACTCTAGTGTGTCTCAGGTCCTAAAGTGACCGCTCTTGTGTGTCTCAGGTCCTACAGTGACCGCTCTGGTGTGTCTCAGGTCCTACAGTGACCGCTCTGGTGTGTCTCAGGTCCTAAAGTGACCGCTCTTGTGTGTCTCAGGTCCTAAAGTGACCGCTCTTGTGTGTCTCAGGTCCTACAGTGACCGCTCTTGTGTGTCTCAGGTCCTAAAGTGACCGCTCTTGTGTGTCTCAGGTCCTAAAGTGACCGCTCTCCAGACTAAGGTCCTAAAGTGACTGCTCTGGTGTCTCAGGTCCTAAAGTGACCGCTCTGGTGTGTCTCAGGTCCTAAAGTGACCGCTCTGGTGTGTCTCAGGTCCTAAAGTGACCGCTCAGATGTGTCTCAGGTCCTAAAGTGACCACCATTGTTTGTTAAAATGACAAAAACAAGACTTACCAATTCCAGCTCAAGTGATCAGATACCTCCAGTCCTCCATGACGTCCTCAAAGTGCTCTTTCCACCGCCCGACAATGTCTACCATCCAGGTCAGCAGCCCGCCCCTTCTGCTGGGAACAACCTGGGGAAGGCCATGCTTTACCTCCTTGAGACCAACCGCTTGTGTCTCTCGTCCATCTCAGGTCCTACAGTGACCATTCTAGTGTGTCTCAGTTCCTAAAGTGACCACTCTCTAGACTAAGGTCCTAAAGTGACTGCTCTGGTGTGTCTCAGGTCCTACAGTGACCGCTCTTGTGTGTCTCAGGTCCTACAGTGACCGCTCTGGTGTGTCTCAGGTCCTAAAGTGACCGCTCTTGTGTGTCTCAGGTCCTACAGTGACCGCTCTTGTGTTTCTCAGGTCCTACAGTGACCGCTCTTGTGTGTCTCAGGTCCTACAGTGACCGCTCTGGTGTGTCTCAGGTCCTACAGTGACCGCTCTTGTGTGTCTCAGGTCCTACAGTGACCGCTCTTGTGTTTCTCAGGTCCTACAGTGACCGCTCTTGTGTTTCTCAGGTCCTACAGTGACCGCTCTGGTGTGTCTCAGGTCCTAAAGTGACCGCTCTAGTGTGTCTCAGGTCCTACAGTGACCGCTCTGGTGTGTCTCAGGTCCTACAGTGACCGCTCTGGTGTGTCTCAGGTCCTAAAGTGACCGCTCTGGTGTGTCTCAGGTCCTAAAGTGACCGCTCTGGTGTGTCTCAGGTCCTAAAGTGACCGCTCTCTAGACTAAGGTCCTAAAGTGACCGCTTTGGTGTGTCTCAGGTCCTACAGTGACCGCTCTGGTGTGTCTCAGGTCCTACAGTGACCGCTCTGCTGTCTCAGGTCCTACAGTGACCGCTCTGCTGTCTCAGGTCCTACAGTGACCGCTCTGGTGTCTCAGGTCCTACAGTGACCGCTCTTGTGTGTCTCAGGTCCTACAGTGACCGCTATTGTGTGTCTCAGGTCCTACAGTGACCGCTCTGGTGTGTCTCAGGTCCTACAGTGACCGCTCTGGTGTCTCTCAGGTCCTAAAGTGACCGCTCTAGTGTGTCTCAGGTCCTACAGTGACCGCTCTGGTGTGTCTCAGGTCCTAAAGTGACCACTCTCTAGACTAAGGTCCTAAAGTGACTGCTCTGGTGTGTCTCAGGTCCTACAGTGACCGCTCTTGTGTGTCTCAGGTCCTACAGTGACCGCTCTGGTGTGTCTCAGGTCCTAAAGTGACCGCTCTTGTGTGTCTCAGGTCCTACAGTGACCGCTCTTGTGTTTCTCAGGTCCTACAGTGACCGCTCTTGTGTGTCTCAGGTCCTACAGTGACCGCTCTGGTGTGTCTCAGGTCCTACAGTGACCGCTCTTGTGTGTCTCAGGTCCTACAGTGACCGCTCTTGTGTTTCTCAGGTCCTACAGTGACCGCTCTTGTGTTTCTCAGGTCCTACAGTGACCGCTCTGGTGTGTCTCAGGTCCTACAGTGACCGCTCTGGTGTGTCTCAGGTCCTAAAGTGACCGCTCTCAAGACTAAGGTCCTAAAGTGACTGCTCTGGTGTCTCAGGTCCTAAAGTGACCGCTCTGGTGTGTCTCAGGTCCTAAAGTGACCGCTCTGGTGTGTCTCAGGTCCTAAAGTGACCGCTCAGATGTGTCTCAGGTCCTAAAGTGACCACCATTGTTTGTTAAAATGACAAAAACAAGACTTACCAATTCTAGCTCAAGTGATCAGATACCTCCAGTCCTCCATGATGTCCTCAAAATGCTCTTTCCACCGCACGACAATGTCCACCATCCAGGTCAGCAGCCCCGCCCCTTCTGCTGGGAACAACCTGGGGAAGGCCATGCTTTACCTCCTTGAGACCAACCGCTTGTGTCTCTCGTCCATCTCAGGTCCTACAGTGACCATTCTAGTGTGTCTCAGTTCCTAAAGTGACCGCTCTCTAGACTAAGGTCCTAAAGTGACTGCTCTGGTGTGTCTCAGGTCCCAAATCGACCGCTCTGGTGTGTCTCAGGTCCTACAGTGACCGCTCTTGTGTGTCTCAGGTCCTACAGTGACCGCTCTGGTGTGTCTCAGGTCCTACAGTGACCGCTCTTGTGTGTCTCAGGTCCTACAGTGACCGCTCTGGTGTGTCTCAGGTCCTACAGTGACTGCTCTTGTGTGTCTCAGGTCCTACAGTGACCGCTCTTGTGTGTCTCAGGTCCTAAAGTGACCGCTCCCTAGACTAAGGTCCTAAAGTGACTGCTCTGGTGTGTTTCAGGTCCTACAGTGACCGCTCTGGTGTGTCTCAGGTCCTAAAGTGACCGCTCTGGTGTGTCTCAGGTCCTAAAGTGACTGCTCTGGTGTGTCTCAGGTCCTAAAGTGACCGCTCTGGTGTGTCTCAGGTCCTAAAGTGACCGCTCTGGTGTGTCTCAGGTCCTACAGTGACCGCTGTGGTGTGTTTCAGGTCCTAAAGTGACCGCTCTGGTGTGTCTCAGGTCCTACAGTGACCGCTCTGGTGTGTCTCAGGTCCTAAAGTGACCGCTCTGGTGTGTCTCAGGTCCTAAAGTGACCGCTGTGGTGTGTTTCAGGTCCTAAAGTGACCGCTCTGGTGTGCCTCAGGTCCTACAGTGACCGCTGTGGTGTGTCTCAGGTCCTAAAGTGACCGCTCTGGTGTGTCTCAGGTCCTAAAGTGACCGCTGTGGTGTGTTTCAGGTCCTAAAGTGACCGCTCTGGTGTGCCTCAGGTCCTACAGTGACCGCTGTGGTGTGTCTCAGGTCCTACAGTGACCGCTCTAGTGTGTCTCAGGTCCTAAAGTGACCGCTCTGGTGTGTCTCAGGTCCTAAAGTGACCGCTCCCTAGACTAAGGTCCTAAAGTGACTGCTCTGGTGTGTTTCAGGTCCTACAGTGACCGCTCTGGTGTGTCTCAGGTCCTAAAGTGACCGCTCTGGTGTGTCTCAGGTCCTACAGTGACCGCTCTGGTGTGTCTCAGGTCCTAAAGTGACCGCTCTGGTGTGTCTCAGGTCCTACAGTGACCGCTGTGGTGTGTTTCAGGTCCTAAAGTGACCGCTCTGGTGTGCCTCAGGTCCTACAGTGACCGCTCTGGTGTGTCTCAGGTCCTAAAGTGACCGCTCTGGTGTGTCTCAGGTCATACTGTGACCTGACCTTATGTCTTCTAAGATGAGCCCAGGAGGATGGGGGTTTGGCTCTCAACTTGAAAACATTGGGGAGATTACAAGTCAAGTTTGCCGCCACTAAGGCGTTACCGCGGACCACCACGAGGAGGTCTTGACTCAACCAACTGTTAAATCGGATTCCCCTGGTCCGCCCCCTACCCCACTAATCCCAACGTTAACAATAAACTAAACTACATGTCATTCTAAATATGCTAAACTTGTCTCAGGTCCTACAGTGACCACCATTGTTTGTTAAAATGACAAAAACAAGACTTACCAATTCCAGCTCAAGTGATCAGATACCTCCAGTCATCCATGACGTCTTCAAAGTGCTCTTTCCACCGCACGACAATGTCCACCATCCAGGTCAGCAGCCCGCCCCTTCTGCTGGGAACAACCTGGGGAAGGCCATGCTTTACCTCCTTGAGGCCAACCACTTGTGTCTCTTGTCCGTCTCAGGTCCTACAGTGACCGCTCTGGTGTGTCTCAGGTCCTAAAGTGACTGCTCTTGTGTGTCTCAGGTCCTACAGTGACCGCTCTGGTGTGTCTCAGGTCCTACAGTGACCGCTCTGGTGTGTGTCAGGTCCTAAAGTGACCGCTCTGGTGTGTCTCAGGTCCTACAGTGACCGCTCTGGTGTGTCTCAGGTCCTAAAGTGACCGCTCTGGTGTGTCTCAGGTCCTAAAGTGACCGCTCTGGTGTGTCTCAGGTCCTAAAGTGACCGCTCTAGTGTGTCTCAGGTCCTACAGTGACCGCTCTTGTGTGTCTCAGGTCCTAAAGTGACCGCTCTGGTGTGTCTCAGGTCCTAAAGTGACCGCTCTGGTGTGTCTCAGGTCCTAAAGTGACCGCTCTGGTGTGTCTCAGGTCCTAAAGTGACCGCTCTGGTGTGTCTCAGGTCCTACAGTGACCGCTGTGGTGTGTTTCAGGTCCTAAAGTGACCGCTCTGGTGTGTCTCAGGTCCTACAGTGACCGCTCTGGTGTGTCTCAGGTCCTAAAGTGACCGCTCTGGTGTGTCTCAGGTCCTAAAGTGACCGCTCTTGTGTGTCTCAGGTCCTAAAGTGACCGCTCTTGTGTGTCTCAGGTCCTACAGTGACCGCTCTTGTGTGTCTCAGGTCCTACAGTGACCGCTCTTGTGTGTCTCAGGTCCTACAGTGACCGCTCTGGTGTGTCTCAGGTCCTAAAGTGACCGCTCTGGTGTGTCTCAGGTCATAAAGTGACCGCTCTGGTGTGTCTCAGGTCCTAGAGTGACCGCTCTGGTGTGTCTCAGGTCCTACAGTGACGGCTGTGGTGTGTCTCAGGTCCTACAGTGACCGCTCTGGTGTGTCTCAGGTCCTAAAGTGACCGCTCTGGTGTGTCTCAGGTCCTACAGTGACCGCTCTGGTGTGTCTCAGGTCCTACAGTGACCGCTCTGGTGTGTCTCAGGTCCTACAGTGACCGCTCTGGTGTGTCTCAGGTCCTACAGTGACCGCTCTGGTGTGTCTCAGGTCCTACAGTGACCGCTCTGGTGTGTCTCAGGTCCTAAAGTGACCGCTCTGGTGTGTCTGAGGTCCTACAGTGACCGCTCTTGTGTGATTCAGGTCCTAAAGTGACCGCTTTGATGTGATTCAGGTCCTACAGTGACCGCTTTGATGTGTCTCAGGTCCTAAAGTGACCGCTCTGGTGTGTCTCAGGTCCTAAAGTGACCACTCTGGTGTGTCTCAGGTCCTAAAGTGACCGCTCTGGTGTGTCTCAGGTCCTAAAGTGACCGCTCTAGTGGGTCTCAGGTCCTACAGTGACCGCTCTTGTGTGTCTCAGGTCCTAAAGTGACCGCTCTGGTGTGTCTCAGGTCCTAAAGTGACCGCTGTGGTGTGTTTCAGGTCCTAAAGTGACCGCTCTGGTGTGCCTCAGGTCCTACAGTGACCGCTCTGGTGTGTCTCAGGTCCTAAAGTGACCGCTCTGGTGTGTCTCAGGTCCTAAAGTGACCGCTCCCTAGACTAAGGTCCTAAAGTGACTGCTCTGGTGTGTTTCAGGTCCTACAGTGACCGCTCTGGTGTGTCTCAGGTCCTAAAGCGACCGCTCTGGTGTGTCTCAGGTCCTAAAGTGACAGCTCTGGTGTGTCTCAGGTCCTAAAGTGACCGCTCTGGTGTGTCTCAGGTCCTAAAGTGACCGCTCTGGTGTGTCTCAGGTCCTAAAGTGACCGCTCTGGTGTGTCTCAGGTCCTAAAGTGACCGCTCTGGTGTGTCTCAGGTCCTAAAGTGACCGCTCTGGTGTGTCTCAGGTCCTAAAGTGACCGCTCTGGTGTGTCTCAGGTCATACTGTGACCTGACCTTATGTCTTCTAAGATGAGCCCAGGAGGATGGGGGTTTGGCTCTCAACTTGAAAACATTGGGGAGATTACAAGTCAAGTTTGCCGCCACTAAGGCGTTACCGCGGACCACCACGAGGAGGTCTTGACTCAACCAACTGTTAAATCGGATTCCCCTGGTCCGCCCCCTACCCCACTAATCCCAACGTTAACAATAAACTAAACTACATGTCATTCTAAATATGCTAAACTTGTCTCAGGTCCTACAGTGACCACCATTGTTTGTTAAAATGACAAAAACAAGACTTACCAATTCCAGCTCAAGTGATCAGATACCTCCAGTCATCCATGACGTCCTCAAAGTGCTCTTTCCACCGCACGACAATGTCCACCATCCAGGTCAGCAGCCCGCCCCTTCTGCTGGGAACAACCTGGGGAAGGCCATGCTTTACCTCCTTGAGGCCAACCACTTGTGTCTCTTGTCCGTCTCAGGTCCTACAGTGACCGCTCTGGTGTGTCTCAGGTCCTAAAGTGACCACTCTAGTGTGTCTCAGGTCCTACAGTGACCGCTCTGGTGTGTCTCAGGTCATAAAGTGACCGCTCTGGTGTGTCTCAGGTCCTAAAGTGACCGCTCTGGTGTGTCTCAGGTCCTAAAGTGACCGCTCTGGTGTGTCTCAGGTCCTACAGTGACCGCTCTGGTGTGTCTCAGGTCATAAAGTGACCGCTCTGGTGTGTCTCAGGTCCTACTTTGACCACCATTGTTTGTTAAAATGACAAAAACAAGACTTACCAATTCCAGCTCAAGTGATCAGATACCTCCAGTCCTCCATGACGTCCTCAAAGTGCTCTTTCCACCGCCCGACTGTCTACCATCCAGGTCAGCAGCCCGCCCCTTCTGCTGGGAACAACCTGGGGAAGGCCATGCTTTACCTCCTTGAGACCAACCGCTTGTGTCTCTCGTCCATCTCAGGTCCTACAGTGACCATTCTAGTGTGTCTCAGTTCCTAAAGTGACCGCTCTCTAGACTAAGGTCCTAAAGTGACTGCTCTGGTGTGTCTCAGGTCCCAAATCGACCGCTCTGGTGTGTCTCAGGTCCTACAGTGACCGCTCTTGTGTGTCTCAGGTCCTACAGTGACCGCTCTGGTGTGTCTCAGGTCCTACAGTGACCGCTCTGGTGTGTCTCAGGTCCTAAAGTGACCGCTCTGGTGTCTCTCAGGTCCTAAAGTGACCGCTCTAGTGTGTCTCAGGTCCTACAGTGACCGCTCTAGTGTGTCTCAGGTCCTACAGTGACCGCTCTAGTGTGTCTCAGGTCCTAAAGTGACCGCTCTAGTGTGTCTCAGGTCCTAAAGTGACCGCTCCCTAGACTAAGGTCCTAAAGTGACTGCTCTGGTGTGTCTGAGGTCCTAAAGTGACCGCTTTGATGTGATTCAGGTCCTAAAGTGACCGCTCTGGTGTGTCTCAGGTCCTAAAGTGACCGCTCTGGTGTGTCTGAGGTCCTACAGTGACCACTCTTGTGTGTCTCAGGTCCTAAAGTGACCGCTCTGGTGTGTCTCAGGTCCTAAAGTGACCGCTCTGGTGTGTCTCAGGTCCTACAGTGACCGCTCTTGTGTTTCTCAGGTCCTACAGTGACCGCTCTTGTGTGTCTCAGGTCCTACAGTGACCGCTCTTGTGTGTCTCAGGTCCTACAGTGACCGCTCTGGTGTGTCTCAGGTCCTACAGTGACCGCTCTGGTGTGTCTCAGGTCCTACAGTGACCGCTCTTGTGTTTCTCAGGTCCTACAGTGACCGCTCTTGTGTTTCTCAGGTCCTACAGTGACCGCTCTTGTGTGTCTCAGGTCCTACAGTGACCGCTCTGGTGTGTCTCAAGTCCTACAGTGACCGCTCTGGTGTGTCTCAGGTCCTACAGTGACCGCTCTGGTGTCTCTCAGGTCCTAAAGTGACCGCTCTAGTGTGTCTCAGGTCCTACAGTGACCGCTCTAGTGTGTCTCAGGTCCTAAAGTGACCGCTCTGGTGTGTCTCAGGTCCTAAAGTGACCGCTCTGGTGTGTCTCAGGTCCTAAAGTGACCGCTCTGGTGTGTCTCAGGTCCTACAGTGACCGCTCTGGTGTCTCAGGTCCTACAGTGACCGCTCTGCTGTCTCAGGTCCTACAGTGACCGCTCTGGTGTCTCAGGTCCTACAGTGACCGCTCTGGTGTCTCAGGTCCTACAGTGACCGCTCTGGTGTGTCTCAGGTCCTAAAGTGACCGCTCTGGTGTGTCTCAGGTCCTAGAGTGACCGCTCTGGTGTGTCTCAGGTCCTAGAGTGACCGCTCTGGTGTGTCTCAGGTCCTAAAGTGACCGCTCTGGTGTGTCTGAGGTCCTAAAGTGACCGCTCTGGTGTGTCTCAGGTCCTAAAGTGACCGCTCTGGTGTGCCTCAGGTCCTAAAGTGACCGCTCTGGTGTGTCTCAGGTCCTAAAGTGACCGCTCTGGTGTGTCTCAGGTCCTACAGTGACCGCTCTGGTGTGTCTCAGGTCCTAAAGTGACCGCTCTGGTGTGTCTGAGGTCATAAAGTGACCGCTCTGGTGTGTCTCAGGTCCTAAAGTGACCGCTCTTGTCCGTCTCAGGTCCTACAGTGACTGCTCTGGTGTGTGTCAGGTCCTAAAGTGACCGCTCTGGTGTGTCTCAGGTCCTAAAGTGACCGCTCTGGTGTGTCTCAGGTCCTACAGTGACCGCTCTGGTGTGTCTCAGGTCCTAAAGTGACCGCTCTGGTGTGTCTGAGGTCCTAAAGTGACCGCTCTGGTGTGTCTCAGGTCCTAAAGTGACCGCTCTTGTCCGTCTCAGGTCCTAAAGTGACCGCTCTGGTGTGTCTCAGGTCCTAAAGTGACTGCTCTTGTGTGTCTCAGGTCCTACAGTGACCGCTCTTGTGTGTCTCAGGTCCTACAGTGACCGCTCTTGTGTGTCTCAGGTCCTACAGTGACCGCTCTGGTGTGTCTCAGGTCCTACAGTGACCGCTCTGGTGTGTCTCAGGTCCTACAGTGACCGCTCTGGTGTGTCTCAGGTCCTACAGTGACCGCTCTGGTGTGTCTCAGGTCCTACAGTGACCGCTCTGGTGTGTCTCAGGTCCTAAAGTGACCGCTCTGGTGTGTCTCAGGTCCTAAAGTGACCGCTCTCTAGACTAAGGTCCTAAAGTGACCGCTTTGGTGTGTCTCAGGTCCTACATTGACCGCTCTGGTGTGTCTCAGGTCCTACAGTGACCGCTCTGCTGTCTCAGGTCCTACAGTGACCGCTCTTGTGTTTCTCAGGTCCTACAGTGACCGCTCTTGTGTGTCTCAGGTCCTACAGTGACCGCTCTTGTGTTTCTCAGGTCCTACAGTGACCGCTCTTGTGTGTCTCAGGTCCTACAGTGACCGCTATTGTGTGTCTCAGGTCCTACAGTGACCGCTCTGGTGTGTCTCAGGTCCTACAGTGACCGCTCTGGTGTCTCTCAGGTCCTAAAGTGACCGCTCTAGTGTGTCTCAGGTCCTACAGTGACCGCTCTGGTGTGTCTCAGGTCCTAAAGTGACCGCTCTGGTGTGTCTCAGGTCCTAAAGTGACCGCTCTCTAGACTAAGGTCCTAAAGTGACCGCTTTGGTGTGTCTCAGGTCCTACAGTGACCGCTCTGGTGTGTCTCAGGTCCTACAGTGACCGCTCTGGTGTCTCAGGTCCTACAGTGACCGCTCTGGTGTCTCAGGTCCTACAGTGACCGCTCTGGTGTGTCTCAGGTCCTACAGTGACCGCTCTGGTGTGTCTCAGGTCCTAGAGTGACCGCTCTGGTGTGTCTCATGTCCTAGAGTGACCGCTCTGGTGTGTCTCAGGTCCTAGAGTGACCGCTCTGGTGTGTCTCAGGTCCTAGAGTGACCGCTCTGGTGTGTCTCAGGTCCTAAAGTGACCGCTCTGGTGTGTCTGAGGTCCTACAGTGACCACTCTTGTGTGTCTCAGGTCCTAAAGTGACCGCTCTGGTGTGTCTCAGGTCCTAAAGTGACCGCTCTGGTGTGTCTCAGGTCCTACAGTGACCGCTCTTGTGTTTCTCAGGTCCTACAGTGACCGCTCTTGTGTGTCTCAGGTCCTACAGTGACCGCTCTTGTGTGTCTCAGGTCCTACAGTGACCGCTCTGGTGTGTCTCAGGTCCTACAGTGACCGCTCTGGTGTGTCTCAGGTCCTACAGTGACCGCTCTTGTGTTTCTCAGGTCCTACAGTGACCGCTCTTGTGTTTCTCAGGTCCTACAGTGACCGCTCTTGTGTGTCTCAGGTCCTACAGTGACCGCTCTGGTGTGTCTCAAGTCCTACAGTGACCGCTCTGGTGTGTCTCAGGTCCTACAGTGACCGCTCTGGTGTCTCTCAGGTCCTAAAGTGACCGCTCTAGTGTGTCTCAGGTCCTACAGTGACCGCTCTGGTGTGTCTCAGGTCCTAAAGTGACCGCTCTGGTGTGTCTCAGGTCCTAAAGTGACCGCTCTGGTGTGTCTCAGGTCCTAAAGTGACCGCTCTGGTGTGTCTCAGGTCCTACAGTGACCGCTCTGGTGTCTCAGGTCCTACAGTGACCGCTCTGCTGTCTCAGGTCCTACAGTGACCGCTCTGGTGTCTCAGGTCCTACAGTGACCGCTCTGGTGTCTCAGGTCCTACAGTGACCGCTCTGGTGTGTCTCAGGTCCTAAAGTGACCGCTCTGGTGTGTCTCAGGTCCTAGAGTGACCGCTCTGGTGTGTCTCAGGTCCTAGAGTGACCGCTCTGGTGTGTCTCAGGTCCTAAAGTGACCGCTCTGGTGTGTCTGAGGTCCTAAAGTGACCGCTCTGGTGTGTCTCAGGTCCTAAAGTGACCGCTCTGGTGTGCCTCAGGTCCTAAAGTGACCGCTCTGGTGTGTCTCAGGTCCTAAAGTGACCGCTCTGGTGTGTCTCAGGTCCTACAGTGACCGCTCTGGTGTGTCTCAGGTCCTAAAGTGACCGCTCTGGTGTGTCTGAGGTCATAAAGTGACCGCTCTGGTGTGTCTCAGGTCCTAAAGTGACCGCTCTTGTCCGTCTCAGGTCCTACAGTGACTGCTCTGGTGTGTGTCAGGTCCTAAAGTGACCGCTCTGGTGTGTCTCAGGTCCTAAAGTGACCGCTCTGGTGTGTCTCAGGTCCTACAGTGACCGCTCTGGTGTGTCTCAGGTCCTAAAGTGACCGCTCTGGTGTGTCTGAGGTCCTAAAGTGACCGCTCTGGTGTGTCTCAGGTCCTAAAGTGACCGCTCTTGTCCGTCTCAGGTCCTAAAGTGACCGCTCTGGTGTGTCTCAGGTCCTAAAGTGACTGCTCTTGTGTGTCTCAGGTCCTACAGTGACCGCTCTTGTGTGTCTCAGGTCCTACAGTGACCGCTCTGGTGTGTCTCAGGTCCTACAGTGACCGCTCTGGTGTGTCTCAGGTCCTACAGTGACCGCTCTGGTGTGTCTCAGGTCCTACAGTGACCGCTCTGGTGTGTCTCAGGTCCTAAAGTGACCGCTCTGGTGTGTCTGAGGTCCTACAGTGACCACTCTTGTGTGTCTCAGGTCCTAAAGTGACCGCTCTGGTGTGTCTCAGGTCCTAAAGTGACCGCTCTGGTGTGTCTCAGGTCCTACAGTGACCGCTCTGGTGTGTCTCAGGTCCTACAGTGACCGCTCTGGTGTGTCTCAGGTCCTACAGTGACCGCTCTGGTGTGTCTCAGGTCCTACAGTGACCGCTCTGGTGTGTCTCAGGTTCTAAAGTGACCGCTCTGGTGTGTCTCAGGTCCTAAAGTGACCACTCTGGTGTGTCTCAGGTCCTAAAGTGACCGCTCTGGTGTGTCTCAGGTCCTAAAGTGACCGCTCTTGTGTGTCTCAGGTCCTAAAGTGACCGCTCTCCAGACTAAGGTCCTAAAGTGACTGCTCTGGTGTCTCAGGTCCTAAAGTGACCGCTCAGATGTGTCTCAGGTCCTAAAGTGACCACCATTGTTTGTTAAAATGACAAAAACAAGACTTACCAATTCCAGCTCAAGTGATCAGATACCTCCAGTCCTCCATGACGTCCTCAAAATGCTCTTTCCACCGCACGACAATGTCCACCATCCAGGTCAGCAGCCCCACCCCTTCTGCTGGGAACAACCTGGGGAAGGCCATGCTTTACCTCCTTGAGACCAACCGCTTGTGTCTCTCGTCCATCTCAGGTCCTACAGTGACCATTCTAGTGTGTTTCAGTTCCTAAAGTGACCGCTCTCTAGACTAAGGTCCTAAAGTGACTGCTCTGGTGTGTCTCAGGTCCCAAATCGACCGCTCTGGTGTGTCTCAGGTCCTACAGTGACCGCTCTTGTGTGTCTCAGGTCCTACAGTGACCGCTCTGGTGTGTCTCAGGTCCTACAGTGACCGCTCTGGTGTGTCTCAGGTCCTACAGTGACCGCTCTGGTGTGTCTCAGGTCCTAAAGTGACCGCTCTGGTGTGTCTCAGGTCCTAAAGTGACCGCTCTGGTGTGTCTCAGGTCCTAAAGTGACCGCTCTGGTGTGTCTCAGGTCCTACAGTGACCGCTGTGGTGTGTTTCAGGTCCTAAAGTGACCGCTCTGGTGTGTCTCAGGTCCTAAAGTGACCGCTCTGGTGTGTCTCAGGTCATACTGTGACCTGACCTTATGTCTTCTAAGATGAGCCCAGGAGGATGGGGGTTTGGCTCTCAACTTGAAAACATTGGGGAGATTACAAGTCAAGTTTGCCGCCACTAAGGCGTTACCGCGGACCACCACGAGGAGGTCTTGACTCAACCAACTGTTAAATCGGATTCCCCTGGTCCGCCCCCTACCCCACTAATCCCAACGTTAACAATAAACTAAACTACATGTCATTCTAAATATGCTAAACTTGTCTCAGGTCCTACAGTGACCACCATTGTTTGTTAAAATGACAAAAACAAGACTTACCAATTCCAGCTCAAGTGATCAGATACCTCCAGTCATCCATGACGTCCTCAAAGTGCTCTTTCCACCGCACGACAATGTCCACCATCCAGGTCAGCAGCCCGCCCCTTCTGCTGGGAACAACCTGGGGAAGGCCATGCTTTACCTCCTTGAGGCCAACCACTTGTGTCTCTCGTCCGTCTCAGGTCCTACAGTGACCGCTCTGGTGTGTCTCAGGTCCTAAAGTGACCACTCTAGTGTGTCTCAGGTCCTAAAGTGACCGCTCTTGTGTGTCTCAGGTCCTACAGTGACCGCTCTGGTGTGTCTCAGGTCCTACAGTGACCGCTCTGGTGTGTCTCAGGTCCTAAAGTGACCGCTCTGGTGTGTCTCAGGTCCTAAAGTGACCGCTCTGGTGTGTCTCAGGTCCTAAAGTGACCGCTCTGGTGTGTCTCAGGTCCTAAAGTGACCGCTCTTGTGTGTCTCAGGTCCTAAAGTGACTGCTCTGGTGTCTCAGGTCCTAAAGTGACCGCTCTGGTGTGTCTCAGGTCCTAAAGTGACCGCTCTGGTGTGTCTCAGGTCCTAAAGTGACCGCTCAGATGTGTCTCAGGTCCTACAGTGACCACCATTGTTTGTTAAAATGACAAAAACAAGACTTACCAATTCCAGCTCAAGTGATCAGATACCTCCAGTCCTCCATGACGTCCTCAAAGTGCTCTTTCCACCGCCCGACAAAGTCTACCATCCAGGTCAGCAGCCCGCCCCTTCTGCTGGGAACAACCTGGGGAAGGCCATGCTTTACCTCCTTGAGACCAACCGCTTGTGTCTCTCGTCCATCTCAGGTCCTACAGTGACCATTCTAGTGTGTCTCAGTTCCTAAAGTGACCGCTCTCTAGACTAAGGTCCTACAGTGACCGCTCTGGTGTGTCTCAGGTCCTACAGTGACCGCTCTGGTGTGTCTCAGGTCCTACAGTGACCGCTCTTGTGTGTCTCAGGTCCTACAGTGACCGCTCTTGTGTGTCTCAGGTCCTACAGTGACCGCTCTTGTGTGTCTCAGGTCCTACAGTGACCGCTCTGGTGTGTCTCAGGTCCTACAGTGACCGCTCTGGTGTGTCTCAGGTCCTACAGTGACCGCTCTGGTGTGTCTCAGGTCCTACAGTGACCGCTCTGGTGTGTCTCAGGTCCTAAAGTGACCGCTCTGGTGTGTCTCAGGTCCTACAGTGACCGCTCTGGTGTGTCTCAGGTCCTACAGTGACCGCTGTGGTGTGTCTCAGGTCCTACAGTGACCGCTGTGGTGTGTCTCAGGTCCTACAGTGACCGCTCTGGTGTGTCTCAGGTCCTACAGTGACCGCTCTGGTGTGTCTCAGGTCCTACAGTGACCGCTCTGGTGTGTCTCAGGTCCTACAGTGACCGCTCTGGTGTGTCTCAGGTCCTACAGTGACCGCTCTGGTGTGTCTCAGGTCCTACAGTGACCGCTCTGGTGTGTCTCAGGTTCTAAAGTGACCGCTCTGGTGTGTCTCAGGTCCTAAAGTGACCACTCTGGTGTGTCTCAGGTCCTAAAGTGACCGCTCTGGTGTGTCTCAGGTCCTAAAGTGACCGCTCTGGTGTGTCTCAGGTCCTAAAGTGACCGCTCTGGTGTGTCTCAGGTCCTAAAGTGACCGCTCTGGTGTGTCTCAGGTCCTAAAGTGACCGCTCTGGTGTGTCTCAGGTCCTAAAGTGACCGCTCTGGTGTGTCTCAGGTCCTAAAGTGACCGCTCTGGTGTGTCTCAGGTCCTAAAGTGACCGCTCTCTAGACTAAGGTCCTAAAGTGACCGCTTTGGTGTGTCTCAGGTCCTACAGTGACCGCTGTGGTGTGTCTCAGGTCCTACAGTGACCGCTTTGGTGTGTCTCAGGTCCTACAGTGACCGCTCTGGTGTGTCTCAGGTCCTACAGTGACCGCTGTGGTGTGTCTCAGGTCCTACAGTGACCGCTTTGGTGTGTCTCAGGTCCTACAGTGACCGCTCTGGTGTGTCTCAGGTCCTACAGTGACCGCTCTGGTGTGTCTCAGGTCCTAAAGTGACCGCTCTGGTGTGTCTCAGGTCCTAAAGTGACCGCTCTTGTGTGTCTCAGGTCCTAAAGTGACCGCTCTTGTGTGTCTCAGGTCCTAAAGTGACTGCTCTGGTGTCTCAGGTCCTAAAGTGACCGCTCTGGTGTGTCTCAGGTCCTAAAGTGACCGCTCTGGTGTGTCTCAGGTCCTAAAGTGACCGCTCAGATGTGTCTCAGGTCCTAAAGTGACCACCATTGTTTGTTAAAATGACAAAAACAAGACTTACCAATTCCAGCTCAAGTGATCAGATACCTCCAGTCCTCCATGACGTCCTCAAAGTGCTCTTTCCACCGCCCGACAATGTCTACCATCCAGGTCAGCAGCCCGCCCCTTCTGCTGGGAACAACCTGGGGAAGGCCATGCTTTACCTCCTTGAGACCAACCGCTTGTGTCTCTCGTCCATCTCAGGTCCTACAGTGACCGCTCTTGTGTTTCTCAGGTCCTACAGTGACCGCTCTTGTGTGTCTCAGGTCCTACAGTGACCGCTCTTGTGTGTCTCAGGTCCTACAGTGACCGCTCTGGTGTGTCTCAGGTCCTACAGTGACCGCTCTGGTGTCTCTCAGGTCCTAAAGTGACCGCTCTAGTGTGTCTCAGGTCCTACAGTGACCGCTCTGGTGTGTCTCAGGTCCTACAGTGACCGCTCTGGTGTGTCTCAGGTCCTACAGTGACCGCTGTGGTGTGTCTCAGGTCCTACAGTGACCGCTCTGGTGTGTCTCAGGTCCTACAGTGACCGCTCTGGTGTGTCTCAGGTCCTACAGTGACCGCTCTGGTGTGTCTCAGGTCCTACAGTGACCGCTCTGGTGTGTCTCAGGTCCTACAGTGACCGCTCTGGTGTGTCTCAGGTCCTAAAGTGACCGCTCTGGTGTGTCTCAGGTCCTACAGTGACCGCTCTGGTGTGTCTCAGGTCCTACAGTGACCGCTCTGGTGTGTCTCAGGTTCTAAAGTGACCGCTCTGGTGTGTCTCAGGTCCTAAAGTGACCACTCTGGTGTGTCTCAGGTCCTAAAGTGACCGCTCTGGTGTGTCTCAGGTCCTAAAGTGACCGCTCTTGTGTGTCTCAGGTCCTAAAGTGACCGCTCTCCAGACTAAGGTCCTAAAGTGACTGCTCTGGTGTCTCAGGTCCTAAAGTGACCGCTCTGGTGTGTCTCAGGTCCTAAAGTGACCGCTCAGATGTGTCTCAGGTCCTAAAGTGACCACCATTGTTTGTTAAAATGACAAAAACAAGACTTACCAATTCCAGCTCAAGTGATCAGATACCTCCAGTCCTCCATGACGTCCTCAAAATGCTCTTTCCACCGCACGACAATGTCCACCATCCAGGTCAGCAGCCCCACCCCTTCTGCTGGGAACAACCTGGGGAAGGCCATGCTTTACCTCCTTGAGACCAACCGCTTGTGTCTCTCGTCCATCTCAGGTCCTACAGTGACCATTCTAGTGTGTTTCAGTTCCTAAAGTGACCGCTCTCTAGACTAAGGTCCTAAAGTGACTGCTCTGGTGTGTCTCAGGTCCCAAATCGACCGCTCTGGTGTGTCTCAGGTCCTACAGTGACCGCTCTTGTGTGTCTCAGGTCCTACAGTGACCGCTCTGGTGTGTCTCAGGTCCTACAGTGACCGCTCTGGTGTGTCTCAGGTCCTACAGTGACCGCTCTGGTGTGTCTCAGGTCCTAAAGTGACCGCTCTGGTGTGTCTCAGGTCCTAAAGTGACCGCTCTGGTGTGTCTCAGGTCCTAAAGTGACCGCTCTGGTGTGTCTCAGGTCCTACAGTGACCGCTGTGGTGTGTTTCAGGTCCTAAAGTGACCGCTCTGGTGTGTCTCAGGTCCTAAAGTGACCGCTCTGGTGTGTCTCAGGTCATACTGTGACCTGACCTTATGTCTTCTAAGATGAGCCCAGGAGGATGGGGGTTTGGCTCTCAACTTGAAAACATTGGGGAGATTACAAGTCAAGTTTGCCGCCACTAAGGCGTTACCGCGGACCACCACGAGGAGGTCTTGACTCAACCAACTGTTAAATCGGATTCCCCTGGTCCGCCCCCTACCCCACTAATCCCAACGTTAACAATAAACTAAACTACATGTCATTCTAAATATGCTAAACTTGTCTCAGGTCCTACAGTGACCACCATTGTTTGTTAAAATGACAAAAACAAGACTTACCAATTCCAGCTCAAGTGATCAGATACCTCCAGTCATCCATGACGTCCTCAAAGTGCTCTTTCCACCGCACGACAATGTCCACCATCCAGGTCAGCAGCCCGCCCCTTCTGCTGGGAACAACCTGGGGAAGGCCATGCTTTACCTCCTTGAGGCCAACCACTTGTGTCTCTCGTCCGTCTCAGGTCCTACAGTGACCGCTCTGGTGTGTCTCAGGTCCTAAAGTGACCGCTCTAGTGTGTCTCAGGTCCTAAAGTGACCGCTCTTGTGTGTCTCAGGTCCTACAGTGACCGCTCTGGTGTGTCTCAGGTCCTACAGTGACCGCTCTGGTGTGTCTCAGGTCCTAAAGTGACCGCTCTTGTGTGTCTCAGGTCCTAAAGTGACCGCTCTTGTGTGTCTCAGGTCCTACAGTGACCGCTCTTGTGTGTCTCAGGTCCTAAAGTGACCGCTCTTGTGTGTCTCAGGTCCTAAAGTGACCTCTCTCCAGACTAAGGTCCTAAAGTGACTGCTCTGGTGTCTCAGGTCCTAAAGTGACCGCTCTGGTGTGTCTCAGGTCCTAAAGTGACCGCTCTGGTGTGTCTCAGGTCCTAAAGTGACCGCTCAGATGTGTCTCAGGTCCTAAAGTGACCACCATTGTTTGTTAAAATGACAAAAACAAGACTTACCAATTCCAGCTCAAGTGATCAGATACCTCCAGTCCTCCATGACGTCCTCAAAGTGCTCTTTCCACCGCCCGACAATGTCTACCATCCAGGTCAGCAGCCCGCCCCTTCTGCTGGGAACAACCTGGGGAAGGCCATGCTTTACCTCCTTGAGACCAACCGCTTGTGTCTCTCGTCCATCTCAGGTCCTACAGTCACCATTCTAGTGTGTCTCAGTTCCTAAAGTGACCACTCTCTAGACTAAGGTCCTAAAGTGACTGCTCTGGTGTGTCTCAGGTCCTACAGTGACCGCTCTTGGGTGTCTCAGGTCCTACAGTGACCGCTCTGGTGTGTCTCAGGTCCTAAAGTGACCGCTCTTGTGTGTCTCAGGTCCTACAGTGACCGCTCTTGTGTTTCTCAGGTCCTACAGTGACCGCTCTTGTGTTTCTCAGGTCCTACAGTGACCGCTCTGGTGTGTCTCAGGTCCTACAGTGACCGCTCTTGTGTGTCTCAGGTCCTACAGTGACCGCTCTTGTGTTTCTCAGGTCCTACAGTGACCGCTCTTGTGTTTCTCAGGTCCTAAAGTGACCGCTCTAGTGTGTCTCAGGTCCTACAGTGACCGCTCTGGTGTGTCTCAGGTCCTACAGTGACCGCTCTGGTGTGTCTCAGGTCCTACAGTGACCGCTCTGGTGTGTCTCAGGTCCTACAGTGACCGCTCTGGTGTGTCTCAGGTCCTAAAGTGACCGCTCTGGTGTGTCTCAGGTCCTAAAGTGACCGCTCTCTAGACTAAGGTCCTAAAGTGACCGCTCTCTAGACTAAGGTCCTAAAGTGACCGCTTTGGTGTGTCTCAGGTCCTACAGTGACCGCTCTGGTGTGTCTCAGGTCCTACAGTGACCGCTCTGCTGTCTCAGGTCCTACAGTGACCGCTCTGCTGTCTCAGGTCCTACAGTGACCGCTCTGGTGTCTCAGGTCCTACAGTGACCGCTCTGGTGTCTCAGGTCCTACAGTGACCGCTCTGGTGTGTCTCAGGTCCTAAAGTGACCGCTCTGGTGTGTCTCAGGTCCTAGAGTGACCGCTCTGGTGTGTCTCAGGTCCTAGAGTGACCGCTCTGGTGTGTCTCAGGTCCTAAAGTGACCGCTCTGGTGTGTCTGAGGTCCTACAGTGACCACTCTTGTGTGTCTCAGGTCCTAAAGTGACCGCTCTGGTGTGTCTCAGGTCCTAAAGTGACCGCTCTGGTGTGTCTCAGGTCCTAAAGTGACCGCTCTGGTGTGTCTCAGGTCCTACAGTGACCGCTCTGGTGTGTCTCAGGTCCTAAAGTGACCGCTCTGGTGTGTCTCAGGTCCTAGAGTGACCGCTCTGGTGTGTCTCAGGTCCTAGAGTGACCGCTCTGGTGTGTCTCAGGTCCTAAAGTGACCGCTCTGGTGTGTCTGAGGTCCTACAGTGACCACTCTTGTGTGTCTCAGGTCCTAAAGTGACCGCTCTGGTGTGTCTCAGGTCCTAAAGTGACCGCTCTGGTGTGTCTCAGGTCCTAAAGTGACCGCTCTGGTGTGTCTCAGGTCCTACAGTGACCGCTCTGGTGTGTCTCAGGTCCTACAGTGACCGCTCTTGTGTTTCTCAGGTCCTACAGTGACCGCTCTTGTGTGTCTCAGGTCCTACAGTGACCGCTCTTGTGCTTCTCAGGTCCTACAGTGACCGCTCTTGTGTGTCTCAGGTCCTACAGTGACCGCTATTGTGTGTCTCAGGTCCTACAGTGACCGCTCTGGTGTCTCTCAGGTCCTAAAGTGACCGCTCTAGTGTGTCTCAGGTCCTACAGTGACCGCTCTGGTGTGTCTCAGGTCCTAAAGTGACCGCTCTGGTGTGTCTCAGGTCCTAAAGTGACCGCTCTCTAGACTAAGGTCCTAAAGTGACCGCTTTGGTGTGTCTCAGGTCCTACAGTGACCGCTCTGGTGTGTCTCAGGTCCTACAGTGACCGCTCTGGTGTCTCAGGTCCTAGAGTGACCGCTCTGGTGTGTCTCAGGTCCTAAAGTGACCGCTCTGGTGTGTCTGAGGTCCTACAGTGACCACTCTTGTGTGTCTCAGGTCCTAAAGTGACCGCTCTGGTGTGTCTCAGGTCCTAAAGTGACCGCTCTGGTGTGTCTCAGGTCCTACAGTGACCGCTCTGGTGTGTCTCAGGTCCTACAGTGACCGCTCTTGTGTGTCTCAGGTCCTACAGTGACCGCTCTTGTGTGTCTCAGGTCCTACAGTGACCGCTCTGGTGTGTCTCAGGTCCTACAGTGACCGCTCTGGTGTGTCTCAGGTCCTACAGTGACCGCTCTTGTGTGTCTCAGGTCCTACAGTGACCGCTCTTGTGTGTCTCAGGTCCTACAGTGACCGCTCTGGTGTGTCTCAGGTCCTAAAGTGACCGCTCTTGTGTGTCTCAGGTCCTACAGTGACCGCTCTTGTGTTTCTCAGGTCCTACAGTGACCGCTCTTGTGTGTCTCAGGTCCTACAGTGACCGCTATTGTGTGTCTCAGGTCCTACAGTGACCGCTCTGGTGTGTCTCAGGTCCTAAAGTGACCGCTCTGGTGTGTCTCAGGTCCTAAAGTGACCGCTCTCTAGACTAAGGTCCTAAAGTGACCGCTTTGGTGTGTCTCAGGTCCTACAGTGACCGCTCTGGTGTGTCTCAGGTCCTACAGTGACCGCTCTGGTGTCTCAGGTCCTACAGTGACCGCTCTGGTGTCTCAGGTCCTACAGTGACCGCTCTGGTGTCTCAGGTCCTACAGTGACCGCTCTGGTGTCTCAGGTCCTACAGTGACCGCTCTGGTGTCTCAGGTCCTACAGTGACCGCTCTGGTGTCTCAGGTCCTAAAGTGACCGCTCTGGTGTGTCTCAGGTCCTAGAGTGACCGCTCTGGTGTGTCTCAGGTCCTAAAGTGACCGCTCTGGTGTGTCTCAGGTCCTAAAGTGACCGCTCTGGTGTGTCTGAGGTCCTACAGTGACCACTCTTGTGTGTCTCAGGTCCTAAAGTGACCGCTCTGGTGTGTCTCAGGTCCTAAAGTGACCGCTCTGGTGTGTCTCAGGTCCTAAAGTGACCGCTCTGGTGTGTCTCAGGTTCTAAAGTGACCGCTCTTGTGTGTCTCAGGTCCTAAAGTGACCACTCTGGTGTGTCTCAGGTCCTAAAGTGACCGCTCTGGTGTGTCTCAGGTCCTAAAGTGACCGCTCTTGTGTGTCTCAGGTCCTAAAGTGACCGCTCTCCAGACTAAGGTCCTAAAGTGACTGCTCTGGTGTCTCAGGTCCTAAAGTGACCGCTCTGGTGTGTCTCAGGTCCTAAAGTGACCGCTCTGGTGTGTCTCAGGTCCTAAAGTGACCGCTCAGATGTGTCTCAGGTCCTAAAGTGACCACCATTGTTTGTTAAAATGACAAAAACAAGACTTACCAATTCCAGCTCAAGTGATCAGATACCTCCAGTCCTCCATGACGTCCTCAAAATGCTCTTTCCACCGCACGACAATGTCCACCATCCAGGTCAGCAGCCCCGCCCCTTCTGCTGGGAACAACCTGGGGAAGGCCATGCTTTACCTCCTTGAGACCAACCGCTTGTGTCTCTCGTCCATCTCAGGTCCTACAGTGACCGCTCTTGTGTGTCTCAGGTCCTAAAGTGACCGCTCTGGTGTGTCTCAGGTCCTAAAGTGACCGCTCTGGTGTGTCTCAGGTCCTAAAGTGACCGCTCTGGTGTGTTTCAGGTCCTAAAGTGACCGCTCTGGTGTGTCTCAGGTCCTAAAGTGACCGCTCTGGTGTGTCTCAGGTCATACTGTGACCTGACCTTATGTCTTCTAAGATGAGCCCAGGAGGATGGGGGTTTGGCTCTCAACTTGAAAACATTGGGGAGATTACAAGTCAAGTTTGCCGCCACTAAGGCGTTACCGCGGACCACCACGAGGAGGTCTTGACTCAACCAACTGTTAAATCGGATTCCCCTGGTCCGCCCCCTACCCCACTAATCCCAACGTTAACAATAAACTAAACTACATGTCATTCTAAATATGCTAAACTTGTCTCAGGTCCTACAGTGACCACCATTGTTTGTTAAAATGACAAAAACAAGACTTACCAATTCCAGCTCAAGTGATCAGATACCTCCAGTCATCCATGACGTCCTCAAAGTGCTCTTTCCACCGCACGACAATGTCCACCATCCAGGTCAGCAGCCCGCCCCTTCTGCTGGGAACAACCTGGGGAAGGCCATGCTTTACCTCCTTGAGGCCAACCACTTGTGTCTCTCGTCCGTCTCAGGTCCTACAGTGACCGCTCTGGTGTGTCTCAGGTCCTAAAGTGACCACTCTAGTGTGTCTCAGGTCCTAAAGTGACCGCTCTTGTGTGTCTCAGGTCCTACAGTGACCGCTCTGGTGTGTCTCAGGTCCTACAGTGACCGCTCTGGTGTGTCTCAGGTCCTACAGTGACCGCTCTGGTGTGTCTCAGGTCCTAAAGTGACCGCTCTGGTGTGTCTCAGGTCCTAAAGTGACCGCTCTTGTGTGTCTCAGGTCCTAAAGTGACCGCTCTTGTGTGTCTCAGGTCCTAAAGTGACTGCTCTGGTGTCTCAGGTCTTAAAGTGACCGCTCTGGTGTGTCTCAGGTCCTAAAGTGACCGCTCTGGTGTGTCTCAGGTCCTAAAGTGACCGCTCTGGTGTGTCTCAGGTCCTAAAGTGACCGCTCAGATGTGTCTCAGGTCCTAAAGTGACCACCATTGTTTGTTAAAATGACAAAAACAAGACTTACCAATTCCAGCTCAAGTGATCAGATACCTCCAGTCCTCCATGACGTCCTCAAAGTGCTCTTTCCACCGCCCGACAATGTCTACCATCCAGGTCAGCAGCCCGCCCCTTCTGCTGGGAACAACCTGGGGAAGGCCATGCTTTACCTCCTTGAGACCAACCGCTTGTGTCTCTCGTCCATCTCAGGTCCTACAGTGACCATTCTAGTGTGTCTCAGTTCCTAAAGTGACCACTCTCTAGACTAAGGTCCTAAAGTGACCGCTTTGGTGTGTCTCAGGTCCTACAGTGACCGCTCTGGTGTGTCTCAGGTCCTAAAGTGACCGCTCTGGTGTGTCTCAGGTCCTAGAGTGACCGCTCTGGTGTGTCTCAGGTCCTAGAGTGACCGCTCTGGTGTGTCTCAGGTCCTAAAGTGACCGCTCTGGTGTGTCTCAGGTCCTAAAGTGACCGCTCTGGTGTGTCTCAGGTCCTAGAGTGACCGCTCTGGTGTGTCTCAGGTCCTAGAGTGACCGCTCTGGTGTGTCTCAGGTCCTAAAGTGACCGCTCTGGTGTGTCTCAGGTCCTACAGTGACCGCTGTGGTGTGTTTCAGGTCCTAAAGTGACCGCTCTGGTGTGCCTCAGGTCCTACAGTGACCGCTCTGGTGTGTCTCAGGTCCTAAAGTGACCGCTCTGGTGTGTCTCAGGTCATACTGTGACCTGACCTTATGTCTTCTAAGATGAGCCCAGGAGGATGGGGGTTTGGCTCTCAACTTGAAAACATTGGGGAGATTACAAGTCAAGTTTGCCGCCACTAAGGCGTTACCGCGGACCACCACGAGGAGGTCTTGACTCAACCAACTGTTAAATCGGATTCCCCTGGTCCGCCCCCTACCCCACTAATCCCAACGTTAACAATAAACTAAACTACATGTCATTCTAAATATGCTAAACTTGTCTCAGGTCCTACAGTGACCACCATTGTTTGTTAAAATGACAAAAACAAGACTTACCAATTCCAGCTCAAGTGATCAGATACCTCCAGTCATCCATGACGTCCTCAAAGTGCTCTTTCCACCGCACGACAATGTCCACCATCCAGGTCAGCAGCCCGCCCCTTCTGCTGGGAACAACCTGGGGAAGGCCATGCTTTACCTCCTTGAGGCCAACCACTTGTGTCTCTCGTCCGTCTCAGGTCCTACAGTGACCGCTCTGGTGTGTCTCAGGTCCTAAAGTGACCGCTCTAGTGTGTCTCAGGTCCTAAAGTGACCGCTCTTGTGTGTCTCAGGTCCTACAGTGACCGCTCTGGTGTGTCTCAGGTCCTACAGTGACCGCTCTGGTGTGTCTCAGGTCCTAAAGTGACCGCTCTTGTGTGTCTCAGGTCCTAAAGTGACCGCTCTTGTGTGTCTCAGGTCCTACAGTGACCGCTCTTGTGTGTCTCAGGTCCTAAAGTGACCGCTCTTGTGTGTCTCAGGTCCTAAAGTGACCGCTCTCCAGACTAAGGTCCTAAAGTGACTGCTCTGGTGTCTCAGGTCCTAAAGTGACCGCTCTGGTGTGTCTCAGGTCCTAAAGTGACCGCTCTGGTGTGTCTCAGGTCCTAAAGTGACCGCTCAGATGTGTCTCAGGTCCTAAAGTGACCACCATTGTTTGTTAAAATGACAAAAACAAGACTTACCAATTCCAGCTCAAGTGATCAGATACCTCCAGTCCTCCATGACGTCCTCAAAGTGCTCTTTCCACCGCCCGACAATGTCTACCATCCAGGTCAGCAGCCCGCCCCTTCTGCTGGGAACAACCTGGGGAAGGCCATGCTTTACCTCCTTGAGACCAACCGCTTGTGTCTCTCGTCCATCTCAGGTCCTACAGTCACCATTCTAGTGTGTCTCAGTTCCTAAAGTGACCACTCTCTAGACTAAGGTCCTAAAGTGACTGCTCTGGTGTGTCTCAGGTCCTACAGTGACCGCTCTTGGGTGTCTCAGGTCCTACAGTGACCGCTCTGGTGTGTCTCAGGTCCTAAAGTGACCGCTCTTGTGTGTCTCAGGTCCTACAGTGACCGCTCTTGTGTTTCTCAGGTCCTACAGTGACCGCTCTTGTGTTTCTCAGGTCCTACAGTGACCGCTCTGGTGTGTCTCAGGTCCTACAGTGACCGCTCTTGTGTGTCTCAGGTCCTACAGTGACCGCTCTTGTGTTTCTCAGGTCCTACAGTGACCGCTCTTGTGTTTCTCAGGTCCTAAAGTGACCGCTCTAGTGTGTCTCAGGTCCTACAGTGACCGCTCTGGTGTGTCTCAGGTCCTACAGTGACCGCTCTGGTGTGTCTCAGGTCCTACAGTGACCGCTCTGGTGTGTCTCAGGTCCTACAGTGACCGCTCTGGTGTGTCTCAGGTCCTAAAGTGACCGCTCTGGTGTGTCTCAGGTCCTAAAGTGACCGCTCTCTAGACTAAGGTCCTAAAGTGACCGCTCTCTAGACTAAGGTCCTAAAGTGACCGCTTTGGTGTGTCTCAGGTCCTACAGTGACCGCTCTGGTGTGTCTCAGGTCCTACAGTGACCGCTCTGCTGTCTCAGGTCCTACAGTGACCGCTCTGCTGTCTCAGGTCCTACAGTGACCGCTCTGGTGTCTCAGGTCCTACAGTGACCGCTCTGGTGTGTCTCAGGTCCTAAAGTGACCGCTCTGGTGTGTCTCAGGTCCTAGAGTGACCGCTCTGGTGTGTCTCAGGTCCTAGAGTGACCGCTCTGGTGTGTCTCAGGTCCTAAAGTGAACGCTCTGGTGTGTCTGAGGTCCTACAGTGACCACTCTTGTGTGTCTCAGGTCCTAAAGTGACCGCTCTGGTGTGTCTCAGGTCCTAAAGTGACCGCTCTGGTGTGTCTCAGGTCCTAAAGTGACCGCTCTGGTGTGTCTCAGGTCCTACAGTGACCGCTCTGGTGTGTCTCAGGTCCTAAAGTGACCGCTCTGGTGTGTCTCAGGTCCTAGAGTGACCGCTCTGGTGTGTCTCAGGTCCTAGAGTGACCGCTCTGGTGTGTCTCAGGTCCTAAAGTGACCGCTCTGGTGTGTCTGAGGTCCTACAGTGACCACTCTTGTGTGTCTCAGGTCCTAAAGTGACCGCTCTGGTGTGTCTCAGGTCCTAAAGTGACCGCTCTGGTGTGTCTCAGGTCCTAAAGTGACCGCTCTGGTGTGTCTCAGGTCCTACAGTGACCGCTCTGGTGTGTCTCAGGTCCTACAGTGACCGCTCTTGTGTTTCTCAGGTCCTACAGTGACCGCTCTTGTGTGTCTCAGGTCCTACAGTGACCGCTCTTGTGCTTCTCAGGTCCTACAGTGACCGCTCTTGTGTGTCTCAGGTCCTACAGTGACCGCTATTGTGTGTCTCAGGTCCTACAGTGACCGCTCTGGTGTCTCTCAGGTCCTAAAGTGACCGCTCTAGTGTGTCTCAGGTCCTACAGTGACCGCTCTGGTGTGTCTCAGGTCCTAAAGTGACCGCTCTGGTGTGTCTCAGGTCCTAAAGTGACCGCTCTCTAGACTAAGGTCCTAAAGTGACCGCTTTGGTGTGTCTCAGGTCCTACAGTGACCGCTCTGGTGTGTCTCAGGTCCTACAGTGACCGCTCTGGTGTGTCTCAGGTCCTACAGTGACCGCTCTGGTGTCTCAGGTCCTACAGTGACCGCTCTGGTGTCTCAGGTCCTAGAGTGACCGCTCTGGTGTGTCTCAGGTCCTAAAGTGACCGCTCTGGTGTGTCTGAGGTCCTACAGTGACCACTCTTGTGTGTCTCAGGTCCTAAAGTGACCGCTCTGGTGTGTCTCAGGTCCTAAAGTGACCGCTCTGGTGTGTCTCAGGTCCTACAGTGACCGCTCTGGTGTGTCTCAGGTCCTACAGTGACCGCTCTTGTGTGTCTCAGGTCCTACAGTGACCGCTCTTGTGTGTCTCAGGTCCTACAGTGACCGCTCTGGTGTGTCTCAGGTCCTAAAGTGACCGCTCTTGTGTGTCTCAGGTCCTACAGTGACCGCTCTTGTGTTTCTCAGGTCCTACAGTGACCGCTCTTGTGTGTCTCAGGTCCTACAGTGACCGCTATTGTGTGTCTCAGGTCCTACAGTGACCGCTCTGGTGTGTCTCAGGTCCTAAAGTGACCGCTCTGGTGTGTCTCAGGTCCTAAAGTGACCGCTCTCTAGACTAAGGTCCTAAAGTGACCGCTTTGGTGTGTCTCAGGTCCTACAGTGACCGCTCTGGTGTGTCTCAGGTCCTACAGTGACCGCTCTGGTGTCTCAGGTCCTACAGTGACCGCTCTGGTGTCTCAGGTCCTACAGTGACCGCTCTGGTGTCTCAGGTCCTACAGTGACCGCTCTGGTGTCTCAGGTCCTACAGTGACCGCTCTGGTGTCTCAGGTCCTACAGTGACCGCTCTGGTGTCTCAGGTCCTACAGTGACCGCTCTGGTGTCTCAGGTCCTAAAGTGACCGCTCTGGTGTGTCTCAGGTCCTAGAGTGACCGCTCTGGTGTGTCTCAGGTCCTAAAGTGACCGCTCTGGTGTGTCTCAGGTCCTAAAGTGACCGCTCTGGTGTGTCTGAGGTCCTACAGTGACCACTCTTGTGTGTCTCAGGTCCTAAAGTGACCGCTCTGGTGTGTCTCAGGTCCTAAAGTGACCGCTCTGGTGTGTCTCAGGTCCTAAAGTGACCGCTCTGGTGTGTCTCAGGTTCTAAAGTGACCGCTCTTGTGTGTCTCAGGTCCTAAAGTGACCACTCTGGTGTGTCTCAGGTCCTAAAGTGACCGCTCTGGTGTGTCTCAGGTCCTAAAGTGACCGCTCTTGTGTGTCTCAGGTCCTAAAGTGACCGCTCTCCAGACTAAGGTCCTAAAGTGACTGCTCTGGTGTCTCAGGTCCTAAAGTGACCGCTCTGGTGTGTCTCAGGTCCTAAAGTGACCGCTCTGGTGTGTCTCAGGTCCTAAAGTGACCGCTCAGATGTGTCTCAGGTCCTAAAGTGACCACCATTGTTTGTTAAAATGACAAAAACAAGACTTACCAATTCCAGCTCAAGTGATCAGATACCTCCAGTCCTCCATGACGTCCTCAAAATGCTCTTTCCACCGCACGACAATGTCCACCATCCAGGTCAGCAGCCCCGCCCCTTCTGCTGGGAACAACCTGGGGAAGGCCATGCTTTACCTCCTTGAGACCAACCGCTTGTGTCTCTCGTCCATCTCAGGTCCTACAGTGACCATTCTAGTGTGTCTCAGTTCCTAAAGTGACCACTCTCTAGACTAAGGTCCTAAAGTGACCGCTTTGGTGTGTCTCAGGTCCTACAGTGACCGCTCTGGTGTGTCTCAGGTCCTAAAGTGACCGCTCTGGTGTGTCTCAGGTCCTAGAGTGACCGCTCTGGTGTGTCTCAGGTCCTAGAGTGACCGCTCTGGTGTGTCTCAGGTCCTAAAGTGACCGCTCTGGTGTGTCTCAGGTCCTAAAGTGACCGCTCTGGTGTGTCTCAGGTCCTAGAGTGACCGCTCTGGTGTGTCTCAGGTCCTAGAGTGACCGCTCTGGTGTGTCTCAGGTCCTAAAGTGACCGCTCTGGTGTGTCTCAGGTCCTACAGTGACCGCTGTGGTGTGTTTCAGGTCCTAAAGTGACCGCTCTGGTGTGCCTCAGGTCCTACAGTGACCGCTCTGGTGTGTCTCAGGTCCTAAAGTGACCGCTCTGGTGTGTCTCAGGTCATACTGTGACCTGACCTTATGTCTTCTAAGATGAGCCCAGGAGGATGGGGGTTTGGCTCTCAACTTGAAAACATTGGGGAGATTACAAGTCAAGTTTGCCGCCACTAAGGCGTTACCGCGGACCACCACGAGGAGGTCTTGACTCAACCAACTGTTAAATCGGATTCCCCTGGTCCGCCCCCTACCCCACTAATCCCAACGTTAACAATAAACTAAACTACATGTCATTCTAAATATGCTAAACTTGTCTCAGGTCCTACAGTGACCACCATTGTTTGTTAAAATGACAAAAACAAGACTTACCAATTCCAGCTCAAGTGATCAGATACCTCCAGTCATCCATGACGTCCTCAAAGTGCTCTTTCCACCGCACGACAATGTCCACCATCCAGGTCAGCAGCCCGCCCCTTCTGCTGGGAACAACCTGGGGAAGGCCATGCTTTACCTCCTTGAGGCCAACCACTTGTGTCTCTCGTCCGTCTCAGGTCCTACAGTGACCGCTCTGGTGTGTCTCAGGTCCTAAAGTGACCGCTCTTGTGTGTCTCAGGTCCTACAGTGACCGCTCTGGTGTGTCTCAGGTCCTACAGTGACCGCTCTGGTGTGTCTCAGGTCCTAAAGTGACCGCTCTTGTGTGTCTCAGGTCCTAAAGTGACCGCTCTTGTGTGTCTCAGGTCCTACAGTGACCGCTCTTGTGTGTCTCAGGTCCTAAAGTGACCGCTCTTGTGTGTCTCAGGTCCTAAAGTGACCGCTCTCCAGACTAAGGTCCTAAAGTGACTGCTCTGGTGTCTCAGGTCCTAAAGTGACCGCTCTGGTGTGTCTCAGGTCCTAAAGTGACCGCTCTGGTGTGTCTCAGGTCCTAAAGTGACCGCTCAGATGTGTCTCAGGTCCTAAAGTGACCACCATTGTTTGTTAAAATGACAAAAACAAGACTTACCAATTCCAGCTCAAGTGATCAGATACCTCCAGTCCTCCATGACGTCCTCAAAGTGCTCTTTCCACCGCCCGACAATGTCTACCATCCAGGTCAGCAGCCCGCCCCTTCTGCTGGGAACAACCTGGGGAAGGCCATGCTTTACCTCCTTGAGACCAACCGCTTGTGTCTCTCGTCCATCTCAGGTCCTACAGTCACCATTCTAGTGTGTCTCAGTTCCTAAAGTGACCACTCTCTAGACTAAGGTCCTAAAGTGACTGCTCTGGTGTGTCTCAGGTCCTACAGTGACCGCTCTTGGGTGTCTCAGGTCCTACAGTGACCGCTCTGGTGTGTCTCAGGTCCTAAAGTGACCGCTCTTGTGTGTCTCAGGTCCTACAGTGACCGCTCTTGTGTTTCTCAGGTCCTACAGTGACCGCTCTTGTGTTTCTCAGGTCCTACAGTGACCGCTCTGGTGTGTCTCAGGTCCTACAGTGACCGCTCTTGTGTGTCTCAGGTCCTACAGTGACCGCTCTTGTGTTTCTCAGGTCCTACAGTGACCGCTCTTGTGTTTCTCAGGTCCTAAAGTGACCGCTCTAGTGTGTCTCAGGTCCTACAGTGACCGCTCTGGTGTGTCTCAGGTCCTACAGTGACCGCTCTGGTGTGTCTCAGGTCCTACAGTGACCGCTCTGGTGTGTCTCAGGTCCTACAGTGACCGCTCTGGTGTGTCTCAGGTCCTAAAGTGACCGCTCTGGTGTGTCTCAGGTCCTAAAGTGACCGCTCTCTAGACTAAGGTCCTAAAGTGACCGCTCTCTAGACTAAGGTCCTAAAGTGACCGCTTTGGTGTGTCTCAGGTCCTACAGTGACCGCTCTGGTGTGTCTCAGGTCCTACAGTGACCGCTCTGCTGTCTCAGGTCCTACAGTGACCGCTCTGCTGTCTCAGGTCCTACAGTGACCGCTCTGGTGTCTCAGGTCCTACAGTGACCGCTCTGGTGTGTCTCAGGTCCTAAAGTGACCGCTCTGGTGTGTCTCAGGTCCTAGAGTGACCGCTCTGGTGTGTCTCAGGTCCTAGAGTGACCGCTCTGGTGTGTCTCAGGTCCTAAAGTGACCGCTCTGGTGTGTCTGAGGTCCTACAGTGACCACTCTTGTGTGTCTCAGGTCCTAAAGTGACCGCTCTGGTGTGTCTCAGGTCCTAAAGTGACCGCTCTGGTGTGTCTCAGGTCCTAAAGTGACCGCTCTGGTGTGTCTCAGGTCCTACAGTGACCGCTCTGGTGTGTCTCAGGTCCTAAAGTGACCGCTCTGGTGTGTCTCAGGTCCTAGAGTGACCGCTCTGGTGTGTCTCAGGTCCTAGAGTGACCGCTCTGGTGTGTCTCAGGTCCTAAAGTGACCGCTCTGGTGTGTCTGAGGTCCTACAGTGACCACTCTTGTGTGTCTCAGGTCCTAAAGTGACCGCTCTGGTGTGTCTCAGGTCCTAAAGTGACCGCTCTGGTGTGTCTCAGGTCCTAAAGTGACCGCTCTGGTGTGTCTCAGGTCCTACAGTGACCGCTCTGGTGTGTCTCAGGTCCTACAGTGACCGCTCTTGTGTTTCTCAGGTCCTACAGTGACCGCTCTTGTGTGTCTCAGGTCCTACAGTGACCGCTCTTGTGCTTCTCAGGTCCTACAGTGACCGCTCTTGTGTGTCTCAGGTCCTACAGTGACCGCTATTGTGTGTCTCAGGTCCTACAGTGACCGCTCTGGTGTCTCTCAGGTCCTAAAGTGACCGCTCTAGTGTGTCTCAGGTCCTACAGTGACCGCTCTGGTGTGTCTCAGGTCCTAAAGTGACCGCTCTGGTGTGTCTCAGGTCCTAAAGTGACCGCTCTCTAGACTAAGGTCCTAAAGTGACCGCTTTGGTGTGTCTCAGGTCCTACAGTGACCGCTCTGGTGTGTCTCAGGTCCTACAGTGACCGCTCTGGTGTCTCAGGTCCTACAGTGACCGCTCTGGTGTCTCAGGTCCTAGAGTGACCGCTCTGGTGTGTCTCAGGTCCTAAAGTGACCGCTCTGGTGTGTCTGAGGTCCTACAGTGACCACTCTTGTGTGTCTCAGGTCCTAAAGTGACCGCTCTGGTGTGTCTCAGGTCCTAAAGTGACCGCTCTGGTGTGTCTCAGGTCCTACAGTGACCGCTCTGGTGTGTCTCAGGTCCTACAGTGACCGCTCTTGTGTGTCTCAGGTCCTACAGTGACCGCTCTTGTGTGTCTCAGGTCCTACAGTGACCGCTCTGGTGTGTCTCAGGTCCTAAAGTGACCGCTCTTGTGTGTCTCAGGTCCTACAGTGACCGCTCTTGTGTTTCTCAGGTCCTACAGTGACCGCTCTTGTGTGTCTCAGGTCCTACAGTGACCGCTATTGTGTGTCTCAGGTCCTACAGTGACCGCTCTGGTGTGTCTCAGGTCCTAAAGTGACCGCTCTGGTGTGTCTCAGGTCCTAAAGTGACCGCTCTCTAGACTAAGGTCCTAAAGTGACCGCTTTGGTGTGTCTCAGGTCCTACAGTGACCGCTCTGGTGTGTCTCAGGTCCTACAGTGACCGCTCTGGTGTCTCAGGTCCTACAGTGACCGCTCTGGTGTCTCAGGTCCTACAGTGACCGCTCTGGTGTCTCAGGTCCTACAGTGACCGCTCTGGTGTCTCAGGTCCTACAGTGACCGCTCTGGTGTCTCAGGTCCTACAGTGACCGCTCTGGTGTCTCAGGTCCTACAGTGACCGCTCTGGTGTCTCAGGTCCTAAAGTGACCGCTCTGGTGTGTCTCAGGTCCTAGAGTGACCGCTCTGGTGTGTCTCAGGTCCTAAAGTGACCGCTCTGGTGTGTCTCAGGTCCTAAAGTGACCGCTCTGGTGTGTCTGAGGTCCTACAGTGACCACTCTTGTGTGTCTCAGGTCCTAAAGTGACCGCTCTGGTGTGTCTCAGGTCCTAAAGTGACCGCTCTGGTGTGTCTCAGGTCCTAAAGTGACCGCTCTGGTGTGTCTCAGGTTCTAAAGTGACCGCTCTTGTGTGTCTCAGGTCCTAAAGTGACCACTCTGGTGTGTCTCAGGTCCTAAAGTGACCGCTCTGGTGTGTCTCAGGTCCTAAAGTGACCGCTCTTGTGTGTCTCAGGTCCTAAAGTGACCGCTCTCCAGACTAAGGTCCTAAAGTGACTGCTCTGGTGTCTCAGGTCCTAAAGTGACCGCTCTGGTGTGTCTCAGGTCCTAAAGTGACCGCTCTGGTGTGTCTCAGGTCCTAAAGTGACCGCTCAGATGTGTCTCAGGTCCTAAAGTGACCACCATTGTTTGTTAAAATGACAAAAACAAGACTTACCAATTCCAGCTCAAGTGATCAGATACCTCCAGTCCTCCATGACGTCCTCAAAATGCTCTTTCCACCGCACGACAATGTCCACCATCCAGGTCAGCAGCCCCGCCCCTTCTGCTGGGAACAACCTGGGGAAGGCCATGCTTTACCTCCTTGAGACCAACCGCTTGTGTCTCTCGTCCATCTCAGGTCCTACAGTGACCGCTCTTGTGTGTCTCAGGTCCTAAAGTGACCGCTCTGGTGTGTCTCAGGTCCTAAAGTGACCGCTCTGGTGTGTCTCAGGTCCTAAAGTGACCGCTCTGGTGTGTTTCAGGTCCTAAAGTGACCGCTCTGGTGTGTCTCAGGTCCTAAAGTGACCGCTCTGGTGTGTCTCAGGTCATACTGTGACCTGACCTTATGTCTTCTAAGATGAGCCCAGGAGGATGGGGGTTTGGCTCTCAACTTGAAAACATTGGGGAGATTACAAGTCAAGTTTGCCGCCACTAAGGCGTTACCGCGGACCACCACGAGGAGGTCTTGACTCAACCAACTGTTAAATCGGATTCCCCTGGTCCGCCCCCTACCCCACTAATCCCAACGTTAACAATAAACTAAACTACATGTCATTCTAAATATGCTAAACTTGTCTCAGGTCCTACAGTGACCACCATTGTTTGTTAAAATGACAAAAACAAGACTTACCAATTCCAGCTCAAGTGATCAGATACCTCCAGTCATCCATGACGTCCTCAAAGTGCTCTTTCCACCGCACGACAATGTCCACCATCCAGGTCAGCAGCCCGCCCCTTCTGCTGGGAACAACCTGGGGAAGGCCATGCTTTACCTCCTTGAGGCCAACCACTTGTGTCTCTCGTCCGTCTCAGGTCCTACAGTGACCGCTCTGGTGTGTCTCAGGTCCTAAAGTGACCACTCTAGTGTGTCTCAGGTCCTAAAGTGACCGCTCTTGTGTGTCTCAGGTCCTACAGTGACCGCTCTGGTGTGTCTCAGGTCCTACAGTGACCGCTCTGGTGTGTCTCAGGTCCTACAGTGACCGCTCTGGTGTGTCTCAGGTCCTAAAGTGACCGCTCTGGTGTGTCTCAGGTCCTAAAGTGACCGCTCTTGTGTGTCTCAGGTCCTAAAGTGACCGCTCTTGTGTGTCTCAGGTCCTAAAGTGACTGCTCTGGTGTCTCAGGTCTTAAAGTGACCGCTCTGGTGTGTCTCAGGTCCTAAAGTGACCGCTCTGGTGTGTCTCAGGTCCTAAAGTGACCGCTCTGGTGTGTCTCAGGTCCTAAAGTGACCGCTCAGATGTGTCTCAGGTCCTAAAGTGACCACCATTGTTTGTTAAAATGACAAAAACAAGACTTACCAATTCCAGCTCAAGTGATCAGATACCTCCAGTCCTCCATGACGTCCTCAAAGTGCTCTTTCCACCGCCCGACAATGTCTACCATCCAGGTCAGCAGCCCGCCCCTTCTGCTGGGAACAACCTGGGGAAGGCCATGCTTTACCTCCTTGAGACCAACCGCTTGTGTCTCTCGTCCATCTCAGGTCCTACAGTGACCATTCTAGTGTGTCTCAGTTCCTAAAGTGACCACTCTCTAGACTAAGGTCCTAAAGTGACCGCTTTGGTGTGTCTCAGGTCCTACAGTGACCGCTCTGGTGTGTCTCAGGTCCTAAAGTGACCGCTCTGGTGTGTCTCAGGTCCTAGAGTGACCGCTCTGGTGTGTCTCAGGTCCTAGAGTGACCGCTCTGGTGTGTCTCAGGTCCTAAAGTGACCGCTCTGGTGTGTCTCAGGTCCTAAAGTGACCGCTCTGGTGTGTCTCAGGTCCTAGAGTGACCGCTCTGGTGTGTCTCAGGTCCTAGAGTGACCGCTCTGGTGTGTCTCAGGTCCTAAAGTGACCGCTCTGGTGTGTCTCAGGTCCTACAGTGACCGCTGTGGTGCGTTTCAGGTCCTAAAGTGACCGCTCTGGTGTGCCTCAGGTCCTACAGTGACCGCTCTGGTGTGTCTCAGGTCCTAAAGTGACCGCTCTGGTGTGTCTCAGGTCATACTGTGACCTGACCTTATGTCTTCTAAGATGAGCCCAGGAGGATGGGGGTTTGGCTCTCAACTTGAAAACATTGGGGAGATTACAAGTCAAGTTTGCCGCCACTAAGGCGTTACCGCGGACCACCACGAGGTCTTGACTCAACCAACTGTTAAATCGGATTCCCCTGGTCCGCCCCCTACCCCACTAATCCCAACGTTAACAATAAACTAAACTACATGTCATTCTAAATATGCTAAACTTGTCTCAGGTCCTACAGTGACCACCATTGTTTGTTAAAATGACAAAAACAAGACTTACCAATTCCAGCTCAAGTGATCAGATACCTCCAGTCATCCATGACGTCCTCAAAGTGCTCTTTCCACCGCACGACAATGTCCACCATCCAGGTCAGCAGCCCGCCCCTTCTGCTGGGAACAACCTGGGGAAGGCCATGCTTTACCTCCTTGAGGCCAACCACTTGTGTCTCTCGTCCGTCTCAGGTCCTACAGTGACCGCTCTGGTGTGTCTCAGGTCCTAAAGTGACCGCTCTAGTGTGTCTCAGGTCCTAAAGTGACCGCTCTTGTGTGTCTCAGGTCCTACAGTGACCGCTCTGGTGTGTCTCAGGTCCTACAGTGACCGCTCTGGTGTGTCTCAGGTCCTAAAGTGACCGCTCTTGTGTGTCTCAGGTCCTAAAGTGACCGCTCTTGTGTGTCTCAGGTCCTACAGTGACCGCTCTTGTGTGTCTCAGGTCCTAAAGTGACCGCTCTTGTGTGTCTCAGGTCCTAAAGTGACCGCTCTCCAGACTAAGGTCCTAAAGTGACTGCTCTGGTGTCTCAGGTCCTAAAGTGACCGCTCTGGTGTGTCTCAGGTCCTAAAGTGACCGCTCTGGTGTGTCTCAGGTCCTAAAGTGACCGCTCAGATGTGTCTCAGGTCCTAAAGTGACCACCATTGTTTGTTAAAATGACAAAAACAAGACTTACCAATTCCAGCTCAAGTGATCAGATACCTCCAGTCCTCCATGACGTCCTCAAAGTGCTCTTTCCACCGCCCGACAATGTCTACCATCCAGGTCAGCAGCCCGCCCCTTCTGCTGGGAACAACCTGGGGAAGGCCATGCTTTACCTCCTTGAGACCAACCGCTTGTGTCTCTCGTCCATCTCAGGTCCTACAGTCACCATTCTAGTGTGTCTCAGTTCCTAAAGTGACCACTCTCTAGACTAAGGTCCTAAAGTGACTGCTCTGGTGTGTCTCAGGTCCTACAGTGACCGCTCTTGGGTGTCTCAGGTCCTACAGTGACCGCTCTGGTGTGTCTCAGGTCCTAAAGTGACCGCTCTTGTGTGTCTCAGGTCCTACAGTGACCGCTCTTGTGTTTCTCAGGTCCTACAGTGACCGCTCTTGTGTTTCTCAGGTCCTACAGTGACCGCTCTGGTGTGTCTCAGGTCCTACAGTGACCGCTCTTGTGTGTCTCAGGTCCTACAGTGACCGCTCTTGTGTTTCTCAGGTCCTACAGTGACCGCTCTTGTGTTTCTCAGGTCCTAAAGTGACCGCTCTAGTGTCTCTCAGGTCCTACAGTGACCGCTCTGGTGTGTCTCAGGTCCTACAGTGACCGCTCTGGTGTGTCTCAGGTCCTACAGTGACCGCTCTGGTGTGTCTCAGGTCCTACAGTGACCGCTCTGGTGTGTCTCAGGTCCTAAAGTGACCGCTCTGGTGTGTCTCAGGTCCTAAAGTGACCGCTCTCTAGACTAAGGTCCTAAAGTGACCGCTCTCTAGACTAAGGTCCTAAAGTGACCGCTTTGGTGTGTCTCAGGTCCTACAGTGACCGCTCTGGTGTGTCTCAGGTCCTACAGTGACCGCTCTGCTGTCTCAGGTCCTACAGTGACCGCTCTGCTGTCTCAGGTCCTACAGTGACCGCTCTGGTGTCTCAGGTCCTACAGTGACCGCTCTGGTGTCTCAGGTCCTACAGTGACCGCTCTGGTGTGTCTCAGGTCCTAAAGTGACCGCTCTGGTGTGTCTCAGGTCCTAGAGTGACCGCTCTGGTGTGTCTCAGGTCCTAGAGTGACCGCTCTGGTGTGTCTCAGGTCCTAAAGTGACCGCTCTGGTGTGTCTGAGGTCCTACAGTGACCACTCTTGTGTGTCTCAGGTCCTAAAGTGACCGCTCTGGTGTGTCTCAGGTCCTAAAGTGACCGCTCTGGTGTGTCTCAGGTCCTACAGTGACCGCTCTGGTGTGTCTCAGGTCCTAAAGTGACCGCTCTGGTGTGTCTCAGGTCCTAGAGTGACCGCTCTGGTGTGTCTCAGGTCCTAGAGTGACCGCTCTGGTGTGTCTCAGGTCCTAAAGTGACCGCTCTGGTGTGTCTGAGGTCCTACAGTGACCACTCTTGTGTGTCTCAGGTCCTAAAGTGACCGCTCTGGTGTGTCTCAGGTCCTAAAGTGACCGCTCTGGTGTGTCTCAGGTCCTAAAGTGACCGCTCTGGTGTGTCTCAGGTCCTACAGTGACCGCTCTGGTGTGTCTCAGGTCCTACAGTGACCGCTCTGGTGTGTCTCAGGTCCTACAGTGACCGCTCTTGTGTTTCTCAGGTCCTACAGTGACCGCTCTTGTGTGTCTCAGGTCCTACAGTGACCGCTCTTGTGCTTCTCAGGTCCTACAGTGACCGCTCTTGTGTGTCTCAGGTCCTACAGTGACCGCTATTGTGTGTCTCAGGTCCTACAGTGACCGCTCTGGTGTCTCTCAGGTCCTAAAGTGACCGCTCTAGTGTGTCTCAGGTCCTACAGTGACCGCTCTGGTGTGTCTCAGGTCCTAAAGTGACCGCTCTGGTGTGTCTCAGGTCCTAAAGTGACCGCTCTCTAGACTAAGGTCCTAAAGTGACCGCTTTGGTGTGTCTCAGGTCCTACAGTGACCGCTCTGGTGTGTCTCAGGTCCTACAGTGACCGCTCTGGTGTCTCAGGTCCTACAGTGACCGCTCTGGTGTCTCAGGTCCTAGAGTGACCGCTCTGGTGTGTCTCAGGTCCTAAAGTGACCGCTCTGGTGTGTCTGAGGTCCTACAGTGACCACTCTTGTGTGTCTCAGGTCCTAAAGTGACCGCTCTGGTGTGTCTCAGGTCCTAAAGTGACCGCTCTGGTGTGTCTCAGGTCCTACAGTGACCGCTCTGGTGTGTCTCAGGTCCTACAGTGACCGCTCTTGTGTGTCTCAGGTCCTACAGTGACCGCTCTTGTGTGTCTCAGGTCCTACAGTGACCGCTCTGGTGTGTCTCAGGTCCTAAAGTGACCGCTCTTGTGTGTCTCAGGTCCTACAGTGACCGCTCTTGTGTTTCTCAGGTCCTACAGTGACCGCTCTTGTGTGTCTCAGGTCCTACAGTGACCGCTATTGTGTGTCTCAGGTCCTACAGTGACCGCTCTGGTGTGTCTCAGGTCCTAAAGTGACCGCTCTGGTGTGTCTCAGGTCCTAAAGTGACCGCTCTCTAGACTAAGGTCCTAAAGTGACCGCTTTGGTGTGTCTCAGGTCCTACAGTGACCGCTCTGGTGTGTCTCAGGTCCTACAGTGACCGCTCTGGTGTCTCAGGTCCTACAGTGACCGCTCTGGTGTCTCAGGTCCTACAGTGACCGCTCTGGTGTCTCAGGTCCTACAGTGACCGCTCTGGTGTCTCAGGTCCTACAGTGACCGCTCTGGTGTCTCAGGTCCTAAAGTGACCGCTCTGGTGTGTCTCAGGTCCTAGAGTGACCGCTCTGGTGTGTCTCAGGTCCTAAAGTGACCGCTCTGGTGTGTCTCAGGTCCTAAAGTGACCGCTCTGGTGTGTCTGAGGTCCTACAGTGACCACTCTTGTGTGTCTCAGGTCCTAAAGTGACCGCTCTGGTGTGTCTCAGGTCCTAAAGTGACCGCTCTGGTGTGTCTCAGGTCCTAAAGTGACCGCTCTGGTGTGTCTCAGGTTCTAAAGTGACCGCTCTTGTGTGTCTCAGGTCCTAAAGTGACCACTCTGGTGTGTCTCAGGTCCTAAAGTGACCGCTCTGGTGTGTCTCAGGTCCTAAAGTGACCGCTCTTGTGTGTCTCAGGTCCTAAAGTGACCGCTCTCCAGACTAAGGTCCTAAAGTGACTGCTCTGGTGTCTCAGGTCCTAAAGTGACCGCTCTGGTGTGTCTCAGGTCCTAAAGTGACCGCTCTGGTGTGTCTCAGGTCCTAAAGTGACCGCTCAGATGTGTCTCAGGTCCTAAAGTGACCACCATTGTTTGTTAAAATGACAAAAACAAGACTTACCAATTCCAGCTCAAGTGATCAGATACCTCCAGTCCTCCATGACGTCCTCAAAATGCTCTTTCCACCGCACGACAATGTCCACCATCCAGGTCAGCAGCCCCGCCCCTTCTGCTGGGAACAACCTGGGGAAGGCCATGCTTTACCTCCTTGAGACCAACCGCTTGTGTCTCTCGTCCATCTCAGGTCCTACAGTGACCGCTCTTGTGTGTCTCAGGTCCTAAAGTGACCGCTCTGGTGTGTCTCAGGTCCTAAAGTGACCGCTCTGGTGTGTCTCAGGTCCTAAAGTGACCGCTCTGGTGTGTTTCAGGTCCTAAAGTGACCGCTCTGGTGTGTCTCAGGTCCTAAAGTGACCGCTCTGGTGTGTCTCAGGTCATACTGTGACCTGACCTTATGTCTTCTAAGATGAGCCCAGGAGGATGGGGGTTTGGCTCTCAACTTGAAAACATTGGGGAGATTACAAGTCAAGTTTGCCGCCACTAAGGCGTTACCGCGGACCACCACGAGGAGGTCTTGACTCAACCAACTGTTAAATCGGATTCCCCTGGTCCGCCCCCTACCCCACTAATCCCAACGTTAACAATAAACTAAACTACATGTCATTCTAAATATGCTAAACTTGTCTCAGGTCCTACAGTGACCACCATTGTTTGTTAAAATGACAAAAACAAGACTTACCAATTCCAGCTCAAGTGATCAGATACCTCCAGTCATCCATGACGTCCTCAAAGTGCTCTTTCCACCGCACGACAATGTCCACCATCCAGGTCAGCAGCCCGCCCCTTCTGCTGGGAACAACCTGGGGAAGGCCATGCTTTACCTCCTTGAGGCCAACCACTTGTGTCTCTCGTCCGTCTCAGGTCCTACAGTGACCGCTCTGGTGTGTCTCAGGTCCTAAAGTGACCACTCTAGTGTGTCTCAGGTCCTAAAGTGACCGCTCTTGTGTGTCTCAGGTCCTACAGTGACCGCTCTGGTGTGTCTCAGGTCCTACAGTGACCGCTCTGGTGTGTCTCAGGTCCTACAGTGACCGCTCTGGTGTGTCTCAGGTCCTAAAGTGACCGCTCTGGTGTGTCTCAGGTCCTAAAGTGACCGCTCTTGTGTGTCTCAGGTCCTAAAGTGACCGCTCTTGTGTGTCTCAGGTCCTAAAGTGACTGCTCTGGTGTCTCAGGTCTTAAAGTGACCGCTCTGGTGTGTCTCAGGTCCTAAAGTGACCGCTCTGGTGTGTCTCAGGTCCTAAAGTGACCGCTCTGGTGTGTCTCAGGTCCTAAAGTGACCGCTCAGATGTGTCTCAGGTCCTAAAGTGACCACCATTGTTTGTTAAAATGACAAAAACAAGACTTACCAATTCCAGCTCAAGTGATCAGATACCTCCAGTCCTCCATGACGTCCTCAAAGTGCTCTTTCCACCGCCCGACAATGTCTACCATCCAGGTCAGCAGCCCGCCCCTTCTGCTGGGAACAACCTGGGGAAGGCCATGCTTTACCTCCTTGAGACCAACCGCTTGTGTCTCTCGTCCATCTCAGGTCCTACAGTGACCATTCTAGTGTGTCTCAGTTCCTAAAGTGACCACTCTCTAGACTAAGGTCCTAAAGTGACCGCTTTGGTGTGTCTCAGGTCCTACAGTGACCGCTCTGGTGTGTCTCAGGTCCTAAAGTGACCGCTCTGGTGTGTCTCAGGTCCTAGAGTGACCGCTCTGGTGTGTCTCAGGTCCTAGAGTGACCGCTCTGGTGTGTCTCAGGTCCTAAAGTGACCGCTCTGGTGTGTCTCAGGTCCTAAAGTGACCGCTCTGGTGTGTCTCAGGTCCTAGAGTGACCGCTCTGGTGTGTCTCAGGTCCTAGAGTGACCGCTCTGGTGTGTCTCAGGTCCTAAAGTGACCGCTCTGGTGTGTCTCAGGTCCTACAGTGACCGCTGTGGTGCGTTTCAGGTCCTAAAGTGACCGCTCTGGTGTGCCTCAGGTCCTACAGTGACCGCTCTGGTGTGTCTCAGGTCCTAAAGTGACCGCTCTGGTGTGTCTCAGGTCATACTGTGACCTGACCTTATGTCTTCTAAGATGAGCCCAGGAGGATGGGGGTTTGGCTCTCAACTTGAAAACATTGGGGAGATTACAAGTCAAGTTTGCCGCCACTAAGGCGTTACCGCGGACCACCACGAGGTCTTGACTCAACCAACTGTTAAATCGGATTCCCCTGGTCCGCCCCCTACCCCACTAATCCCAACGTTAACAATAAACTAAACTACATGTCATTCTAAATATGCTAAACTTGTCTCAGGTCCTACAGTGACCACCATTGTTTGTTAAAATGACAAAAACAAGACTTACCAATTCCAGCTCAAGTGATCAGATACCTCCAGTCATCCATGACGTCCTCAAAGTGCTCTTTCCACCGCACGACAATGTCCACCATCCAGGTCAGCAGCCCGCCCCTTCTGCTGGGAACAACCTGGGGAAGGCCATGCTTTACCTCCTTGAGGCCAACCACTTGTGTCTCTCGTCCGTCTCAGGTCCTACAGTGACCGCTCTGGTGTGTCTCAGGTCCTAAAGTGACCGCTCTAGTGTGTCTCAGGTCCTAAAGTGACCGCTCTTGTGTGTCTCAGGTCCTACAGTGACCGCTCTGGTGTGTCTCAGGTCCTACAGTGACCGCTCTGGTGTGTCTCAGGTCCTAAAGTGACCGCTCTTGTGTGTCTCAGGTCCTAAAGTGACCGCTCTTGTGTGTCTCAGGTCCTACAGTGACCGCTCTTGTGTGTCTCAGGTCCTAAAGTGACCGCTCTTGTGTGTCTCAGGTCCTAAAGTGACCGCTCTCCAGACTAAGGTCCTAAAGTGACTGCTCTGGTGTCTCAGGTCCTAAAGTGACCGCTCTGGTGTGTCTCAGGTCCTAAAGTGACCGCTCTGGTGTGTCTCAGGTCCTAAAGTGACCGCTCAGATGTGTCTCAGGTCCTAAAGTGACCACCATTGTTTGTTAAAATGACAAAAACAAGACTTACCAATTCCAGCTCAAGTGATCAGATACCTCCAGTCCTCCATGACGTCCTCAAAGTGCTCTTTCCACCGCCCGACAATGTCTACCATCCAGGTCAGCAGCCCGCCCCTTCTGCTGGGAACAACCTGGGGAAGGCCATGCTTTACCTCCTTGAGACCAACCGCTTGTGTCTCTCGTCCATCTCAGGTCCTACAGTCACCATTCTAGTGTGTCTCAGTTCCTAAAGTGACCACTCTCTAGACTAAGGTCCTAAAGTGACTGCTCTGGTGTGTCTCAGGTCCTACAGTGACCGCTCTTGGGTGTCTCAGGTCCTACAGTGACCGCTCTGGTGTGTCTCAGGTCCTAAAGTGACCGCTCTTGTGTGTCTCAGGTCCTACAGTGACCGCTCTTGTGTTTCTCAGGTCCTACAGTGACCGCTCTTGTGTTTCTCAGGTCCTACAGTGACCGCTCTGGTGTGTCTCAGGTCCTACAGTGACCGCTCTTGTGTGTCTCAGGTCCTACAGTGACCGCTCTTGTGTTTCTCAGGTCCTACAGTGACCGCTCTTGTGTTTCTCAGGTCCTAAAGTGACCGCTCTAGTGTCTCTCAGGTCCTACAGTGACCGCTCTGGTGTGTCTCAGGTCCTACAGTGACCGCTCTGGTGTGTCTCAGGTCCTACAGTGACCGCTCTGGTGTGTCTCAGGTCCTACAGTGACCGCTCTGGTGTGTCTCAGGTCCTAAAGTGACCGCTCTGGTGTGTCTCAGGTCCTAAAGTGACCGCTCTCTAGACTAAGGTCCTAAAGTGACCGCTCTCTAGACTAAGGTCCTAAAGTGACCGCTTTGGTGTGTCTCAGGTCCTACAGTGACCGCTCTGGTGTGTCTCAGGTCCTACAGTGACCGCTCTGCTGTCTCAGGTCCTACAGTGACCGCTCTGCTGTCTCAGGTCCTACAGTGACCGCTCTGGTGTCTCAGGTCCTAAAGTGACCGCTCTGGTGTGTCTGAGGTCCTACAGTGACCACTCTTGTGTGTCTCAGGTCCTAAAGTGACCGCTCTGGTGTGTCTCAGGTCCTAAAGTGACCGCTCTGGTGTGTCTCAGGTCCTAAAGTGACCGCTCTGGTGTGTCTCAGGTCCTACAGTGACCGCTCTGGTGTGTCTCAGGTCCTACAGTGACCGCTCTGGTGTGTCTCAGGTCCTACAGTGACCGCTCTTGTGTTTCTCAGGTCCTACAGTGACCGCTCTTGTGTGTCTCAGGTCCTACAGTGACCGCTCTTGTGCTTCTCAGGTCCTACAGTGACCGCTCTTGTGTGTCTCAGGTCCTACAGTGACCGCTATTGTGTGTCTCAGGTCCTACAGTGACCGCTCTGGTGTCTCTCAGGTCCTAAAGTGACCGCTCTAGTGTGTCTCAGGTCCTACAGTGACCGCTCTGGTGTGTCTCAGGTCCTAAAGTGACCGCTCTGGTGTGTCTCAGGTCCTAAAGTGACCACTCTCTAGACTAAGGTCCTAAAGTGACCGCTTTGGTGTGTCTCAGGTCCTACAGTGACCGCTCTGGTGTGTCTCAGGTCCTACAGTGACCGCTCTGGTGTCTCAGGTCCTACAGTGACCGCTCTGGTGTCTCAGGTCCTAGAGTGACCGCTCTGGTGTGTCTCAGGTCCTAAAGTGACCGCTCTGGTGTGTCTGAGGTCCTACAGTGACCACTCTTGTGTGTCTCAGGTCCTAAAGTGACCGCTCTGGTGTGTCTCAGGTCCTAAAGTGACCGCTCTGGTGTGTCTCAGGTCCTAAAGTGACCGCTCAGATGTGTCTCAGGTCCTAAAGTGACCACCATTGTTTGTTAAAATGACAAAAACAAGACTTACCAATTCCAGCTCAAGTGATCAGATACCTCCAGTCCTCCATGACGTCCTCAAAGTGCTCTTTCCACCGCCCGACAATGTCTACCATCCAGGTCAGCAGCCCGCCCCTTCTGCTGGGAACAACCTGGGGAAGGCCATGCTTTACCTCCTTGAGACCAACCGCTTGTGTCTCTCGTCCATCTCAGGTCCTACAGTGACCATTCTAGTGTGTCTCAGTTCCTAAAGTGACCACTCTCTAGACTAAGGTCCTAAAGTGACCGCTTTGGTGTGTCTCAGGTCCTACAGTGACCGCTCTGGTGTGTCTCAGGTCCTAAAGTGACCGCTCTGGTGTGTCTCAGGTCCTAGAGTGACCGCTCTGGTGTGTCTCAGGTCCTAGAGTGACCGCTCTGGTGTGTCTCAGGTCCTAAAGTGACCGCTCTGGTGTGTCTCAGGTCCTAAAGTGACCGCTCTGGTGTGTCTCAGGTCCTAGAGTGACCGCTCTGGTGTGTCTCAGGTCCTAGAGTGACCGCTCTGGTGTGTCTCAGGTCCTAAAGTGACCGCTCTGGTGTGTCTCAGGTCCTACAGTGACCGCTGTGGTGCGTTTCAGGTCCTAAAGTGACCGCTCTGGTGTGCCTCAGGTCCTACAGTGACCGCTCTGGTGTGTCTCAGGTCCTAAAGTGACCGCTCTGGTGTGTCTCAGGTCATACTGTGACCTGACCTTATGTCTTCTAAGATGAGCCCAGGAGGATGGGGGTTTGGCTCTCAACTTGAAAACATTGGGGAGATTACAAGTCAAGTTTGCCGCCACTAAGGCGTTACCGCGGACCACCACGAGGTCTTGACTCAACCAACTGTTAAATCGGATTCCCCTGGTCCGCCCCCTACCCCACTAATCCCAACGTTAACAATAAACTAAACTACATGTCATTCTAAATATGCTAAACTTGTCTCAGGTCCTACAGTGACCACCATTGTTTGTTAAAATGACAAAAACAAGACTTACCAATTCCAGCTCAAGTGATCAGATACCTCCAGTCATCCATGACGTCCTCAAAGTGCTCTTTCCACCGCACGACAATGTCCACCATCCAGGTCAGCAGCCCGCCCCTTCTGCTGGGAACAACCTGGGGAAGGCCATGCTTTACCTCCTTGAGGCCAACCACTTGTGTCTCTCGTCCGTCTCAGGTCCTACAGTGACCGCTCTGGTGTGTCTCAGGTCCTAAAGTGACCGCTCTAGTGTGTCTCAGGTCCTAAAGTGACCGCTCTTGTGTGTCTCAGGTCCTACAGTGACCGCTCTGGTGTGTCTCAGGTCCTACAGTGACCGCTCTGGTGTGTCTCAGGTCCTAAAGTGACCGCTCTTGTGTGTCTCAGGTCCTAAAGTGACCGCTCTTGTGTGTCTCAGGTCCTACAGTGACCGCTCTTGTGTGTCTCAGGTCCTAAAGTGACCGCTCTTGTGTGTCTCAGGTCCTAAAGTGACCGCTCTCCAGACTAAGGTCCTAAAGTGACTGCTCTGGTGTCTCAGGTCCTAAAGTGACCGCTCTGGTGTGTCTCAGGTCCTAAAGTGACCGCTCTGGTGTGTCTCAGGTCCTAAAGTGACCGCTCAGATGTGTCTCAGGTCCTAAAGTGACCACCATTGTTTGTTAAAATGACAAAAACAAGACTTACCAATTCCAGCTCAAGTGATCAGATACCTCCAGTCCTCCATGACGTCCTCAAAGTGCTCTTTCCACCGCCCGACAATGTCTACCATCCAGGTCAGCAGCCCGCCCCTTCTGCTGGGAACAACCTGGGGAAGGCCATGCTTTACCTCCTTGAGACCAACCGCTTGTGTCTCTCGTCCATCTCAGGTCCTACAGTCACCATTCTAGTGTGTCTCAGTTCCTAAAGTGACCACTCTCTAGACTAAGGTCCTAAAGTGACTGCTCTGGTGTGTCTCAGGTCCTACAGTGACCGCTCTTGGGTGTCTCAGGTCCTACAGTGACCGCTCTGGTGTGTCTCAGGTCCTAAAGTGACCGCTCTTGTGTGTCTCAGGTCCTACAGTGACCGCTCTTGTGTTTCTCAGGTCCTACAGTGACCGCTCTTGTGTTTCTCAGGTCCTACAGTGACCGCTCTGGTGTGTCTCAGGTCCTACAGTGACCGCTCTTGTGTGTCTCAGGTCCTACAGTGACCGCTCTTGTGTTTCTCAGGTCCTACAGTGACCGCTCTTGTGTTTCTCAGGTCCTAAAGTGACCGCTCTAGTGTCTCTCAGGTCCTACAGTGACCGCTCTGGTGTGTCTCAGGTCCTACAGTGACCGCTCTGGTGTGTCTCAGGTCCTACAGTGACCGCTCTGGTGTGTCTCAGGTCCTACAGTGACCGCTCTGGTGTGTCTCAGGTCCTAAAGTGACCGCTCTGGTGTGTCTCAGGTCCTAAAGTGACCGCTCTCTAGACTAAGGTCCTAAAGTGACCGCTCTCTAGACTAAGGTCCTAAAGTGACCGCTTTGGTGTGTCTCAGGTCCTACAGTGACCGCTCTGGTGTGTCTCAGGTCCTACAGTGACCGCTCTGCTGTCTCAGGTCCTACAGTGACCGCTCTGCTGTCTCAGGTCCTACAGTGACCGCTCTGGTGTCTCAGGTCCTACAGTGACCGCTCTGGTGTCTCAGGTCCTACAGTGACCGCTCTGGTGTGTCTCAGGTCCTAAAGTGACCGCTCTGGTGTGTCTCAGGTCCTAGAGTGACCGCTCTGGTGTGTCTCAGGTCCTAGAGTGACCGCTCTGGTGTGTCTCAGGTCCTAAAGTGACCGCTCTGGTGTGTCTGAGGTCCTACAGTGACCACTCTTGTGTGTCTCAGGTCCTAAAGTGACCGCTCTGGTGTGTCTCAGGTCCTAAAGTGACCGCTCTGGTGTGTCTCAGGTCCTACAGTGACCGCTCTGGTGTGTCTCAGGTCCTAAAGTGACCGCTCTGGTGTGTCTCAGGTCCTAGAGTGACCGCTCTGGTGTGTCTCAGGTCCTAGAGTGACCGCTCTGGTGTGTCTCAGGTCCTAAAGTGACCGCTCTGGTGTGTCTGAGGTCCTACAGTGACCACTCTTGTGTGTCTCAGGTCCTAAAGTGACCGCTCTGGTGTGTCTCAGGTCCTAAAGTGACCGCTCTGGTGTGTCTCAGGTCCTAAAGTGACCGCTCTGGTGTGTCTCAGGTCCTACAGTGACCGCTCTGGTGTGTCTCAGGTCCTACAGTGACCGCTCTGGTGTGTCTCAGGTCCTACAGTGACCGCTCTTGTGTTTCTCAGGTCCTACAGTGACCGCTCTTGTGTGTCTCAGGTCCTACAGTGACCGCTCTTGTGCTTCTCAGGTCCTACAGTGACCGCTCTTGTGTGTCTCAGGTCCTACAGTGACCGCTATTGTGTGTCTCAGGTCCTACAGTGACCGCTCTGGTGTCTCTCAGGTCCTAAAGTGACCGCTCTAGTGTGTCTCAGGTCCTACAGTGACCGCTCTGGTGTGTCTCAGGTCCTAAAGTGACCGCTCTGGTGTGTCTCAGGTCCTAAAGTGACCACTCTCTAGACTAAGGTCCTAAAGTGACCGCTTTGGTGTGTCTCAGGTCCTACAGTGACCGCTCTGGTGTGTCTCAGGTCCTACAGTGACCGCTCTGGTGTCTCAGGTCCTACAGTGACCGCTCTGGTGTCTCAGGTCCTAGAGTGACCGCTCTGGTGTGTCTCAGGTCCTAAAGTGACCGCTCTGGTGTGTCTGAGGTCCTACAGTGACCACTCTTGTGTGTCTCAGGTCCTAAAGTGACCGCTCTGGTGTGTCTCAGGTCCTAAAGTGACCGCTCTGGTGTGTCTCAGGTCCTACAGTGACCGCTCTGGTGTGTCTCAGGTCCTACAGTGACCGCTCTTGTGTGTCTCAGGTCCTACAGTGACCGCTCTTGTGTGTCTCAGGTCCTACAGTGACCGCTCTGGTGTGTCTCAGGTCCTAAAGTGACCGCTCTTGTGTGTCTCAGGTCCTACAGTGACCGCTCTTGTGTTTCTCAGGTCCTACAGTGACCGCTCTTGTGTGTCTCAGGTCCTACAGTGACCGCTATTGTGTGTCTCAGGTCCTACAGTGACCGCTCTGGTGTGTCTCAGGTCCTAAAGTGACCGCTCTGGTGTGTCTCAGGTCCTAAAGTGACCGCTCTCTAGACTAAGGTCCTAAAGTGACCGCTTTGGTGTGTCTCAGGTCCTACAGTGACCGCTCTGGTGTGTCTCAGGTCCTACAGTGACCGCTCTGGTGTCTCAGGTCCTACAGTGACCGCTCTGGTGTCTCAGGTCCTACAGTGACCGCTCTGGTGTCTCAGGTCCTACAGTGACCGCTCTGGTGTCTCAGGTCCTACAGTGACCGCTCTGGTGTCTCAGGTCCTAAAGTGACCGCTCTGGTGTGTCTCAGGTCCTAGAGTGACCGCTCTGGTGTGTCTCAGGTCCTAAAGTGACCGCTCTGGTGTGTCTCAGGTCCTAAAGTGACCGCTCTGGTGTGTCTGAGGTCCTACAGTGACCACTCTTGTGTGTCTCAGGTCCTAAAGTGACCGCTCTGGTGTGTCTCAGGTCCTAAAGTGACCGCTCTGGTGTGTCTCAGGTCCTAAAGTGACCGCTCTGGTGTGTCTCAGGTTCTAAAGTGACCGCTCTTGTGTGTCTCAGGTCCTAAAGTGACCACTCTGGTGTGTCTCAGGTCCTAAAGTGACCGCTCTGGTGTGTCTCAGGTCCTAAAGTGACCGCTCTTGTGTGTCTCAGGTCCTAAAGTGACCGCTCTCCAGACTAAGGTCCTAAAGTGACTGCTCTGGTGTCTCAGGTCCTAAAGTGACCGCTCTGGTGTGTCTCAGGTCCTAAAGTGACCGCTCTGGTGTGTCTCAGGTCCTAAAGTGACCGCTCAGATGTGTCTCAGGTCCTAAAGTGACCACCATTGTTTGTTAAAATGACAAAAACAAGACTTACCAATTCCAGCTCAAGTGATCAGATACCTCCAGTCCTCCATGACGTCCTCAAAATGCTCTTTCCACCGCACGACAATGTCCACCATCCAGGTCAGCAGCCCCGCCCCTTCTGCTGGGAACAACCTGGGGAAGGCCATGCTTTACCTCCTTGAGACCAACCGCTTGTGTCTCTCGTCCATCTCAGGTCCTACAGTGACCGCTCTTGTGTGTCTCAGGTCCTAAAGTGACCGCTCTGGTGTGTCTCAGGTCCTAAAGTGACCGCTCTGGTGTGTCTCAGGTCCTAAAGTGACCGCTCTGGTGTGTTTCAGGTCCTAAAGTGACCGCTCTGGTGTGTCTCAGGTCCTAAAGTGACCGCTCTGGTGTGTCTCAGGTCATACTGTGACCTGACCTTATGTCTTCTAAGATGAGCCCAGGAGGATGGGGGTTTGGCTCTCAACTTGAAAACATTGGGGAGATTACAAGTCAAGTTTGCCGCCACTAAGGCGTTACCGCGGACCACCACGAGGAGGTCTTGACTCAACCAACTGTTAAATCGGATTCCCCTGGTCCGCCCCCTACCCCACTAATCCCAACGTTAACAATAAACTAAACTACATGTCATTCTAAATATGCTAAACTTGTCTCAGGTCCTACAGTGACCACCATTGTTTGTTAAAATGACAAAAACAAGACTTACCAATTCCAGCTCAAGTGATCAGATACCTCCAGTCATCCATGACGTCCTCAAAGTGCTCTTTCCACCGCACGACAATGTCCACCATCCAGGTCAGCAGCCCGCCCCTTCTGCTGGGAACAACCTGGGGAAGGCCATGCTTTACCTCCTTGAGGCCAACCACTTGTGTCTCTCGTCCGTCTCAGGTCCTACAGTGACCGCTCTGGTGTGTCTCAGGTCCTAAAGTGACCACTCTAGTGTGTCTCAGGTCCTAAAGTGACCGCTCTTGTGTGTCTCAGGTCCTACAGTGACCGCTCTGGTGTGTCTCAGGTCCTACAGTGACCGCTCTGGTGTGTCTCAGGTCCTACAGTGACCGCTCTGGTGTGTCTCAGGTCCTAAAGTGACCGCTCTGGTGTGTCTCAGGTCCTAAAGTGACCGCTCTTGTGTGTCTCAGGTCCTAAAGTGACCGCTCTTGTGTGTCTCAGGTCCTAAAGTGACTGCTCTGGTGTCTCAGGTCTTAAAGTGACCGCTCTGGTGTGTCTCAGGTCCTAAAGTGACCGCTCTGGTGTGTCTCAGGTCCTAAAGTGACCGCTCTGGTGTGTCTCAGGTCCTAAAGTGACCGCTCAGATGTGTCTCAGGTCCTAAAGTGACCACCATTGTTTGTTAAAATGACAAAAACAAGACTTACCAATTCCAGCTCAAGTGATCAGATACCTCCAGTCCTCCATGACGTCCTCAAAGTGCTCTTTCCACCGCCCGACAATGTCTACCATCCAGGTCAGCAGCCCGCCCCTTCTGCTGGGAACAACCTGGGGAAGGCCATGCTTTACCTCCTTGAGACCAACCGCTTGTGTCTCTCGTCCATCTCAGGTCCTACAGTGACCATTCTAGTGTGTCTCAGTTCCTAAAGTGACCACTCTCTAGACTAAGGTCCTAAAGTGACCGCTTTGGTGTGTCTCAGGTCCTACAGTGACCGCTCTGGTGTGTCTCAGGTCCTAAAGTGACCGCTCTGGTGTGTCTCAGGTCCTAGAGTGACCGCTCTGGTGTGTCTCAGGTCCTAGAGTGACCGCTCTGGTGTGTCTCAGGTCCTAAAGTGACCGCTCTGGTGTGTCTCAGGTCCTAAAGTGACCGCTCTGGTGTGTCTCAGGTCCTAGAGTGACCGCTCTGGTGTGTCTCAGGTCCTAGAGTGACCGCTCTGGTGTGTCTCAGGTCCTAAAGTGACCGCTCTGGTGTGTCTCAGGTCCTACAGTGACCGCTGTGGTGTGTTTCAGGTCCTAAAGTGACCGCTCTGGTGTGTCTCAGGTCCTAAAGTGACCGCTCTGGTGTGTCTCAGGTCATACTGTGACCTGACCTTATGTCTTCTAAGATGAGCCCAGGAGGATGGGGGTTTGGCTCTCAACTTGAAAACATTGGGGAGATTACAAGTCAAGTTTGCCGCCACTAAGGCGTTACCGCGGACCACCACGAGGAGGTCTTGACTCAACCAACTGTTAAATCGGATTCCCCTGGTCCGCCCCCTACCCCACTAATCCCAACGTTAACAATAAACTAAACTACATGTCATTCTAAATATGCTAAACTTGTCTCAGGTCCTACAGTGACCACCATTGTTTGTTAAAATGACAAAAACAAGACTTACCAATTCCAGCTCAAGTGATCAGATACCTCCAGTCATCCATGACGTCCTCAAAGTGCTCTTTCCACCGCACGACAATGTCCACCATCCAGGTCAGCAGCCCGCCCCTTCTGCTGGGAACAACCTGGGGAAGGCCATGCTTTACCTCCTTGAGGCCAACCACTTGTGTCTCTCGTCCGTCTCAGGTCCTACAGTGACCGCTCTGGTGTGTCTCAGGTCCTAAAGTGACCGCTCTAGTGTGTCTCAGGTCCTAAAGTGACCGCTCTTGTGTGTCTCAGGTCCTACAGTGACCGCTCTGGTGTGTCTCAGGTCCTACAGTGACCGCTCTGGTGTGTCTCAGGTCCTAAAGTGACCGCTCTTGTGTGTCTCAGGTCCTAAAGTGACCGCTCTTGTGTGTCTCAGGTCCTACAGTGACCGCTCTTGTGTGTCTCAGGTCCTAAAGTGACCGCTCTTGTGTGTCTCAGGTCCTAAAGTGACCGCTCTCCAGACTAAGGTCCTAAAGTGACTGCTCTGGTGTCTCAGGTCCTAAAGTGACCGCTCTGGTGTGTCTCAGGTCCTAAAGTGACCGCTCTGGTGTGTCTCAGGTCCTAAAGTGACCGCTCAGATGTGTCTCAGGTCCTAAAGTGACCACCATTGTTTGTTAAAATGACAAAAACAAGACTTACCAATTCCAGCTCAAGTGATCAGATACCTCCAGTCCTCCATGACGTCCTCAAAGTGCTCTTTCCACCGCCCGACAATGTCTACCATCCAGGTCAGCAGCCCGCCCCTTCTGCTGGGAACAACCTGGGGAAGGCCATGCTTTACCTCCTTGAGACCAACCGCTTGTGTCTCTCGTCCATCTCAGGTCCTACAGTCACCATTCTAGTGTGTCTCAGTTCCTAAAGTGACCACTCTCTAGACTAAGGTCCTAAAGTGACTGCTCTGGTGTGTCTCAGGTCCTACAGTGACCGCTCTTGGGTGTCTCAGGTCCTACAGTGACCGCTCTGGTGTGTCTCAGGTCCTAAAGTGACCGCTCTTGTGTGTCTCAGGTCCTACAGTGACCGCTCTTGTGTTTCTCAGGTCCTACAGTGACCGCTCTTGTGTTTCTCAGGTCCTACAGTGACCGCTCTGGTGTGTCTCAGGTCCTACAGTGACCGCTCTTGTGTGTCTCAGGTCCTACAGTGACCGCTCTTGTGTTTCTCAGGTCCTACAGTGACCGCTCTTGTGTTTCTCAGGTCCTAAAGTGACCGCTCTAGTGTGTCTCAGGTCCTACAGTGACCGCTCTGGTGTGTCTCAGGTCCTACAGTGACCGCTCTGGTGTGTCTCAGGTCCTACAGTGACCGCTCTGGTGTGTCTCAGGTCCTACAGTGACCGCTCTGGTGTGTCTCAGGTCCTAAAGTGACCGCTCTGGTGTGTCTCAGGTCCTAAAGTGACCGCTCTCTAGACTAAGGTCCTAAAGTGACCGCTCTCTAGACTAAGGTCCTAAAGTGACCGCTTTGGTGTGTCTCAGGTCCTACAGTGACCGCTCTGGTGTGTCTCAGGTCCTACAGTGACCGCTCTGCTGTCTCAGGTCCTACAGTGACCGCTCTGCTGTCTCAGGTCCTACAGTGACCGCTCTGGTGTCTCAGGTCCTACAGTGACCGCTCTGGTGTGTCTCAGGTCCTAGAGTGACCGCTCTGGTGTGTCTCAGGTCCTAGAGTGACCGCTCTGGTGTGTCTCAGGTCCTAAAGTGACCGCTCTGGTGTGTCTGAGGTCCTACAGTGACCACTCTTGTGTGTCTCAGGTCCTAAAGTGACCGCTCTGGTGTGTCTCAGGTCCTAAAGTGACCGCTCTGGTGTGTCTCAGGTCCTAAAGTGACCGCTCTGGTGTGTCTCAGGTCCTACAGTGACCGCTCTGGTGTGTCTCAGGTCCTAAAGTGACCGCTCTGGTGTGTCTCAGGTCCTAGAGTGACCGCTCTGGTGTGTCTCAGGTCCTAGAGTGACCGCTCTGGTGTGTCTCAGGTCCTAAAGTGACCGCTCTGGTGTGTCTGAGGTCCTACAGTGACCACTCTTGTGTGTCTCAGGTCCTAAAGTGACCGCTCTGGTGTGTCTCAGGTCCTAAAGTGACCGCTCTGGTGTGTCTCAGGTCCTAAAGTGACCGCTCTGGTGTGTCTCAGGTCCTACAGTGACCGCTCTGGTGTGTCTCAGGTCCTACAGTGACCGCTCTGGTGTGTCTCAGGTCCTACAGTGACCGCTCTTGTGTTTCTCAGGTCCTACAGTGACCGCTCTTGTGTGTCTCAGGTCCTACAGTGACCGCTCTTGTGCTTCTCAGGTCCTACAGTGACCGCTCTTGTGTGTCTCAGGTCCTGCAGTGACCGCTCTGGTGTGTCTCAGGTCCTAAAGTGACCGCTCTTGTGTGTCTCAGGTCCTACAGTGACCGCTCTTGTGTTTCTCAGGTCCTACAGTGACCGCTCTGGTGTTTCTCAGGTCCTAAAGTGACCGCTCTAGTGTGTCTCAGGTCCTACAGTGACCGCTCTGGTGTGTCTCAGGTCCTACAGTGACCGCTCTGGTGTGTCTCAGGTCCTACAGTGACCGCTCTGGTGTGTCTCAGGTCCTACAGTGACCGCTCTGGTGTGTCTCAGGTCCTAAAGTGACCGCTCTGGTGTGTCTCAGGTCCTAAAGTGACCGCTCTCTAGACTAAGGTCCTAAAGTGACCGCTCTCTAGACTAAGGTCCTAAAGTGACCGCTTTGGTGTGTCTCAGGTCCTACAGTGACCGCTCTGGTGTGTCTCAGGTCCTACAGTGACCGCTCTGCTGTCTCAGGTCCTACAGTGACCGCTCTGCTGTCTCAGGTCCTACAGTGACCGCTCTGGTGTCTCAGGTCCTACAGTGACCGCTCTGGTGTCTCAGGTCCTACAGTGACCGCTCTGGTGTGTCTCAGGTCCTAAAGTGACCGCTCTGGTGTGTCTCAGGTCCTAGAGTGACCGCTCTGGTGTGTCTCAGGTCCTAGAGTGACCGCTCTGGTGTGTCTCAGGTCCTAAAGTGACCGCTCTGGTGTGTCTGAGGTCCTACAGTGACCACTCTTGTGTGTCTCAGGTCCTAAAGTGACCGCTCTGGTGTGTCTCAGGTCCTAAAGTGACCGCTCTGGTGTGTCTCAGGTCCTAAAGTGACCGCTCTGGTGTGTCTCAGGTCCTACAGTGACCGCTCTGGTGTGTCTCAGGTCCTAAAGTGACCGCTCTGGTGTGTCTCAGGTCCTAGAGTGACCGCTCTGGTGTGTCTCAGGTCCTAGAGTGACCGCTCTGGTGTGTCTCAGGTCCTAAAGTGACCGCTCTGGTGTGTCTGAGGTCCTACAGTGACCACTCTTGTGTGTCTCAGGTCCTAAAGTGACCGCTCTGGTGTGTCTCAGGTCCTAAAGTGACCGCTCTGGTGTGTCTCAGGTCCTAAAGTGACCGCTCTGGTGTGTCTCAGGTCCTACAGTGACCGCTCTGGTGTGTCTCAGGTCCTACAGTGACCGCTCTGGTGTGTCTCAGGTCCTACAGTGACCGCTCTTGTGTTTCTCAGGTCCTACAGTGACCGCTCTTGTGTGTCTCAGGTCCTACAGTGACCGCTCTTGTGCTTCTCAGGTCCTACAGTGACCGCTCTTGTGTGTCTCAGGTCCTACAGTGACCGCTATTGTGTGTCTCAGGTCCTACAGTGACCGCTCTGGTGTCTCTCAGGTCCTAAAGTGACCGCTCTAGTGTGTCTCAGGTCCTACAGTGACCGCTCTGGTGTGTCTCAGGTCCTAAAGTGACCGCTCTGGTGTGTCTCAGGTCCTAAAGTGACCGCTCTCTAGACTAAGGTCCTAAAGTGACCGCTTTGGTGTGTCTCAGGTCCTACAGTGACCGCTCTGGTGTGTCTCAGGTCCTACAGTGACCGCTCTGGTGTCTCAGGTCCTACAGTGACCGCTCTGGTGTCTCAGGTCCTAGAGTGACCGCTCTGGTGTGTCTCAGGTCCTAAAGTGACCGCTCTGGTGTGTCTGAGGTCCTACAGTGACCACTCTTGTGTGTCTCAGGTCCTAAAGTGACCGCTCTGGTGTGTCTCAGGTCCTAAAGTGACCGCTCTGGTGTGTCTCAGGTCCTACAGTGACCGCTCTGGTGTGTCTCAGGTCCTACAGTGACCGCTCTTGTGTGTCTCAGGTCCTACAGTGACCGCTCTTGTGTGTCTCAGGTCCTACAGTGACCGCTCTGGTGTGTCTCAGGTCCTAAAGTGACCGCTCTTGTGTGTCTCAGGTCCTACAGTGACCGCTCTTGTGTTTCTCAGGTCCTACAGTGACCGCTCTTGTGTGTCTCAGGTCCTACAGTGACCGCTATTGTGTGTCTCAGGTCCTACAGTGACCGCTCTGGTGTGTCTCAGGTCCTAAAGTGACCGCTCTGGTGTGTCTCAGGTCCTAAAGTGACCGCTCTCTAGACTAAGGTCCTAAAGTGACCGCTTTGGTGTGTCTCAGGTCCTACAGTGACCGCTCTGGTGTGTCTCAGGTCCTACAGTGACCGCTCTGGTGTCTCAGGTCCTACAGTGACCGCTCTGGTGTCTCAGGTCCTACAGTGACCGCTCTGGTGTCTCAGGTCCTACAGTGACCGCTCTGGTGTCTCAGGTCCTACAGTGACCGCTCTGGTGTCTCAGGTCCTACAGTGACCGCTCTGGTGTCTCAGGTCCTAAAGTGACCGCTCTGGTGTGTCTCAGGTCCTAGAGTGACCGCTCTGGTGTGTCTCAGGTCCTAAAGTGACCGCTCTGGTGTGTCTCAGGTCCTAAAGTGACCGCTCTGGTGTGTCTGAGGTCCTACAGTGACCACCCTTGTGTGTCTCAGGTCCTAAAGTGACCGCTCTGGTGTGTCTCAGGTCCTAAAGTGACCGCTCTGGTGTGTCTCAGGTCCTAAAGTGACCGCTCTGGTGTGTCTCAGGTCCTACAGTGACCGCTCTTGTGTTTCTCAGGTCCTACAGTGACCGCTCTTGTGTGTCTCAGGTCCTACAGTGACCGCTCTTGTGTGTCTCAGGTCCTACAGTGACCGCTCTGGTGTGTCTCAGGTCCTACAGTGACCGCTCTGGTGTGTCTCAGGTCCTACAGTGACCGCTCTTGTGTTTCTCAGGTCCTACAGTGACCGCTCTTGTGTTTCTCAGGTCCTACAGTGACCGCTCTGGTGTGTCTCAGGTCCTACAGTGACCGCTCTGGTGTGTCTCAGGTCCTACAGTGACCGCTCTGGTGTGTCTCAGGTCCTACAGTGACCGCTCTGGTGTCTCTCAGGTCCTAAAGTGACCGCTCTAGTGTGTCTCAGGTCCTACAGTGACCGCTCTGGTGTGTCTCAGGTCCTAAAGTGACCGCTCTGGTGTGTCTCAGGTCCTAAAGTGACCGCTCTGGTGTGTCTCAGGTCCTAAAGTGACCGCTCTCTAGACTAAGGTCCTAAAGTGACCGCTCTGGTGTGTCTCAGGTCCTAAAGTGACCGCTCTGGTGTGTCTCAGGTCCTAAAGTGACCGCTCTGGTGTGTCTCAGGTCCTACAGTGACCGCTCTGGTGTGTCTCAGGTTCTAAAGTGACCGCTCTGGTGTGTCTCAGGTCCCAAATCGACCGCTCTGGTGTGTCTCAGGTCCTACAGTGACCGCTCTTGTGTGTCTCAGGTCCTACAGTGACCGCTCTGGTGTGTCTCAGGTCCTACAGTGACCGCTCTGGTGTGTCTCAGGTCCTACAGTGACCGCTCTGGTGTGTCTCAGGTCCTAAAGTGACCGCTCTGGTGTGTCTCAGGTCCTAAAGTGACCGCTCTGGTGTGTCTCAGGTCCTAAAGTGACCGCTCTGGTGTGTCTCAGGTCCTACAGTGACCGCTGTGGTGTGTTTCAGGTCCTAAAGTGACCGCTCTGGTGTGTCTCAGGTCCTAAAGTGACCGCTCTGGTGTGTCTCAGGTCATACTGTGACCTGACCTTATGTCTTCTAAGATGAGCCCAGGAGGATGGGGGTTTGGCTCTCAACTTGAAAACATTGGGGAGATTACAAGTCAAGTTTGCCGCCACTAAGGCGTTACCGCGGACCACCACGAGGAGGTCTTGACTCAACCAACTGTTAAATCGGATTCCCCTGGTCCGCCCCCTACCCCACTAATCCCAACGTTAACAATAAACTAAACTACATGTCATTCTAAATATGCTAAACTTGTCTCAGGTCCTACAGTGACCACCATTGTTTGTTAAAATGACAAAAACAAGACTTACCAATTCCAGCTCAAGTGATCAGATACCTCCAGTCATCCATGACGTCCTCAAAGTGCTCTTTCCACCGCACGACAATGTCCACCATCCAGGTCATCAGCCCGCCCCTTCTGCTGGGAACAACCTGGGGAAGGCCATGCTTTACCTCCTTGAGGCCAACCACTTGTGTCTCTCGTCCGTCTCAGGTCCTACAGTGACCGCTCTGGTGTGTCTCAGGTCCTAAAGTGACCACTCTAGTGTGTCTCAGGTCCTAAAGTGACCGCTCTTGTGTGTCTCAGGTCCTACAGTGACCGCTCTGGTGTGTCTCAGGTCCTACAGTGACCGCTCTGGTGTGTCTCAGGTCCTACAGTGACCGCTCTGGTGTGTCTCAGGTCCTAAAGTGACCGCTCTGGTGTGTCTCAGGTCCTAAAGTGACCGCTCTTGTGTGTCTCAGGTCCTAAAGTGACCGCTCTGGTGTGTCTCAGGTCCTACAGTGACCGCTCTTGTGTTTCTCAGGTCCTACAGTGACCGCTCTTGTGTGTCTCAGGTCCTACAGTGACCGCTCTTGTGTGTCTCAGGTCCTACAGTGACCGCTCTTGTGTGTCTCAGGTCCTACAGTGACCGCTATTGTGTGTCTCAGGTCCTACAGTGACCGCTCTGGTGTGTCTCAGGTCCTACAGTGACCGCTCTGGTGTGTCTCAGGTCCTAAAGTGACCGCTCTCTAGACTAAGGTCCTAAAGTGACCGCTTTGGTGTGTCTCAGGTCCTACAGTGACCGCTCTGGTGTGTCTCAGGTCCTACAGTGACCGCTCTGGTGTCTCAGGTCCTACAGTGACCGCTCTGGTGTCTCAGGTCCTACAGTGACCGCTCTGGTGTCTCAGGTCCTACAGTGACCGCTCTGGTGTGTCTCAGGTCCTAAAGTGACCGCTCTGGTGTGTCTCAGGTCCTAGAGTGACCGCTCTGGTGTGTCTCAGGTCCTAGAGTGACCGCTCTGGTGTGTCTCAGGTCCTAAAGTGACCGCTCTGGTGTGTCTCAGGTCCTACAGTGACCGCTCTGGTGTGTCTCAGGTCCTAAAGTGACCGCTCTGGTGTGTCTCAGGTCCTAAAGTGACCGCTCTGGTGTGTCTCAGGTCCTAAAGTGACCGCTCTGGTGTGTCTCAGGTCCTACAGTGACCGCTCTTGTGTTTCTCAGGTCCTACAGTGACCGCTCTTGTGTGTCTCAGGTCCTACAGTGACCGCTCTTGTGTGTCTCAGGTCCTACAGTGACCGCTCTGGTGTGTCTCAGGTCCTACAGTGACCGCTCTGGTGTGTCTCAGGTCCTACAGTGACCGCTCTTGTGTTTCTCAGGTCCTACAGTGACCGCTCTTGTGTTTCTCAGGTCCTACAGTGACCGCTCTGGTGTCTCAGGTCCTACAGTGACCGCTCTGGTGTGTCTCAGGTCCTACAGTGACCGCTCTGGTGTGTCTCAGGTCCTACAGTGACCGCTCTGGTGTGTCTCAGGTCCTACAGTGACCGCTCTGGTGTCTCTCAGGTCCTAAAGTGACCGCTCTAGTGTGTCTCAGGTCCTACAGTGACCGCTCTGGTGTGTCTCAGGTCCTAAAGTGACCGCTCTGGTGTGTCTCAGGTCCTAAAGTGACCGCTCTGGTGTGTCTCAGGTCCTAAAGTGACCGCTCTCTAGACTAAGGTCCTAAAGTGACCGCTCTGGTGTGTCTCAGGTCCTAAAGTGACCGCTCTGGTGTGTCTCAGGTCCTAGAGTGACCGCTCTGGTGTGTCTCAGGTCCTAGAGTGACCGCTCTGGTGTGTCTCAGGTCCTAAAGTGACCGCTCTGGTGTGTCTCAGGTCCTACAGTGACCGCTGTGGTGTGTTTCAGGTCCTAAAGTGACCGCTCTGGTGTGCCTCAGGTCCTACAGTGACCGCTCTGGTGTGTCTCAGGTCCTAAAGTGACCGCTCTGGTGTGTCTCAGGTCATACTGTGACCTGACCTTATGTCTTCTAAGATGAGCCCAGGAGGATGGGGGTTTGGCTCTCAACTTGAAAACATTGGGGAGATTACAAGTCAAGTTTGCCGCCACTAAGGCGTTACCGCGGACCACCACGAGGAGGTCTTGACTCAACCAACTGTTAAATCGGATTCCCCTGGTCCGCCCCCTACCCCACTAATCCCAACGTTAACAATAAACTAAACTACATGTCATTCTAAATATGCTAAACTTGTCTCAGGTCCTACAGTGACCACCATTGTTTGTTAAAATGACAAAAACAAGACTTACCAATTCCAGCTCAAGTGATCAGATACCTCCAGTCATCCATGACGTCCTCAAAGTGCTCTTTCCACCGCACGACAATGTCCACCATCCAGGTCAGCAGCCCGCCCCTTCTGCTGGGAACAACCTGGGGAAGGCCATGCTTTACCTCCTTGAGGCCAACCACTTGTGTCTCTCGTCCGTCTCAGGTCCTACAGTGACCGCTCTGGTGTGTCTCAGGTCCTAAAGTGACCACTCTAGTGTGTCTCAGGTCCTAAAGTGACCGCTCTTGTGTGTCTCAGGTCCTACAGTGACCGCTCTGGTGTGTCTCAGGTCCTACAGTGACCGCTCTGGTGTGTCTCAGGTCCTAAAGTGACCGCTCTTGTGTGTCTCAGGTCCTAAAGTGACCGCTCTTGTGTGTCTCAGGTCCTACAGTGACCGCTCTTGTGTGTCTCAGGTCCTAAAGTGACCGCTCTTGTGTGTCTCAGGTCCTAAAGTGACCGCTCTCCAGACTAAGGTCCTAAAGTGACTGCTCTGGTGTCTCAGGTCCTAAAGTGACCGCTCTGGTGTGTCTCAGGTCCTAAAGTGACCGCTCTGGTGTGTCTCAGGTCCTAAAGTGACCGCTCAGATGTGTCTCAGGTCCTAAAGTGACCACCATTGTTTGTTAAAATGACAAAAACAAGACTTACCAATTCCAGCTCAAGTGATCAGATACCTCCAGTCCTCCATGACGTCCTCAAAGTGCTCTTTCCACCGCCCGACAATGTCTACCATCCAGGTCAGCAGCCCGCCCCTTCTGCTGGGAACAACCTGGGGAAGGCCATGCTTTACCTCCTTGAGACCAACCGCTTGTGTCTCTCGTCCATCTCAGGTCCTACAGTGACCATTCTAGTGTGTCTCAGTTCCTAAAGTGACCACTCTCTAGACTAAGGTCCTAAAGTGACTGCTCTGGTGTGTCTCAGGTCCTACAGTGACCGCTCTGGTGTGTCTCAGGTCCTACAGTGACCGCTCTGGTGTGTCTCAGGTCCTACAGTGACCGCTCTTGTGTTTCTCAGGTCCTACAGTGACCGCTCTTGTGTTTCTCAGGTCCTACAGTGACCGCTCTGGTGTGTCTCAGGTCCTACAGTGACCGCTCTTGTGTGTCTCAGGTCCTACAGTGACCGCTCTTGTGTTTCTCAGGTCCTACAGTGACCGCTCTTGTGTTTCTCAGGTCCTACAGTGACCGCTCTGGTGTGTCTCAGGTCCTAAAGTGACCGCTCTAGTGTGTCTGAGGTCCTACAGTGACCACTCTTGTGTGTCTCAGGTCCTAAAGTGACCGCTCTGGTGTGTCTCAGGTCCTAAAGTGACCGCTCTGGTGTGTCTCAGGTCCTAAAGTGACCGCTCTGGTGTGTCTCAGGTCCTACAGTGACCGCTCTTGTGTGTCTCAGGTCCTAAAGTGACCGCTCTGGTGTGTCTCAGGTCCTAAAGTGACCGCTCTGGTGTGTCTCAGGTCCTACAGTGACCGCTCTGGTGTGTCTCAGGTCCTACAGTGACCGCTCTGGTGTGTCTCAGGTCCTACAGTGACCGCTCTGGTGTGTCTCAGGTCCTACAGTGACCGCTCTGGTGTGTCTCAGGTCCTACAGTGACCGCTCTGGTGTGTCTCAGGTCCTACAGTGACCGCTCTGGTGTGTCTCAGGTCCTAAAGTGACCGCTCTGGTGTGTCTCAGGTCCTACAGTGACCGCTCTGGTGTGTCTCAGGTCCTACAGTGACCGCTGTGGTGTGTCTCAGGTCCTACAGTGACCGCTCTGGTGTGTCTCAGGTCCTACAGTGACCACTCTGGTGTGTCTCAGGTCCTAAAGTGACCGCTCTGGTGTGTCTCAGGTCCTAAAGTGACCGCTCTTGTGTGTCTCAGGTCCTAAAGTGACCGCTCTCCAGACTAAGGTCCTAAAGTGACTGCTCTGGTGTCTCAGGTCCTAAAGTGACCGCTCTGGTGTGTCTCAGGTCCTAAAGTGACCGCTCTGGTGTGTCTCAGGTCCTAAAGTGACCGCTCAGATGTGTCTCAGGTCCTAAAGTGACCACCATTGTTTGTTAAAATGACAAAAACAAGACTTACCAATTCCAGCTCAAGTGATCAGATACCTCCAGTCCTCCATGACGTCCTCAAAATGCTCTTTCCACCGCACGACAATGTCCACCATCCAGGTCAGCAGCCCCGCCCCTTCTGCTGGGAACAACCTGGGGAAGGCCATGCTTTACCTCCTTGAGACCAACCGCTTGTGTCTCTCGTCCATCTCAGGTCCTACAGTGACCATTCTAGTGTGTTTCAGTTCCTAAAGTGACCGCTCTCTAGACTAAGGTCCTAAAGTGACTGCTCTGGTGTGTCTCAGGTCCCAAATCGACCGCTCTGGTGTGTCTCAGGTCCTACAGTGACCGCTCTTGTGTGTCTCAGGTCCTACAGTGACCGCTCTGGTGTGTCTCAGGTCCTACAGTGACCGCTCTGGTGTGTCTCAGGTCCTACAGTGACCGCTCTGGTGTGTCTCAGGTCCTAAAGTGACCGCTCTGGTGTGTCTCAGGTCCTAAAGTGACCGCTCTGGTGTGTCTCAGGTCCTAAAGTGACCGCTCTGGTGTGTCTCAGGTCCTAAAGTGACCGCTCTGGTGTGTCTCAGGTCCTACAGTGACCGCTGTGGTGTGTTTCAGGTCCTAAAGTGACCGCTCTGGTGTGTCTCAGGTCCTAAAGTGACCGCTCTGGTGTGTCTCAGGTCATACTGTGACCTGACCTTATGTCTTCTAAGATGAGCCCAGGAGGATGGGGGTTTGGCTCTCAACTTGAAAACATTGGGGAGATTACAAGTCAAGTTTGCCGCCACTAAGGCGTTACCGCGGACCACCACGAGGAGGTCTTGACTCAACCAACTGTTAAATCGGATTCCCCTGGTCCGCCCCCTACCCCACTAATCCCAACGTTAACAATAAACTAAACTACATGTCATTCTAAATATGCTAAACTTGTCTCAGGTCCTACAGTGACCACCATTGTTTGTTAAAATGACAAAAACAAGACTTACCAATTCCAGCTCAAGTGATCAGATACCTCCAGTCATCCATGACGTCCTCAAAGTGCTCTTTCCACCGCACGACAATGTCCACCATCCAGGTCAGCAGCCCGCCCCTTCTGCTGGGAACAACCTGGGGAAGGCCATGCTTTACCTCCTTGAGGCCAACCACTTGTGTCTCTCGTCCGTCTCAGGTCCTACAGTGACCGCTCTGGTGTGTCTCAGGTCCTAAAGTGACCACTCTAGTGTGTCTCAGGTCCTAAAGTGACCACTCTAGTGTGTCTCAGGTCCTACAGTGACCGCTCTGGTGTGTCTCAGGTCCTACAGTGACCGCTCTGGTGTGTCTCAGGTCCTACAGTGACCGCTCTGGTGTGTCTCAGGTCCTACAGTGACCGCTCTGGTGTGTCTCAGGTCCTACAGTGACCGCTCTGGTGTGTCTCAGGTCCTAAAGTGACCGCTCTTGTGTGTCTCAGGTCCTAAAGTGACCGCTCTTGTGTGTCTCAGGTCCTAAAGTGACCGCTCTCCAGACTAAGGTCCTAAAGTGACTGCTCTGGTGTCTCAGGTCCTAAAGTGACCGCTCTGGTGTGTCTCAGGTCCTAAAGTGACCGCTCTGGTGTGTCTCAGGTCCTAAAGTGACCGCTCAGATGTGTCTCAGGTCCTAAAGTGACCACCATTGTTTGTTAAAATGACAAAAACAAGACTTACCAATTCCAGCTCAAGTGATCAGATACCTCCAGTCCTCCATGACGTCCTCAAAGTGCTCTTTCCACCGCCCGACAATGTCTACCATCCAGGTCAGCAGCCCGCCCCTTCTGCTGGGAACAACCTGGGGAAGGCCATGCTTTACCTCCTTGAGACCAACCGCTTGTGTCTCTCGTCCATCTCAGGTCCTACAGTGACCGCTCTGGTGTGTCTCAGGTCCTACAGTGACCGCTCTGGTGTGTCTCAGGTCCTACAGTGACCGCTCTGGTGTGTCTCAGGTCCTACAGTGACCGCTCTGGTGTGTCTCAGGTCCTAAAGTGACCGCTCTCTAGACTAAGGTCCTAAAGTGACCGCTTTGGTGTGTCTCAGGTCCTACAGTGACCGCTCTGCTGTCTCAGGTCCTACAGTGACCGCTCTGCTGTCTCAGGTCCTACAGTGACCGCTCTGCTGTCTCAGGTCCTACAGTGACCGCTCTGCTGTCTCAGGTCCTACAGTGACCACTCTGGTGTGTCTCAGGTCCTACAGTGACCGCTCTGGTGTGTCTCAGGTCCTACAGTGACCGCTCTGGTGTGTCTCAGGTCCTAAAGTGACCGCTCTGGTGTGTCTCAGGTCCTAAAGTGACCGCTCTGGTGTGTCTCAGGTCCTAAAGTGACCGCTCTGGTGTGTCTCAGGTCCTAAAGTGACCGCTCTGGTGTGTCTCAGGTCCTAAAGTGACCGCTCTGGTGTGTCTCAGGTCCTAAAGTGACCGCTCTGGTGTGTCTCAGGTCCTAAAGTGACCGCTCTGGTGTGTCTCAGGTCCTAAAGTGACCGCTCTGGTGTGTCTCAGGTCCTAAAGTGACCGCTCTGGTGTGTCTCAGGTCCTAAAGTGACCGCTCTGGTGTGTCTCAGGTCCTAAAGTGACCGCTCTGGTGTGTCTCAGGTCCTAAAGTGACCGCTCTGGTGTGTCTCAGGTCCTACAGTGACCGCTCTGGTGTGTCTCAGGTCCTACAGTGACCGCTCTGGTGTGTCTCAGGTCCTACAGTGACCGCTCTGGTGTGTCTCAGGTCCTACAGTGACCGCTCTGGTGTGTCTCAGGTCCTACAGTGACCGCTCTGGTGTGTCTCAGGTCCTACAGTGACCGCTCTGGTGTGTCTCAGGTCCTACAGTGACCGCTCTGGTGTGTCTCAGGTCCTAAAGTGACCACCCTGGTGTGTCTCAGGTCCTACAGTGACCACCCTGGTGTGTCTCAGGTCCTACAGTGACCGCTCTTGTGTGTCTCAGGTCCTAAAGCTAAACACTAAACCCCATGTAGCTATTTACTGTACCTGATAAACAGAGAATCAATTGCAACTAGATGTGATAAAACCCACGTTGTAAACTAAATGAAATGATTAAATGACGAGGCAAACAGATATATGAGACCAACAGTGATCACGTTGGTCTCATATAGGGGGGTAGGGGGGGAACAAAAGTACCAGTGTCGTTGTGGGCAGCTGGATTAGGTAAAGAACAGGGCTGACTCGGGCTGCTGAGGCCTGCGTGACACAGCTTTACTGGTTAGGCCCGGGCGAGTAGGGTATCGGGTCTAACCCGAGCCCCACCCCGCTGAACAGCCTGTCTTTGTCCGATCAGAAGAGCAGAGACGAGGCGACATTAGCTCGTCGTGACACCTTGTGTTTTACCATCAGTAGCGGACGTAATGGAGGTCAGGCAGCGAGAAGATTACGTCATTAAACTCACGTAATACATAACGAACTAGAGTTCGAACTGTTCGAGGCTACAATGTAACAAGATAGATTCTTCAGATAGAAATGACAGTACAGATTAACAGTCTACTAGAAATAGTCTAGTAGAGATAGTTCCGCAAAATAGTAGAACTAATACAGCAAGTACAATAGGAATATAGCAGAGAAACCTCTTTAGAGAATGTACCAAGATCCAAGAAGTCCAGTAGTCTTGAGGAGTCACCAGTAGTTCAATAAATTGAAAAAAAATAACGATGAGCAAAGGTTCACAACAACGTCTTAAGCATTATAATATATTATCTTTTGGGTCTTCCCTTATTAGCTTTTCCTTTTAAAAAACTAGAAACAAAACCATGTCTTCTCAAAATTGTGTACCACCAGCCACACCACAAGACTTGTGAGGGCACTAGCTTTGCTGAACTCAGACAGCTTATATTTTAACCGGCACAGCATTTCTAGCCTTTACGGCACTTGTCCAGACACCGACCAATTACATGCATGTAAATCACATCCCGTGATGCTACTCGGCCAATCTAATGTATATTCAGATAAGCATCGCGGCATGAGTGAGATACACAAGACTGGACGAGGAGAGGGCGAACAGTCGCGAGTATGCCGTTCTCCAAAAAGAGAAATGTGGACAACGAGACCAGAGTCTTTAGAGACTCTTCTGTTCATTTTTCCCAAAGGCCGTTCAAAACTAGTGTGTCTCATGTGTTCAGACCATTATTAAAAGTTCAATGTGAAGCTTTAATACAAGAGAAAGCACAACTCTTTGAGCAAACGTATTAAATCACATCCGAAATGAAGGAACAGAAAAATAAACCATCCAAGAGGCCAATATGATCAGAACCCTAATGCATTCATTCACTGTCCCACAATAATGTCAACAGAGATAATAGAGCTGAAACCAGTGTTTCAATAACAGATAGTTCCTCACACACATTTTATAAGAGAATAATGTAATGGCTATTTTGTTTTTGTTTTGTGAGATATTACTTATTTATTTGATTTGACATTGAAATAACTGCTAGGCTATTTCAATACATATGGGACTTGTTGAACATTAGTTGAATACCCCTGATTTATGCTATATGCTTTACATAACAGTCAAACCAGGCAAACCATTAGCATTAACAAAACATCTGAACAGTCCTCCTTAACATTTATCAAACATATTTTCTTCCACGAGCAATAGATACAAGTTAAGTTGCATGCCAGCACATGAACAAACTCAGTTGTTGTTTGCACTCAAGTAAACAATAAAACGCAATATATAAAAAGCAATGTTCCATAAGCCTCTTAGCATAGCACATATTTCAACAGCTGTAGCTCACCGGAGTTGAAGGAAGCTGCTGCTCTCTGGGCCACCCGGTTCCTCAGCTGTGCTGTCTTCCTGCTGAGTGCTCTGCTTCCCGGCGATCCTCAAGGTAAATAGAAAGCTAGTTAGCTTAGCTGTTTAATACTGTAGAACTCTCAATGGAACGTTATTAGATTGGTCTTTGATATTGGCACGTTCCATTATGACAATGGTCGTCGTGAACGCAGCTAGCTTAAACATTAGCTTAGCCTAAACATTAGCTTAGCACACCTTTAGTAAAGTAAGCAAAACTTAGCTAACTAATGTTCAACACAGAAACCCACAACCTACCTACGTTACATCGACGATGTTAAAGATGAGTATAAACACACAGAACGGCAGAAAAAGCTCAAATTACAATGTCGCTAACCGCTAGCTAACCTAACGTTAGCTCAAGCCTTTACTGGAGAGCTAGCTTAAAGCTACCGCAACCGGACATAAACCACGTACAGTGTCACTAACGTGAACCGTTTAAGAAAGCGTTTACTCTCTGGCTGCAGTACATTATTTTTGTTTTCTTACCTGAAGAAGAGATGCCATGTTCCCAGTAGTCAGGTGTTGTTCCTTCAATCCAGTGAAAACGAATGCCGAAGTCACGTTGGACGCGACCAATCACGCTCTCCAAATCTCGCGGTTACCTAGCAACGCACGAGATCACGTTGCCACATGACATTGGATGTGTCCACGACCTGTGTAGCTAGCTATAGCTAGCATAGCTAGATATTATAATGTGTGTTGGAGAAACTGTGTGTGTGTAGGTAAAGGCTACAGGGTCATAGTATATTTAGCGACTGATAGACTTATTATAGACAAAGTATAATTACACAGTATTAATATGATTACATGTATGAATAACTGACATGTTATCAGTGTAGTTTATATACCTAACAGCTACTGTGTTACTTTACTCATAAGTATGCACTTGTTCAGCACACCATGGTTATGGGTATATTTAGTTATTGATATTATATATATATTATTAATAATATCATGTTAACAATGTGTTAGTAATATATCATAATATATTATGTGAATATAATAAAATATTATATAATGTGAATATAATATATGATTTAATATATTATGATATGCCCTGGATAGACTGGCGACTTGTCCAGGGTGTACCCTGCCTTCGCCCAATGACAGCTGGGATCGGCTCCAGCGCACCGCGACCCTAAAACAGGATAAGCGGTTCAGATAATGGATGGATATTATGATATAATACAATATAATGTGAAAAATAAATTAATATAATGTCACTGTCAACTGTCATCAATAGGGTTTACAACAGAAAACAATTATATAAATGTCTTTAGGAATTTCTCAAATTGAAAGGTGTATATAATATATCTCAAAATATGCAAAACATTTACAGATTTACTCCAGTTGCTGCTTGGGAATGCTGCCTTCAGGGACTGCTTGGAAAGTGTTTTCCACTTTAAAAAAAAAACAAAAAACGATTAGAATGAGTCTGTATTACATAAACCATATAATGAAAACGTGGATTAATCTCAATGAAATGCTGGTAAAGGACTTCAGAATGAAGAAATAAAAGCTAAACAATGCAGTGTGGATGATATGTAATTCCTATTTTTCTCACTCGGGAAACCACAGGAAGGTTGAAGTGATTAATGCAACTAAAGGAAAGCCCTGCAGCACATAGTGAACACAGCTGGAAGGATCATTGGTGCCTCACCCCCCTTCCTGTAGGACACATGTGATACCCACCTCACCTGCAAAGTGACCAAGATTGTGAGTGGGCCACCCCTCACCCGGTCTCTGGGAAAAGACAGCGGAGCCTCCATGCTCGCAGCACCAGACCTTCAGACAGCTTCGTCCACCCGGCTGTCAGGAAGCTGAACTCTCCCACTCCCTCATCTCTTTAAGACTCCTATGTCTGACCTATCTATTTGCACTTTATTATCTGTATTCACTTTATTTGTTGGACAAGAGAGATACGTTTTAATTCCTCTGTATGTTTGTTACATGTTGAGAAATTGACAATAAAGATGATTTTGAATTACTATTAACTAGACAAAGTTAATACAGTTGTAAGTCATTTAAAATCCCAAATATACAGTTGCTATATGTTATAGTATTACAGTCATTTTTTTATTATGCAAGAAGCTTATTACATTACATTACATTTAGCTGACACTTTTTATCCAAAGCGACTTACATGATATACAGTAGACTTTAGACACAGCAACGGAGGTCTTGCTCAAGGACACAACAACATGGACTAGCGGAGCCGGGGATCGAACCACCGATCCTCTCATTGAAAGTTGGACCTGCAAACCACTGAACAACTGATCCATCCATCCATCCACACATACACACATACATGTCAGAGTTTTCTTTTACGGCTAGAAGTTACCGTAAAAAGTTTTTCTTTCCACAAAGATATGAATTTAATTTAATTTAGGAAGCCAGGAAGTCTTGTCGCTGTGACAGTTTCTACAATGGCCAAGTCTACAAAGCATTATAAACATAATTATAGCATTGCGTATTTATAGTTATAACCAGTCCTAAATATGCATAATGCTTTATAAGTATTTTATAATGACTTGGTCATGTATCAGAATACTTAGTACTAATTTACATATTTGCAGGCACACTTTTGCATTTATTTTCTATGTTAGAATTCCCATAGTTGTAATACATTATAATATTTTCATTATGCATTATAGTCATGGTTATAATACTAATAACGTAGGCTCACTCACACAGAAGTATGATTTGTAATTTCACTAGATCGAGCTAACTATTATAAAACGCAGTGCCTTCTTCTCAATCTCGACGCATCTGCTTGGTGCTCACCACTGGGTCACAGATTCATGCAATTCAGCCATCCGCTCCACAATGTGCTTCGACTACTATTTATTCTTCCTCTCCACCGTCTTCGTGAAGGTCTGAATGTCCTCGGCCATCAGCCGGGGCTCCTCCATGGCTGCGAAGTGGCCACCGCGGGCCATGGGCGTGAACGTCACCAGCCTGTGGTACTTCTGCTCCACCCAGAGTTTGGGAGTGTGCATCAGCTCGTCGGGGAAGCAGGCGAACCCGGTGGGGACGTACACAGGCATCCTGCCAGGAGACGGAGAGGCATTAGCATTTAGCGAGGGGGCGATTTTAACATTGGGGTGTTATTTAACCTCCACAGGCATCAGTGGGAAGATACTGCCTTGGGAAGGACTGTTCATCATAATTTAACCAGGAACCGACTGTTAAAAAGTTCAAAGAAATATAAAATTTTAAAACAATTAAAAAAGACTGACTTTAATCAGACGAGGCTGCTAACTCTCCCCAGCGGCTTAGCTGGACGGTGGCCTGTTTAGTGCGTATGTGACAAATTGAACCTGTTGAGCATCGGGTTCCCGTGGCAGCTCTTCCAGTCTCTTCCACTTGAGATATACGGCCAAACACACGTTTTAGTTGTTAGTGTCACAGGGGCCGTGACATTTGACCTCCAGAATCTAAATCGGACTAAACTCAGGCGTTTGAGATGTCGCGTTCACGCGAATGAACTGTAAGCACGTAGATGGTCAGACAGACGACGTGAACACATAACGCCTAGGGGCCACGGGCGCCGCCGGTGCGAGGTCCAGCAGACGTAATGTTGTATTTCTACTTTGCAGAACACAGGGTTTGCTGGTCTGGTTGTGACTTACACGGCATCTACAGCGGCACACTGCTAAGTGTCCTCTTGTCTGCTTCTCCACACTGGGAGGGTAACACCCACTATCTAAGTTTAGTAAAACAGTGTCAGTGCATGAGGACTCAGGTGTAGGTATGTCCAAATGTCTTCCTGCAGAAACCTCATCAACTCACGTGCAGAAACGTTTTAGAAGGGAAAACAGCATTTTGACTAAAACATACCTACTTTGACCAAATTGAAAATATTCAGATTTCCATTGTTTGTCTCATGGTGGATAGAAAAAGTGACACTTTGGACCCCCGCTGGGGAAACTACAGAATAAAAAAACTCCATAAAACCAAACAAGAAAAGGACCCTCCCTCAGAATAAATCAATTAGTTTACACCTTTTACTCTCCACATCTGTTCTCTAAGCAACACAACGCTGGCTTGGTCACTGTTAAACTCACTGTGAGTGAGGCTGGTTGAGGCCTTTGCCAAAGTTTTCCTTGTAGAACCTCATGGAGGGGACGATGCAGCCGGACGTCCAGTAGATCATCACATTAGTCAACAGGTCATCCAGGGAGAACTTCCTGCAAGGCGCCACACACACACACACAAGCTGTAATGTTACAGTAATGAGGCTACTGAGTGGTACCCACTGCAGCATCCACATTGTCTGAATCTGGATACACTGGATTAGCGCTGGGGCTAATCTACTTTCACAATTGAGCCCAGGGGCTGCTGCTCATACATACGCTACTGCGGCCGATGCCATTCAGAATGTATTGCGGGCTTACACTTGACAGGTTGATACAATATCTACAAGGAAGAAAATGTGACGATAGCAAACATTCCACGTGTTCTCGTCACAGGGTAAGTCCTCCGTCCTCCAGGTTCCTGAAGTCGCGGCTCGTCCACGTCGAGAACCTCTCAAGAATGTAGGCAGCCAGACCCACTGGGGAGTCGTTCAGTCCTCGGCCTGTGGGGTCAGAAATGATCTGAGACGAGGATACGTGGGCGACTGTGGGTGAGTGGTTAGCAGGTTTAGCAAGACACTTAACCCTCATTGCTCACCGTTGCTGTGTCTACGGTCTACTGTATAGCATGTAAGTCGCTTTGGATAAAAGCATCAGCCAAATGAAATGTAATACGTTCACATTACAAGCAAATGTGGCCCGAATTATTTTTTGCTCTCAGGTGACACAGATCAGATCAGAGTAGATCAGATTACATCAGATCAGAGTAGATCACATCAGATCACATCAGAGTAGATCACATCAGAGTAGATCACATCAGAGTAGATCAGAGTATATCACATCAGAGTAGATCAGATCAGAGTGGATTAGATCAGAGTAGATGTAGTCCTAAATCTGATACATAAGCGATCGGAATTCAGATGTGTTTTTCCACGGTATACCTCACTGAGCGGTCAGCTTTTTCACATTAAAATTGTGAAAAGAGGATTTTTTTGTTATTCTGGTTGTATAAATGAATCCTGATGCTGTTAGATTTCTGCTAGACCACCCGACCACCCCGTTATAGATGCAGACAATATGTTGACTAAGATTTTCCTCCAACATTAGGAAACATAGTGCTATTATTCTTCTCGCTGTCAGTCATTTGAAATGTAAATTAACTTAAACTGATAATTCCAAATTCACTCAGTACTTCTGATACATTTGTCATGTTTCACAAAGACTGATTTAATGAAATCATTGAACAAAAGTTCCATGGACATGCTGACTGGAGGGCTTTCGGGATGTCAGACAGTTAACATATTGCTTTAGTCATTGGTTACATGTGTGGTGTTTCTGTGCAGAGATCCGTGAACACACGGTCAGATATGGGTCACTGCAACCATGAATTGGAACAGTGGAGGCAGAAAGATCTGATCTGGGTAAAATATAATCTGAATTGAGCATCAAGCCCTGTAATGTGAGCATTGCCTAACAGATAAATACCATTTACGATTCTATAATCACTTTAAACTCTCTGGAAGCCAGTCTGGACCCTCATGCTGACAGGTCCTTACCCACGGTGTCAGGCTTGGTGGCCTGGATGTGCATGTAGCCAGACTCCTTGATGGACTCCACCACCAGTTTCTCCATGCAGGGAAAGAGACGCTGAACATCCATGTCAGTGAAGCCAAACATCTTCGGGAATCGACGGCCGAGCATGATGGATAACGCCATGTGCAGGCCTGGTTTGGAGGGCGGGGCAAAGTTCACATGCAAGCCTTTGACTATCCTGTAGTAAGAAATAAAAAGAAAAGTATAACCTTATTCAACGTTACAGTGGGGAACTTTTAACTGGGCGACTCCTCCTCCGGCCAGGAGCAGAGGTTCTGCCGGTCCCGCTGGAAACCCAGGCCGTATTAATGTGCCCCGCTGGAGGGACGCAATGCACGGGGGAACCAGAACCAAGCGGCAGACCGCCAGAACCTGCTGCAGTAAATGAGTGCTTTCCGAAAGGTGCTTGAAAAACACTATCGCCAAAGTCCACATAAAATGTAAGTCCTCGTAGTGGCGTTAAGCATTTATAACAATAACGTGTGTCAGGTGTTGAGGAAGTTCTTACCCGGGCTCCAGCTGAGCCATGTTGGTGGTGACCAGCCAGCCCCAGTCTCCTCCGTGAGCGTAGAACTTCTGGAAGCCCAGGCGCTTCATCAGTTTGTGGAAGATGTGTGCCGCACAAACTGAGTCAAAGCCTGTTGACACACACAAATCTAGACATTTAGCAGTATGAACACGTGCAGTTTCTACAGAAACAGGTCCGCATAAATGTTTCAACATCAATACCGTACTACTCCAACACTCTCAAGGCAAGAGGGAAACATAGATATGTCTTTCCTGGCTCACCTTTCTTATGCGGCGCTTCCGAAAAACCGTACCCCGGTATGGAGGGACACACCACCTCAAACACAACATCCTGTGGGTCCGACGGTTCCGTCAGCAGAGGGATCAGTCCATAGAACTCATAGAAGGAGCCAGGCCAGCCGTGGACCATTATCAGAGGAACAGCAGCAGATCCCTCTGGCACCTTCTTGGGCTTCACGTGCAGGTAATGGATGTCAATGCCTGGATGGCAGGTCAACCAGTGAGAACGGGTTAGAGATGGTACATCGTCCTCAGCATGAACGCGTCAGCAGTGCGGGCCTCACCTTCGATGTTGGTTTTGAAGTGGGGGTAACGGTTGAGCTTGTCAACTTGCCTCCTCCAGTAGGAGACCACCTTCTGCAGGTACTGGGAGTTGAAGCCGTAATTAAACTGGCTGTCCTCCAGGGAGGACACGGGGCGAGTCTGGTCTATCCTCCTGTAAAGGTCCTGACAAAAAAGGACATGTGGCGTGAGTAGTGTTACGTGGCGGCGACTCTTGAGGCGCAAACTAAGAGGGAATCTAACCTGCAGCTCCTCGTCGCTGGTGGCAACTTGAAAGGGGCGAACAGAGATGTCCTCCACGCCGCCAGGGGGCACGCCGGCCCCCCACCAGCCATCCTCCGTCTTCAGCACCTGGGTCCTGCTCCTTCGAACTAGGAAGAGGATCAGCCCTCCGATCGCCAGGGCAACCAGCACCTCGATGAACATGGTCGTCTGCGGCCGGGTGGAAAGATACAGGGACGGGCGGGAGGAAGAGCGAGCCGGCAAAAGGGCGTGTACAACAGATGACACCGGGGAAAAATTACAGTGTAAAACTTTTATTTCCAAGAGCATCAAAATGATACAATGTTACATTCAAACTTAGTTTTTATAGTCTCTGTCGTTACACAGGAGACATAAATGTGCTATTACACTATTACACTAAACCCCATGTAGCTATTTACCAGAGGTGGGACAAAGTCATTGTTATGCAAGTCACAAGTAAGTCTCAAGTCTTTGCCCTCGAGTCCCAAGTCAAGTCGAGTCAAAGATGAGGCAAGTCCCGAGTCGAGTCACAAGTCAAAGCCAACAAGTCTCAAGTCGAGTCCAAAGTCCTACCATTTTAGTTTCGAGTCATTTCAAGTCCTCTTACCACAGAAATAAAATGTATACAAATCATGTATGTCTGTAAGATTTGTATTTATTTAAACCTCTTTTTATACAATGACATCAAATACAGTAAACATTTTCACAAAAAATGCTTGTATTTCAACAGCATATTGCACTAGAACAATGCACAGCAACTTCAGTCCTGTATTGTATTGACCTCATATTGCAAAACAGTTTAACTTTCAAATAGACATGGGTCCTTTTAGCCTGAACTTTTTTAAACATGTCATCAATAAAATCCTCACTCCTCAAAATGATCACTTCTGAAAAACTGGACCAACCTGATAATATAACTGGAATGACTCCATAGAGACTTGAGTGAGCTGTGTGGACAGGTGATGAGCAGAGAGTGAGTGAGTGAGCTGTGTGGACAGGTGATGAGCAGAGAGTGAGTGAGTGAGCTGTGTGGACAGGTGATGAGCAGAGAGTGAGTGAGTGAGCTGTGTGGACAGGTGATGAGCAGAGAGTGAGTGAGCTGTGTGGACAGGTGATGAGCAGAGAGTGAGTGAGCTGTGTGGACAGGTGATGAGCAGAGAGTGAGTGAGCTGTGTGGACAGGTGATGAGCAGAGAGTGAGTGAGTGAGCTGTGTGGACAGGTGATGAGCAGAGAGTGAGTGAGCTGTGTGGACAGGTGATGAGCAGAGAGTGAGTGAGCTGTGTGGACAGGTGATGAGCAGAGAGTGAGTGAGCTGTGTGGACAGGTGATGAGCAGAGAGTGAGTGAGCTGTGTGGACAGGTGATGAGCAGAGAGTGAGTGAGCTGTGTGGACAGGTGATGAGCAGAGAGTGAGTGAGCTGTGTGGACAGGTGATGAGCAGAGAGTGAGTGTGTGAGCTGTGTGGACAGGTGATGAGCAGAGAGTGAGTGAGCTGTGTGGACAGGTGATGAGCAGAGAGTGAGTGTGTGAGCTGTGTGGACAGGTGATGAGCAGAGAGTGAGTGTGTGAGCTGTGTGGACAGGTGATGAACAGAGAGTGAGTGAGTGAGCTGTGTGGACAGGTGATGAGCAGAGAGTGAGTGTGTGAGCTGTGTGGACAGGTGATGAGCAGAGAGTGAGTGAGCTGTGTGGACAGGTGATGAGCAGAGAGTGAGTGTGTGAGCTGTGTGGACAGGTGATGAGCAGAGAGTGAGTGAGCTGTGTGGACAGGTGATGAGCAGAGAGTGAGTGAGCTGTGTGGACAGGTGATGAGCAGAGAGTGAGTGAGCTGTGTGGACAGGTGATGAGCAGAGAGTGAGTGAGCTGTGTGGACAGGTGATGAGCAGAGAGTGAGTGAGCTGTGTGGACAGGTGATGAGCAGAGAGTGAGTGTGTGAGCGCATGCGTGCTGTGGACAGGTGGAGGGAGGCCCCTATACTGCATTGCATTTGCAAAAGATCAAATTGGCCAAAAGTCTGTCAGTCATTTGTGCACGATGGGGACGCAGAATGATGCCACCATGGCTGATTCTTCATACCTGTAACAGAGAAAATACTCTTTACTCATATCAATGTTGTTGTGTTAATATTCATTGTCTATTGTACACTACGGTATACGATAATACATTTCAGTTTCAGTGTATGCAATATTAAGAACATTTTCACTGCTTCAAAAGTCATAAGAAAGCCCTTTCTCTCAAGCAACTGAAGTCATATGCTTTATAGCAGTGGTTTTCAAAGTGGGGACAGGGACCCCTGGGTGCCGCGAGGAGGTGCTAGGGGGGCCATGGCAAGTTGGCATGAAAAGTATAGCAAAACAAAATAATTGAATAAATTAAATAACTAAAGTAAACCAAAAACAAGCTAAACAATATTCCCATTAGTTAAGAACTGCACTATAATAATCTATTGCATCTCTGAACATTACTACTATAATCGTTATTATTTTTATTTTATTACATGGCTTGGTTGAATTCCAATGTAGAATGCGGTCTGTTATTTCTTGATAACAGACCCTGCGCCCGTATAGCGAGGCGGTAGTTATAGCGAATACAACCCCTGATATGAAAAGGGAAGGCTAATGGTGGATCTACTGTGACTGTGTTATGGTACTTTAAAACGGACGTTGACATGTTGGCGAGGTTTTCCATCTGAGTGTGCTACACTCATGTACCTCATATAATCAGGGTTAAAAAATCCCTATTTTTGTAAGCATGAACCAGCAAGGGAGACGTGCGTTTACTCTCTCGTTGATACAGTAAATATGCAGCAGCTAGCTAGTAAGTTACGGTACATCCGATAAGGTGCTTAGCATTCGTTCAAAACTTACCTTTCTTTGTGCAACTTCAGGTGTCGAACAAAGTTGGACGTTGTGGCAGCTCCGTCTGTAATCTTCGACCCGCATGTTTTGCAAATTGCAACTCTTTTTTTGTCGATTAGCTCGTAATTTTTATAGCCAAACGAAACTATCTTCGGTATCATTTTGCCAACTGGCGCGTTGTTGCTTGTGCTTCATTGGTTGTCTTGCAACGTGCCTGCTTAGATACTGTCACATCAAAACAACGTGGGACTACAGTGATTGGATGTCGTGCAGGCAGCGCGCGTGCTCTCTGCATGCATACAGGTGGTGCACATTTTTTTCACAGATGCAGATAAACTGAGAGCGGCGTGGCCGTGTGAACATTTTCTTCCCCAGTTTTCATGGGAAGTAGCAAGTCTTCTCGAGTCAAAAGGCGCAAGTCCAAGTGAAGTCACGAGTCATTGATGTTAAAGTCCAAGTCGAGTTGCAAGTCTTTTTCCTTTTTGGCGAGTCGAGTCTGAAGTCATCAAATTCATGACTCGAGTCTGACTCGATTCCAAGTCACATGACTCGAGTCCACACCTCTGCTATTTACTGTACCTGATAAACAGAGAATCAATTGCAACTAGATGTGATAAAACCCATGTTGTAAACTAAATGAAATGATTAAATGACGAGGCAAACAGATATATGAGACCAACAGTGATCACGTTGGTCTCATATAGGGGGGTAGGGGGTGAACAAAAGTACCAGTGTCGTTGTGGGCAGCTGGATTAGGTAAAGAACAGGGCTGACTCGGGCTGCTGAGGCCTGCGTGACACAGCTTTACTGGTTAGGCCCGGGCGAGTAGGGTATCGGGTCTAACCCGAGCCCCACCCCGCTGAACAGCCTGTCTTTGTCCGATCAGAAGAGCAGAGACGAGGCGACATTAGCTCGTCGTGACACCTTGTGTTTTACCATCAGTAGCGGACGTAATGGAGGTCAGGCAGCGAGAAGATTACGTCATTAAACTCACGTAATACATAACGAACTAGAGTTCGAACTGTTCGAGGCTACAATGTAACAAGATAGATTCTTCAGATAGAAATGACAGTACAGATTAACAGTCTACTAGAAATAGTCTAGTAGAGATAGTTCCGCAAAATAGTAGAACTAATACAGCAAGTACAATAGGAATATAGCAGAGAAACCTCTTTAGAGAATGTACCAAGATCCAAGAAGTCCAGTAGTCTTGAGGAGTCACCAGTAGTTCAATAAATTGAAAAAAAATAATGATGAGCAAAGGTTCACAACAACGTCTTAAGCATTATAATATATTATCTTTTGGGTCTTCCCTTATTAGCTTTTCCTTTTAAAAAACTAGAAACAAAACCATGTCTTCTCAAAATTGTGTACCACCAGCCACACCACAGGACTAGTGAGGGCACTAGCTTTGCTGAACTAAGACAGCTTATATTTTAACCGGCACAGCATTTCTAGCCTTTACGGCACTTGTCCAGACACCAACCAATTACATGCATGTAAATCACATCCCGTGATGCTACTCGGCCAATCTAATGTATATTCAGATAAGCATCGCGGCATGAGTGAGATACACGAGACTGGACGAGGAGAGGGCGAACAGTCGCGAGTATGCCGTTCTCCAAAAAGAGAAATGTGGACAACGAGACCAGAGTCTTTAGAGACTCTTCTGTTCATTTTTCCCAAAGGCCGTTCAAAACTAGTGTGTCTCATGTGTTCAGACCATTATTAAAAGTTCAATGTGAAGCTTTAATACAAGAGAAAGCACAACTCTTTGAGCAAACGTATTAAATCACATCCGAAATGAAGGAACAGAAAAATAAACCATCCAAGAGGCCAATATGATCAGAACCCTAATGCATTCATTCACTGTCCCACAATAATGTCAACAGAGATAATAGAGCTGAAACCAGTGTTTCAATAACAGATAGTTCCTCACACACATTTTATAAGAGAATAATGTAATGGCTATTTTGTTTTTGTTTTGTGAGATATTACTTATTTATTTGATTTGACATTGAAATAACTGCTAGGCTATTTCAATACATATGGGACTTGTTGAACATTAGTTGAATACCCCTGATTTATGCTATATGCTTTACATAACAGTCAAACCAGGCAAACCATTAGCATTAACAAAACATCTGAACAGTCCTCCTTAACATTTATCAAACATATTTTCTTCCACGAGCAATAGATACAAGTTAAGTTGCATGCCAGCACATGAACAAACTCAGTTGTTGTTTGCACTCAAGTAAACAATAAAACGCAATATATAAAAAGCAATGTTCCATAAGCCTCTTAGCATAGCACATATTTCAACAGCTGTAGCTCACCGGAGTTGAAGGAAGCTGCTGCTCTCTGGGCCACCCGGTTCCTCAGCTGTGCTGTCTTCCTGCTGAGTGCTCTGCTTCCCGGCGATCCTCAAGGTAAATAGAAAGCTAGTTAGCTTAGCTGTTTAATACTGTAGAACTCTCAATGGAACGTTATTAGATTGGTCTTTGATATTGGCACGTTCCATTATGACAATGGTCGTCGTGAACGCAGCTAGCTTAAACATTAGCTTAGCCTAAACATTAGCTTAGCACACCTTTAGTAAAGTAAGCAAAACTTAGCTAACTAATGTTCAACACAGAAACCCACAACCTACCTACGTTACATCGACGATGTTAAAGATGAGTATAAACACACAGAACGGCAGAAAAAGCTCAAATTACAATGTCGCTAACCGCTAGCTAACCTAACGTTAGCTCAAGCCTTTACTGGAGAGCTAGCTTAAAGCTACCGCAACCGGACATAAACCACGTACAGTGTCACTAACGTGAACCGTTTAAGAAAGCGTTTACTCTCTGGCTGCAGTACATTATTTTTGTTTTCTTACCTGAAGAAGAGATGCCATGTTCCCAGTAGTCAGGTGTTGTTCCTTCAATCCAGTGAAAACGAATGCCGAAGTCACGTTGGACGCGACCAATCACGCTCTCCAAATCTCGCGGTTACCTAGCAACGCACGAGATCACGTTGCCACATGACATTGGATGTGTCCACGACCTGTGTAGCTAGCTATAGCTAGCATAGCTAGATATTATAATGTGTGTTGGAGAAACTGTGTGTGTGTAGGTAAAGGCTACAGGGTCATAGTATATTTAGCGACTGATAGACTTATTATAGACAAAGTATAATTACACAGTATTAATATGATTACATGTATGAATAACTGACATGTTATCAGTGTAGTTTATATACCTAACAGCTACTGTGTTACTTTACTCATAAGTATGCACTTGTTCAGCACACCATGGTTATGGGTATATTTAGTTATTGATATTATATATATATTATTAATAATATCATGTTAACAATGTGTTAGTAATATATCATAATATATTATGTGAATATAATAAAATATTATATAATGTGAATATAATATATGATTTAATATATTATGATATGCCCTGGATAGACTGGCGACTTGTCCAGGGTGTACCCTGCCTTCGCCCAATGACAGCTGGGATCGGCTCCAGCGCACCGCGACCCTAAAACAGGATAAGCGGTTCAGATAATGGATGGATATTATGATATAATACAATATAATGTGAAAAATAAATTAATATAATGTCACTGTCAACTGTCATCAATAGGGTTTACAACAGAAAACAATTATATAAATGTCTTTAGGAATTTCTCAAATTGAAAGGTGTATATAATATATCTCAAAATATGCAAAACATTTACAGATTTACTCCAGTTGCTGCTTGGGAATGCTGCCTTCAGGGACTGCTTGGAAAGTGTTTTCCACTTTAAAAAAAAAACAAAAAACGATTAGAATGAGTCTGTATTACATAAACCATATAATGAAAACGTGGATTAATCTCAATGAAATGCTGGTAAAGGACTTCAGAATGAAGAAATAAAAGCTAAACAATGCAGTGTGGATGATATGTAATTCCTATTTTTCTCACTCGGGAAACCACAGGAAGGTTGAAGTGATTAATGCAACTAAAGGAAAGCCCTGCAGCACATAGTGAACACAGCTGGAAGGATCATTGGTGCCTCACCCCCCTTCCTGTAGGACACATGTGATACCCACCTCACCTGCAAAGTGACCAAGATTGTGAGTGGGCCACCCCTCACCCGGTCTCTGGGAAAAGACAGCGGAGCCTCCATGCTCGCAGCACCAGACCTTCAGACAGCTTCGTCCACCCGGCTGTCAGGAAGCTGAACTCTCCCACTCCCTCATCTCTTTAAGACTCCTATGTCTGACCTATCTATTTGCACTTTATTATCTGTATTCACTTTATTTGTTGGACAAGAGAGATACGTTTTAATTCCTCTGTATGTTTGTTACATGTTGAGAAATTGACAATAAAGATGATTTTGAATTACTATTAACTAGACAAAGTTAATACAGTTGTAAGTCATTTAAAATCCCAAATATACAGTTGCTATATGTTATAGTATTACAGTCATTTTTTTATTATGCAAGAAGCTTATTACATTACATTACATTTAGCTGACACTTTTTATCCAAAGCGACTTACATGATATACAGTAGACTTTAGACACAGCAACGGAGGTCTTGCTCAAGGACACAACAACATGGACTAGCGGAGCCGGGGATCGAACCACCGATCCTCTCATTGAAAGTTGGACCTGCAAACCACTGAACAACTGATCCATCCATCCATCCACACATACACACATACATGTCAGAGTTTTCTTTTACGGCTAGAAGTTACCGTAAAAAGTTTTTCTTTCCACAAAGATATGAATTTAATTTAATTTAGGAAGCCAGGAAGTCTTGTCGCTGTGACAGTTTCTACAATGGCCAAGTCTACAAAGCATTATAAACATAATTATAGCATTGCGTATTTATAGTTATAACCAGTCCTAAATATGCATAATGCTTTATAAGTATTTTATAATGACTTGGTCATGTATCAGAATACTTAGTACTAATTTACATATTTGCAGGCACACTTTTGCATTTATTTTCTATGTTAGAATTCCCATAGTTGTAATACATTATAATATTTTCATTATGCATTATAGTCATGGTTATAATACTAATAACGTAGGCTCACTCACACAGAAGTATGATTTGTAATTTCACTAGATCGAGCTAACTATTATAAAACGCAGTGCCTTCTTCTCAATCTCGACGCATCTGCTTGGTGCTCACCACTGGGTCACAGATTCATGCAATTCAGCCATCCGCTCCACAATGTGCTTCGACTACTATTTATTCTTCCTCTCCACCGTCTTCGTGAAGGTCTGAATGTCCTCGGCCATCAGCCGGGGCTCCTCCATGGCTGCGAAGTGGCCACCGCGGGCCATGGGCGTGAACGTCACCAGCCTGTGGTACTTCTGCTCCACCCAGAGTTTGGGAGTGTGCATCAGCTCGTCGGGGAAGCAGGCGAACCCGGTGGGGACGTACACAGGCATCCTGCCAGGAGACGGAGAGGCATTAGCATTTAGCGAGGGGGCGATTTTAACATTGGGGTGTTATTTAACCTCCACAGGCATCAGTGGGAAGATACTGCCTTGGGAAGGACTGTTCATCATAATTTAACCAGGAACCGACTGTTAAAAAGTTCAAAGAAATATAAAATTTTAAAACAATTAAAAAAGACTGACTTTAATCAGACGAGGCTGCTAACTCTCCCCAGCGGCTTAGCTGGACGGTGGCCTGTTTAGTGCGTATGTGACAAATTGAACCTGTTGAGCATCGGGTTCCCGTGGCAGCTCTTCCAGTCTCTTCCACTTGAGATATACGGCCAAACACACGTTTTAGTTGTTAGTGTCACAGGGGCCGTGACATTTGACCTCCAGAATCTAAATCGGACTAAACTCAGGCGTTTGAGATGTCGCGTTCACGCGAATGAACTGTAAGCACGTAGATGGTCAGACAGACGACGTGAACACATAACGCCTAGGGGCCACGGGCGCCGCCGGTGCGAGGTCCAGCAGACGTAATGTTGTATTTCTACTTTGCAGAACACAGGGTTTGCTGGTCTGGTTGTGACTTACACGGCATCTACAGCGGCACACTGCTAAGTGTCCTCTTGTCTGCTTCTCCACACTGGGAGGGTAACACCCACTATCTAAGTTTAGTAAAACAGTGTCAGTGCATGAGGACTCAGGTGTAGGTATGTCCAAATGTCTTCCTGCAGAAACCTCATCAACTCACGTGCAGAAACGTTTTAGAAGGGAAAACAGCATTTTGACTAAAACATACCTACTTTGACCAAATTGAAAATATTCAGATTTCCATTGTTTGTCTCATGGTGGATAGAAAAAGTGACACTTTGGACCCCCGCTGGGGAAACTACAGAATAAAAAAACTCCATAAAACCAAACAAGAAAAGGACCCTCCCTCAGAATAAATCAATTAGTTTACACCTTTTACTCTCCACATCTGTTCTCTAAGCAACACAACGCTGGCTTGGTCACTGTTAAACTCACTGTGAGTGAGGCTGGTTGAGGCCTTTGCCAAAGTTTTCCTTGTAGAACCTCATGGAGGGGACGATGCAGCCGGACGTCCAGTAGATCATCACATTAGTCAACAGGTCATCCAGGGAGAACTTCCTGCAAGGCGCCACACACACACACACAAGCTGTAATGTTACAGTAATGAGGCTACTGAGTGGTACCCACTGCAGCATCCACATTGTCTGAATCTGGATACACTGGATTAGCGCTGGGGCTAATCTACTTTCACAATTGAGCCCAGGGGCTGCTGCTCATACATACGCTACTGCGGCCGATGCCATTCAGAATGTATTGCGGGCTTACACTTGACAGGTTGATACAATATCTACAAGGAAGAAAATGTGACGATAGCAAACATTCCACGTGTTCTCGTCACAGGGTAAGTCCTCCGTCCTCCAGGTTCCTGAAGTCGCGGCTCGTCCACGTCGAGAACCTCTCAAGAATGTAGGCAGCCAGACCCACTGGGGAGTCGTTCAGTCCTCGGCCTGTGGGGTCAGAAATGATCTGAGACGAGGATACGTGGGCGACTGTGGGTGAGTGGTTAGCAGGTTTAGCAAGACACTTAACCCTCATTGCTCACCGTTGCTGTGTCTACGGTCTACTGTATAGCATGTAAGTCGCTTTGGATAAAAGCATCAGCCAAATGAAATGTAATACGTTCACATTACAAGCAAATGTGGCCCGAATTATTTTTTGCTCTCAGGTGACACAGATCAGATCAGAGTAGATCAGATTACATCAGATCAGAGTAGATCACATCAGATCACATCAGAGTAGATCACATCAGAGTAGATCACATCAGAGTAGATCAGAGTATATCACATCAGAGTAGATCAGATCAGAGTGGATTAGATCAGAGTAGATGTAGTCCTAAATCTGATACATAAGCGATCGGAATTCAGATGTGTTTTTCCACGGTATACCTCACTGAGCGGTCAGCTTTTTCACATTAAAATTGTGAAAAGAGGATTTTTTTGTTATTCTGGTTGTATAAATGAATCCTGATGCTGTTAGATTTCTGCTAGACCACCCGACCACCCCGTTATAGATGCAGACAATATGTTGACTAAGATTTTCCTCCAACATTAGGAAACATATTGTGCTATTATTCTTCTCGCTGTCAGTCATTTGAAATGTAAATTAACTTAAACTGATAATTCCAAATTCACTCAGTACTTCTGATACATTTGTCATGTTTCACAAAGACTGATTTAATGAAATCATTGAACAAAAGTTCCATGGACATGCTGACTGGAGGGCTTTCGGGATGTCAGACAGTTAACATATTGCTTTAGTCATTGGTTACATGTGTGGTGTTTCTGTGCAGAGATCCGTGAACACACGGTCAGATATGGGTCACTGCAACCATGAATTGGAACAGTGGAGGCAGAAAGATCTGATCTGGGTAAAATATAATCTGAATTGAGCATCAAGCCCTGTAATGTGAGCATTGCCTAACAGATAAATACCATTTACGATTCTATAATCACTTTAAACTCTCTGGAAGCCAGTCTGGACCCTCATGCTGACAGGTCCTTACCCACGGTGTCAGGCTTGGTGGCCTGGATGTGCATGTAGCCAGACTCCTTGATGGACTCCACCACCAGTTTCTCCATGCAGGGAAAGAGACGCTGAACATCCATGTCAGTGAAGCCAAACATCTTCGGGAATCGACGGCCGAGCATGATGGATAACGCCATGTGCAGGCCTGGTTTGGAGGGCGGGGCAAAGTTCACATGCAAGCCTTTGACTATCCTGTAGTAAGAAATAAAAAGAAAAGTATAACCTTATTCAACGTTACAGTGGGGAACTTTTAACTGGGCGACTCCTCCTCCGGCCAGGAGCAGAGGTTCTGCCGGTCCCGCTGGAAACCCAGGCCGTATTAATGTGCCCCGCTGGAGGGACGCAATGCACGGGGGAACCAGAACCAAGCGGCAGACCGCCAGAACCTGCTGCAGTAAATGAGTGCTTTCCGAAAGGTGCTTGAAAAACACTATCGCCAAAGTCCACATAAAATGTAAGTCCTCGTAGTGGCGTTAAGCATTTATAACAATAACGTGTGTCAGGTGTTGAGGAAGTTCTTACCCGGGCTCCAGCTGAGCCATGTTGGTGGTGACCAGCCAGCCCCAGTCTCCTCCGTGAGCGTAGAACTTCTGGAAGCCCAGGCGCTTCATCAGTTTGTGGAAGATGTGTGCCGCACAAACTGAGTCAAAGCCTGTTGACACACACAAATCTAGACATTTAGCAGTATGAACACGTGCAGTTTCTACAGAAACAGGTCCGCATAAATGTTTCAACATCAATACCGTACTACTCCAACACTCTCAAGGCAAGAGGGAAACATAGATATGTCTTTCCTGGCTCACCTTTCTTATGCGGCGCTTCCGAAAAACCGTACCCCGGTATGGAGGGACACACCACCTCAAACACAACATCCTGTGGGTCCGACGGTTCCGTCAGCAGAGGGATCAGTCCATAGAACTCATAGAAGGAGCCAGGCCAGCCGTGGACCATTATCAGAGGAACAGCAGCAGATCCCTCTGGCACCTTCTTGGGCTTCACGTGCAGGTAATGGATGTCAATGCCTGGATGGCAGGTCAACCAGTGAGAACGGGTTAGAGATGGTACATCGTCCTCAGCATGAACGCGTCAGCAGTGCGGGCCTCACCTTCGATGTTGGTTTTGAAGTGGGGGTAACGGTTGAGCTTGTCAACTTGCCTCCTCCAGTAGGAGACCACCTTCTGCAGGTACTGGGAGTTGAAGCCGTAATTAAACTGGCTGTCCTCCAGGGAGGACACGGGGCGAGTCTGGTCTATCCTCCTGTAAAGGTCCTGACAAAAAAGGACATGTGGCGTGAGTAGTGTTACGTGGCGGCGACTCTTGAGGCGCAAACTAAGAGGGAATCTAACCTGCAGCTCCTCGTCGCTGGTGGCAACTTGAAAGGGGCGAACAGAGATGTCCTCCACGCCGCCAGGGGGCACGCCGGCCCCCCACCAGCCATCCTCCGTCTTCAGCACCTGGGTCCTGCTCCTTCGAACTAGGAAGAGGATCAGCCCTCCGATCGCCAGGGCAACCAGCACCTCGATGAACATGGTCGTCTGCGGCCGGGTGGAAAGATACAGGGACGGGCGGGAGGAAGAGCGAGCCGGCAAAAGGGCGTGTACAACAGATGACACCGGGGAAAAATTACAGTGTAAAACTTTTATTTCCAAGAGCATCAAAATGATACAATGTTACATTCAAACTTAGTTTTTATAGTCTCTGTCGTTACACAGGAGACATAAATGTGCTATTACACTATTACACTAAACCCCATGTAGCTATTTACCAGAGGTGGGACAAAGTCATTGTTATGCAAGTCACAAGTAAGTCTCAAGTCTTTGCCCTCGAGTCCCAAGTCAAGTCGAGTCAAAGATGAGGCAAGTCCCGAGTCGAGTCACAAGTCAAAGCCAACAAGTCTCAAGTCGAGTCCAAAGTCCTACCATTTTAGTTTCGAGTCATTTCAAGTCCTCTTACCACAGAAATAAAATGTATACAAATCATGTATGTCTGTAAGATTTGTATTTATTTAAACCTCTTTTTATACAATGACATCAAATACAGTAAACATTTTCACAAAAAATGCTTGTATTTCAACAGCATATTGCACTAGAACAATGCACAGCAACTTCAGTCCTGTATTGTATTGACCTCATATTGCAAAACAGTTTAACTTTCAAATAGACATGGGTCCTTTTAGCCTGAACTTTTTTAAACATGTCATCAATAAAATCCTCACTCCTCAAAATGATCACTTCTGAAAAACTGGACCAACCTGATAATATAACTGGAATGACTCCATAGAGACTTGAGTGAGCTGTGTGGACAGGTGATGAGCAGAGAGTGAGTGAGTGAGCTGTGTGGACAGGTGATGAGCAGAGAGTGAGTGAGTGAGCTGTGTGGACAGGTGATGAGCAGAGAGTGAGTGAGTGAGCTGTGTGGACAGGTGATGAGCAGAGAGTGAGTGAGCTGTGTGGACAGGTGATGAGCAGAGAGTGAGTGAGCTGTGTGGACAGGTGATGAGCAGAGAGTGAGTGAGCTGTGTGGACAGGTGATGAGCAGAGAGTGAGTGAGTGAGCTGTGTGGACAGGTGATGAGCAGAGAGTGAGTGAGCTGTGTGGACAGGTGATGAGCAGAGAGTGAGTGAGCTGTGTGGACAGGTGATGAGCAGAGAGTGAGTGAGCTGTGTGGACAGGTGATGAGCAGAGAGTGAGTGAGCTGTGTGGACAGGTGATGAGCAGAGAGTGAGTGAGCTGTGTGGACAGGTGATGAGCAGAGAGTGAGTGAGCTGTGTGGACAGGTGATGAGCAGAGAGTGAGTGTGTGAGCTGTGTGGACAGGTGATGAGCAGAGAGTGAGTGAGCTGTGTGGACAGGTGATGAGCAGAGAGTGAGTGTGTGAGCTGTGTGGACAGGTGATGAGCAGAGAGTGAGTGTGTGAGCTGTGTGGACAGGTGATGAACAGAGAGTGAGTGAGTGAGCTGTGTGGACAGGTGATGAGCAGAGAGTGAGTGTGTGAGCTGTGTGGACAGGTGATGAGCAGAGAGTGAGTGAGCTGTGTGGACAGGTGATGAGCAGAGAGTGAGTGTGTGAGCTGTGTGGACAGGTGATGAGCAGAGAGTGAGTGAGCTGTGTGGACAGGTGATGAGCAGAGAGTGAGTGAGTGAGCTGTGTGGACAGGTGATGAGCAGAGAGTGAGTGAGCTGTGTGGACAGGTGATGAGCAGAGAGTGAGTGAGCTGTGTGGACAGGTGATGAGCAGAGAGTGAGTGAGCTGTGTGGACAGGTGATGAGCAGAGAGTGAGTGTGTGAGCGCATGCGTGCTGTGGACAGGTGGAGGGAGGCCCCTATACTGCATTGCATTTGCAAAAGATCAAATTGGCCAAAAGTCTGTCAGTCATTTGTGCACGATGGGGACGCAGAATGATGCCACCATGGCTGATTCTTCATACCTGTAACAGAGAAAATACTCTTTACTCATATCAATGTTGTTGTGTTAATATTCATTGTCTATTGTACACTACGGTATACGATAATACATTTCAGTTTCAGTGTATGCAATATTAAGAACATTTTCACTGCTTCAAAAGTCATAAGAAAGCCCTTTCTCTCAAGCAACTGAAGTCATATGCTTTATAGCAGTGGTTTTCAAAGTGGGGACAGGGACCCCTGGGTGCCGCGAGGAGGTGCTAGGGGGGCCATGGCAAGTTGGCATGAAAAGTATAGCAAAACAAAATAATTGAATAAATTAAATAACTAAAGTAAACCAAAAACAAGCTAAACAATATTCCCATTAGTTAAGAACTGCACTATAATAATCTATTGCATCTCTGAACATTACTACTATAATCGTTATTATTTTTATTTTATTACATGGCTTGGTTGAATTCCAATGTAGAATGCGGTCTGTTATTTCTTGATAACAGACCCTGCGCCCGTATAGCGAGGCGGTAGTTATAGCGAATACAACCCCTGATATGAAAAGGGAAGGCTAATGGTGGATCTACTGTGACTGTGTTATGGTACTTTAAAACGGACGTTGACATGTTGGCGAGGTTTTCCATCTGAGTGTGCTACACTCATGTACCTCATATAATCAGGGTTAAAAAATCCCTATTTTTGTAAGCATGAACCAGCAAGGGAGACGTGCGTTTACTCTCTCGTTGATACAGTAAATATGCAGCAGCTAGCTAGTAAGTTACGGTACATCCGATAAGGTGCTTAGCATTCGTTCAAAACTTACCTTTCTTTGTGCAACTTCAGGTGTCGAACAAAGTTGGACGTTGTGGCAGCTCCGTCTGTAATCTTCGACCCGCATGTTTTGCAAATTGCAACTCTTTTTTTGTCGATTAGCTCGTAATTTTTATAGCCAAACGAAACTATCTTCGGTATCATTTTGCCAACTGGCGCGTTGTTGCTTGTGCTTCATTGGTTGTCTTGCAACGTGCCTGCTTAGATACTGTCACATCAAAACAACGTGGGACTACAGTGATTGGATGTCGTGCAGGCAGCGCGCGTGCTCTCTGCATGCATACAGGTGGTGCACATTTTTTTCACAGATGCAGATAAACTGAGAGCGGCGTGGCCGTGTGAACATTTTCTTCCCCAGTTTTCATGGGAAGTAGCAAGTCTTCTCGAGTCAAAAGGCGCAAGTCCAAGTGAAGTCACGAGTCATTGATGTTAAAGTCCAAGTCGAGTTGCAAGTCTTTTTCCTTTTTGGCGAGTCGAGTCTGAAGTCATCAAATTCATGACTCGAGTCTGACTCGATTCCAAGTCACATGACTCGAGTCCACACCTCTGCTATTTACTGTACCTGATAAACAGAGAATCAATTGCAACTAGATGTGATAAAACCCATGTTGTAAACTAAATGAAATGATTAAATGACGAGGCAAACAGATATATGAGACCAACAGTGATCACGTTGGTCTCATATAGGGGGGTAGGGGGTGAACAAAAGTACCAGTGTCGTTGTGGGCAGCTGGATTAGGTAAAGAACAGGGCTGACTCGGGCTGCTGAGGCCTGCGTGACACAGCTTTACTGGTTAGGCCCGGGCGAGTAGGGTATCGGGTCTAACCCGAGCCCCACCCCGCTGAACAGCCTGTCTTTGTCCGATCAGAAGAGCAGAGACGAGGCGACATTAGCTCGTCGTGACACCTTGTGTTTTACCATCAGTAGCGGACGTAATGGAGGTCAGGCAGCGAGAAGATTACGTCATTAAACTCACGTAATACATAACGAACTAGAGTTCGAACTGTTCGAGGCTACAATGTAACAAGATAGATTCTTCAGATAGAAATGACAGTACAGATTAACAGTCTACTAGAAATAGTCTAGTAGAGATAGTTCCGCAAAATAGTAGAACTAATACAGCAAGTACAATAGGAATATAGCAGAGAAACCTCTTTAGAGAATGTACCAAGATCCAAGAAGTCCAGTAGTCTTGAGGAGTCACCAGTAGTTCAATAAATTGAAAAAAAATAATGATGAGCAAAGGTTCACAACAACGTCTTAAGCATTATAATATATTATCTTTTGGGTCTTCCCTTATTAGCTTTTCCTTTTAAAAAACTAGAAACAAAACCATGTCTTCTCAAAATTGTGTACCACCAGCCACACCACAGGACTAGTGAGGGCACTAGCTTTGCTGAACTAAGACAGCTTATATTTTAACCGGCACAGCATTTCTAGCCTTTACGGCACTTGTCCAGACACCAACCAATTACATGCATGTAAATCACATCCCGTGATGCTACTCGGCCAATCTAATGTATATTCAGATAAGCATCGCGGCATGAGTGAGATACACGAGACTGGACGAGGAGAGGGCGAACAGTCGCGAGTATGCCGTTCTCCAAAAAGAGAAATGTGGACAACGAGACCAGAGTCTTTAGAGACTCTTCTGTTCATTTTTCCCAAAGGCCGTTCAAAACTAGTGTGTCTCATGTGTTCAGACCATTATTAAAAGTTCAATGTGAAGCTTTAATACAAGAGAAAGCACAACTCTTTGAGCAAACGTATTAAATCACATCCGAAATGAAGGAACAGAAAAATAAACCATCCAAGAGGCCAATATGATCAGAACCCTAATGCATTCATTCACTGTCCCACAATAATGTCAACAGAGATAATAGAGCTGAAACCAGTGTTTCAATAACAGATAGTTCCTCACACACATTTTATAAGAGAATAATGTAATGGCTATTTTGTTTTTGTTTTGTGAGATATTACTTATTTATTTGATTTGACATTGAAATAACTGCTAGGCTATTTCAATACATATGGGACTTGTTGAACATTAGTTGAATACCCCTGATTTATGCTATATGCTTTACATAACAGTCAAACCAGGCAAACCATTAGCATTAACAAAACATCTGAACAGTCCTCCTTAACATTTATCAAACATATTTTCTTCCACGAGCAATAGATACAAGTTAAGTTGCATGCCAGCACATGAACAAACTCAGTTGTTGTTTGCACTCAAGTAAACAATAAAACGCAATATATAAAAAGCAATGTTCCATAAGCCTCTTAGCATAGCACATATTTCAACAGCTGTAGCTCACCGGAGTTGAAGGAAGCTGCTGCTCTCTGGGCCACCCGGTTCCTCAGCTGTGCTGTCTTCCTGCTGAGTGCTCTGCTTCCCGGCGATCCTCAAGGTAAATAGAAAGCTAGTTAGCTTAGCTGTTTAATACTGTAGAACTCTCAATGGAACGTTATTAGATTGGTCTTTGATATTGGCACGTTCCATTATGACAATGGTCGTCGTGAACGCAGCTAGCTTAAACATTAGCTTAGCCTAAACATTAGCTTAGCACACCTTTAGTAAAGTAAGCAAAACTTAGCTAACTAATGTTCAACACAGAAACCCACAACCTACCTACGTTACATCGACGATGTTAAAGATGAGTATAAACACACAGAACGGCAGAAAAAGCTCAAATTACAATGTCGCTAACCGCTAGCTAACCTAACGTTAGCTCAAGCCTTTACTGGAGAGCTAGATTAAAGCTACCGCAACCGGACATAAACCACGTACAGTGTCACTAACGTGAACCGTTTAAGAAAGCGTTTACTCTCTGGCTGCAGTACATTATTTTTGTTTTCTTACCTGAAGAAGAGATGCCATGTTCCCAGGAGTCAGGTGTTGTTCCTTCAATCCAGTGAAAACGAATGCCGAAGTCACGTTGGACGCGACCAATCACGCTCTCCAAATCTCGCGGTTACCTAGCAACGCACGAGATCACGTTGCCACATGACATTGGATGTGTCCACGACCTGTGTAGCTAGCTATAGCTAGCATAGCTAGATATTATAATGTGTGTTGGAGAAACTGTGTGTGTGTGTGTGTGTGTATATATATATATATATATATATATATATATATATATATATATATATATATATATATATATATATATATATATAGGTAAAGGCTACAGGGTCATAGTATATTTAGCGACTGATAGACTTATTATAGACAAAGTATAATTACACAGTATTAATATGATTACATGTATGAATAACTGACATGTTATCAGTGTAGTTTATATACCTAACAGCTACTGTGTTACTTTACTCATAAGTATGCACTTGTTCAGCACACCATGGTTATGGGTATATTTAGTTATTGATATTATATATATATTATTAATAATATCATGTTAACAATGTGTTAGTAATATATCATAATATATTATGTGAATATAATAAAATATTATATAATGTGAATATAATATATGATTTAATATATTATGATATGCCCTGGATAGACTGGCGACTTGTCCAGGGTGTACCCTGCCTTCGCCCAATGACAGCTGGGATCGGCTCCAGCGCACCGCGACCCTAAAACAGGATAAGCGGTTCAGATAATGGATGGATATTATGATATAATACAATATAATGTGAAAAATAAATTAATATAATGTCACTGTCAACTGTCATCAATAGGGTTTACAACAGAAAACAATTATATAAATGTCTTTAGGAATTTCTCAAATTGAAAGGTGTATATAATATATCTCAAAATATGCAAAACATTTACAGATTTACTCCAGTTGCTGCTTGGGAATGCTGCCTTCAGGGACTTCTTGGAAAGTGTTTTCCACTTTAAAAAAATAAAATAAAATTAGAATGAGTCTGTATTACATAAACCATATAATGAAAACGCGGATTAATCTCAATGAAATGCTGGTGAAGGACTTCAGAATGAAGAAATAAAAGCTAAACAATGCAGTGTGGATGATATGTAATTCCTATTTTTCTCACTCGGGAAACCACAGGAAGGTTGAAGTGATTAATGCAACTAAAGGAAAGCCCTGCAGCACATAGTGAACACAGCTGGAAGGATCATTGGTGCCTCACCCCCCTTCCTGTAGGACACATGTGATACCCACCTCACCTGCAAAGTGACCAAGATTGTGAGTGGGCCACCCCTCACCCGGTCTCTGGGAAAAGACAGCGGAGCCTCCATGCTCGCAGCACCAGACCTTCAGACAGCTTCGTCCACCCGGCTGTCAGGAAGCTGAACTCTCCCACTCCCTCATCTCTTTAAGACTCCTATGTCTGACCTATCTATTTGCACTTTATTATCTGTATTCACTTTATTTGTTGGACAAGAGAGATATGTTTTAATTCCTCTGTATGTTTGTTACATGTTGAGAAATTGACAATAAAGATGATTTTGAATTACTATTAACTAGACAAAGTTAATACAGTTGTAAGTCATTTAAAAGCCCAAATATACAGTTGCTATATGTTATAGTATTACAGTCATTTTTTTATTATGCAAGAAGCTGATAATGATAACATGTGAGTGTTGTGGCGGTTCCCGGCGTGTATCTAGTTTAAACAGTCAGTGGTTCCAGCTTCATGATCCAGTATTATTATTATTCTGACCCTAAGCGACCTGAACAGGTTTCATAGACAAAAATGTACAATTATATAACGAATGTCATGATTTATATTTTCAATCCCCCTTTTTACATAATTCATTATGTAAACTAAATATAAATCAGCTACAAAAATAGGTTATATTAATTCCTAACTATGTGTGTGTTATTTATTTAACAGTGTGGAAATCTTTAACATATATATTGTACTACAAAAGTGGCTAAATCAGTTCATAACTATGTGTGTGTTACTTATCTCACAGGGTGGAAATCCCTAACATATACATATATTATACTACAAAAATGGCTAAATCAGTTCATGACTATGTGTGTGTTACTTATCTCACAGGGTGGAAATCTCTAACAGTTTAAAGCCTGTACCGGTTTTATAAAAAGCTAAGCTAAAAACCCACCTATATCCAGGACCATCATATAACCCTTGTACTAGAGAACCGTTGTCCATAATTATTTGTAACCCTTTCATTCCCCTGGATAATCATCTAAGCGCATAATATGGCACAATCAAAAACAGTATAAAATCACCCTATCACTACAGTCTCACGCCTTCTACGTGTGTGCGTATACTATATGGGATATGGTCAAACATTAGCAAGTTATGCATACAGGAATGGGGGGTCTAACTCGGTCTCTTCTTCGGATGTTGATTCTTACCATACCATCCTCACCATTCTCCTCCTTGAGTGACTGACGTCACTCATGAAACAGAAAATGTCATCGCTCCTTTGAATCTTCAGGCCAATGCACTTTACCCACAGTAGAGGGCCGCTCATGCATCAGGTTACTAGCACCTTGTGGAAAAAGGATGCATGAGCTGTTGCAGATCTTCTTTGGGGCGGGGTCAGTGGAGGCCGGTACTATTTATCTACGACTATCGCTCTCAAGTTCCATCGTGGTCCTTCCTTGTAGCTCCTCCATCGTGTTGGTGGGGCTCATCTGTTAGTAAGGCTAACGGGGGAATTTTACAACAGTAAACTCCTTTCACCTGTTGAAATAGTGCTCTATGTATACATATCAATCACTGCACATAGCTTCGTAATTCTTTGGTTAGTAGATCCAATTGGGACCATTATGAGGTCCTTTCAGGGACGGTGCATCAAAGTTGTCCTGTCAGCATCTCATGCAGTGTTAGATGTGTAATGGTGGCCTCTATATGGCTCTCTATATTCTGTTTGTTCATAAATTATTCAGTCTGATACATTTTATATCCTAAAAAACATGGGGACATCTTATTTCATGGCATATCAAAAAACACACATTAAAAAAATTGTAACAAGAGGTGTTCTTATTATAATTGTCATGGTCCACCCCTCCTGTTTATACAAAGTATAACTTATTAGATTTAGAGAAAAACCTTTTTTTTTTAAATTTAGTAAAGCCATATGCACTAAAAACCTGGTTTATCATAGATACCATCCCCTTGTTGAGACATGGTCCAAACCATGTCTCAAAAGAGCTGCATATCTATATAAAGTTTTTATTGTTCTAATTGTTCTACTAGTTGCAGTATTAAGTCTTGTTTGCTGAATTAGTTCTCTGTAATTCACGACTCTTTCAGCTAAAATCTTTTTAAATATCACTAAAGCTTTGTCAGCTTCAGAAGTTCAGCATATTTCCCTTTTTCTCTTCACAACTGCAGTTAATTTATTATTTTTGCTTACTTTATGTCCTTGTTCCCCTAGGAATGTCAATAGCTCCAGAGTGTCTTCTCTGCACTTATCTTGTGTTTTGGAACATACCAGAATGTCATCAACATAAAGTAAAATCTGTCTCCACTGTGGAGGTTCAACTTCAGCTACATTAGCAGCCATTCTCTTAGAAGGGCTGGTGGGACTTTTACAATACCTCTGATTCTAAAGAAAGATTATTCAGCTACTGGTGTTATTCTCTCAGCAGCCTCTGGTTTTATTGGATATTATCTCTAAAAAGGCCTAAACCTATTTTTATTTTATTGTCACAGACTCTACTCATCTTATTTTCCCAAAGGTCCTTATGACCATAAGGTTTTATCAATAGTTTTCAAAACCTCTTCCTCCTTTGAGGAGAGAGAAAAGATGTCTCACATGTTTTTAGACTTCTTTTTGAATTTCTTTGCTACTGTCACTCAGTTGAGTTTGGTTGTGTAGGTTTTTATTGAGGAGGAATATTAACCCTTGAGATTCCCTCCCACAGGTTCCCACCCCTCCTCTCAGTCCTCTGCGTTGGACACAACCCTCCCACATCTCCCCACATAGCATCAGCTGGTTTAGCTAGCGAGAGATGAGGTGCACATTCCCCCCTGAAGAGTTTATTCTCCTCTTCCAGGAGATTGCATGTTTATTCTTATTTTTGCCGTTGAGGCTTTAAAGAACCTGTTTTCATATCTTTGGTTTGGCCCTGAATAGTGTAGTGCATGTCCGTCATAGGTTGTTGTTTCACAAATGGCGGAGCCACTTTTTTTTGTTTTTCTTTTCTGTTCCTGTGTAATAGATTGTGTCCCTGTGTTGGCCAGGTCTAGTCTGGTGACCCCATGCCCTCCTGAACGTAGCAGTCACTTGCTTGTAACCAAACTACTTTCATGCTCTTTGGCGTTGGTACCACCCCTAGCCCAACACAGACATACAATCCCTCCCTAACAGGTTAACTGGACAATTTTTATTTTTTATTATTTTTTTATTAGACAACACAAATTGTTGTCTTGTCTGCACACATGTTTTTGGATCCATGATCCTTGATGGTACCGATAGGTTTGCTGTTTATTTTTTCCCGTTTGCTGTTTTCACCCCAATGGTGTTTGATGATCATTTCATTAATTTTTCCTTCTGAGGTTAAAATAACAGACCTGCGTGCTCCGGAATCACACAGAAATATTATCTCTCATCCCTCTACCATTAAAGTCACAAACGGTTTCTCCTCTTGTAACAAACACAGCTCTATTTGTTCTAACTCTTTATTCTCTACTAATACTCTAACTAATATTTCTGTCTCCTGTTGTTCATTGACACTCTGTTTGTGTATCAGTGTGTATGCATGACTGTGTGTGTGTGTGTGTGTGTGTGTGTGTGTGTGTGTGTGTGTGTGTGTGTGTGTGTGTGTGTGTATGACCTGGGTGTTCAGCCAAAGTGGATCCTTGACGTCCCCCTCTCCCCGATGTCCCCCTCTCTCCGGCTCCTCTGCTCCTTGCAGTCTCCTCTCCAATGTCGGTCCCTTCCACAGCGAAAACAAGCTCCTCTCTTTGTGTAGTCATCTCTCCATCCACTCTCCCCCCTCCGTCCACGTCCCCGTCCACGGAAGCCTCTTCGCTTTTTGGTTATCTCGGAAATACACATCAGAAAACCAGGTTCAGACATTTCATCATTTCATCATCATCATAGCAAATTAGTGTTGGGCTCTGAGCCTATGGTTTCTGGAGAATCAGGATATACTGGTATGGTTTGCTTACCGTATTCCACTCCTGATCTGGTGTGCGCTGTTAGCAACGGCCCACATGTTTGGCGCCTCGCTCTCTCCAACGCAGACACGAGGTCAGCTGCTGTGCTGCCTTTCGGCTGTGCGTGTCCGGGCTGCGGCGGCAGGTGGAGAGGGTGGATGGAGTGTTGGAGGAGACGCTGGAGGGTGAGGTCACTGCAACAGGAGGAGCGGGAGCAGGGGCAACATGCGGAGGAGGCCGTCTCCCGTACACCACTTCAGCATCTGCTTTATCACAGAAATGTACGCTTGGAAACAGATTAGAAGAGTTAGTCATGTTTCATTCATACTGTTCTTTCCTCAATTTCTCCCTTTCCATGCCTAATTTACGTATCTCTGCTTCTTTTGCCCACAGCCGGGCTTCATTTAAACATTCTTCTTTTTTGCTGTTCTTCATTTAAGCTCTATTTAAGCAATCAAAAACTGACATCCTGTGACTGCCATCTTCCCGTTAAAACCATATTCCTTCGTCCACTCCCTTAGGTATTTAATGCTTCTCTCATTTTTGTTCTTCATATATTTTACATCACCTCCCAGAGTCGCTTCTCTGCTGAGGTTGGCTCCCATCTTCCCGTTTCTTATTTATTTTTATCTATTTTATCTTTTTATTTTTATTTTAAATGATTCTGCCCTGTGTCTTCCTTACATCCGATGATAGAGGAGTTTAACTACAGGCGGGATTCCCTTACCTGTTCCTTTTTCCAAAGTAGACGGTCTACTTAAAGCGAACGGGTCCCCCTGTTCCCTCGAACTGGGCCCTTCCCCCAGTTTACAATATCCCACGAAACGAAGCGCTTACCGGTCCGGACTCCTTACAATTCACCAACTCTCAAGCTTTTTAAAGTCCCTGGACTCCTTAGGTTGTGAAAGAAGCTCTTTAAAGTCCCGCAACTTCCGACAGACAGAAAGAGATCTCACCTGCAATGACTCTTCCTCACCGGTTCGGTAAAAATTGGATCTCGTCACTCCTCTCTCCTCCAGCCGTTCCTGGCCTCTCAAAACACCAAACTACTCTCTTGTGAGATTAGGGCGGAGGGCTTTGTACGAGAGTCCTGGACTCCCTCGTGCACGATTTCAGGAAAGAACTCTGGAGTAAGGAGGAGGTCTTGAGATCCGGCTCGAAGGACCAAGAATGTCAGAAAAATTAATTTACACTCGATACCGGGTCTTGGTGGTCATGTCAACAGGTCATTTATTCTGTTGCAAGAGAGGAGCAGATACAGATATACAACGTATTATACAACATATTACTTCACTAATTGTACATCCACAAATGCTCAAAGAATAGATGAAAACCTCCCTCCTTATATCCCATACTAGGAGGTCATCATGACGTCTTCGTACAAACAATAACGTTCTGTCCTTAGCCAGCTGTTATCCCACATGATTGTGGTGACTGTGGACTCTCCCCTTCACAGCCCAAACATATGATAAGTACTTCAGTCATGGAAATGCAGATCTAGTTGGTTTGCTTAGTATACAGGACATAAGACACCCTTGGGGGGGAAAGTTCATCTAGAAGTCACAGGTCATACAATAATAGAAGAAATAGAAGAAAGAAAACAATTTTTTCCCAACAACCAGCTATACACGACTTGCCTCCACTGTCGAGGAGATGAATTTATGCCTAAACGTATTCTATAAACTATATGTTTTGTTTAGTCACTTCTGCAGAAACAGATCCAACTCCTCCCTTTCACGTGAACTCCAAAGCGTTTTGGGCGACTCTTGGATTCGGGACCGCGGGTCTGATTCCTGACCTGCTGCCGGGGCCGTCTGCCACTCAGTCACTTCCTGTCTGGTTCCTGAACGTCTCAGGAACCAGGATCCACAGTTTAGTCTCAGAGCAGCTGCAGACGTCATCTGCTGGTCCTGTGCCTACACTTTTCGTTATAATAAAATAACGACACGCTGCAGGGTAACTTGTACCAGACGGTTAACACTTTAAATCTCATTCACACACTTTCACTCCCACAGTTTTTCTCGTTTTCTTTTTCCGTCTCTCCCTCCACAATAAAAGCCCCGGAAACATAAATCGGAACACGGCTTCCTATATAATTGCTCAATCCCTAATATACAGTAGTTTACCACCATTAAATCACGTGACAGCATTATACGATCATCAGTATTTTTAAATGGATTTTTATTGGCATGTTCGCTATAAACTGTACGGACCAGAAAAACAGACCTGGCCAGCCGCATATAGGTGTAGAGGACTTTCCATGCTGTACAAGAGGTTAGCTGTTCGACTCCCACCTCAACCAATTCAGTGGTCTGTTATTTATTCAAATGTTTAGCTTCAGAATGTGAGCAGAACTACCTCAATAATAATCATACTGCTTCTGTATATGCTTCATATTAAAGAATCAAGATTTAATAATTTGTTGTGTTGTTATTATGCATATTAGATATTCTCCAAATATCATGCTAGAGTTGTACTTATAAGGCACAACATGTTTATTTTACACACCTGTGCACACATACAGCTGATCATATCTAAATGTTTGATTAGTTAATGTTCTATGTATTAATGCCCTTAAATTGAAAACAGTCAAAGTGATGATTTCAAGATTTTTCTAATTAAAAAACACAGCTGAATAATAAAATGCACCCAGTCCCACACCCAGTCCCACACCCAGTCGCACACACAGTCACACACACAGTCCCACACCCAGGGTTCGATTCCCTGACGGGGAGTTTTCTACTAGATGCTAGCAGGACAAGAGTCAAAATCCCCAGCTTTCTCCTTACAATATAAAATGACTGACAATATTCACAGTAAATAGCTTTCAGCACAAATCAAGGCAGTTTTAGCTATTATCCAGTCTGCTGAAAATTCCAATCAGAGTTTTACTTTGAGGAATAAGCAAGAACAAAGAACAGTGTTTCCACCCAGTCTCGAACTGGGGACCTTTCGCGTGTTAAGCGAATGTGATAACCACTACACTACGGAAACTGTAGAAGCTACCATTTACGCACGTGCACAGCTTAATGCAACATTTACACTAAACTGCAAACATTTCAGATGCCAAATAACATGATTTCCAACTGGATTCAGTCATAGCTGCTATGTCTTTCATCGAATTCCCGCCAAAAACTAGCCAAAAATGTAAAAACTGCATTCCCCGTTAGTATAGTGGACAGTATCTCCGCTTGTCAGCGGAAGGCAAGTCGTGTATAGCTGGTACTCACTGACAGCCAATGAAATTGCAGCATTATTAGATGCTGCCTAAGGTGCTGAACATCCATTGTGTTTTCAGCACCTTGGACAGCATTAATAATGCTGTCCACGGTGCTGAACCTTCCCTCTGTTTTCAGACTCCAATATTCTCCTGTTCTATTCTATTCTTGAGTCTCAGTTGGGGCAAAGCCACACATTAATGATGAAGAACTAATTATGAATTATTTCCCCTCTGCTCTTCTCCCTGTAAACCCACAGCTGCACCTCCAATCACCAGTCCGTCAAGCTCCTGAAGTTTGTGGATGACACCACCCTCATTGGCAGGACCAAGACCTCACGCCACACCAACAGTTTTTTCCTGTCTGCAGTCTGGCTCATCAACAGAGCCCGGGTCCCCCACTGACTGACTCTGTCACCCACAGACAATTGCACTCGGTTTAATGTTAAATGTATGCCCCTCCCGACAGGATAAATTCCTTGAATGTGAAAACAAACATGGCAATAAACGGTTCTGATGAATCAAGAAAAGTGTGTTTTTTCACTATAATGGTTCAAATATTAATAAGACATGTAGACATTAGTCCATGAAATATGTTTATTAACAACATGGACAGTGAATATTGAACACCCGTAGTGCAAGGTAACACAAACACAACACAAAAATAATAAAACAAATAAAACAAACAAATAAAAACAATTATAGTAATTTATATAATACAAATAATGTAATTATTAAAATGAAAAAAAGATATATACATAATAAGAATCCTTCGAATAACAAAAGGGTGGGTCCTTGCGGACAGACTTTGTCAGTCGCTCGGACCCTAATGACAAAACACTCCCCATGTCTCTTATTTTCCCTTTTCAACCGTCCATCTATTTATTTCTTTTTCATAAAAGGCAGACACCTGGAACTCTCTCCATGTCATTTCCTTCTCCATGCCCTGGTCTTTGTACTGGGAAAAGACTTTAGCAGGGCAGTAAACGTATTTCCCTGGTACTCCAGGGAACCCGGTGTGGATGTGAGGCATGTTTGGGCCCTGCTTCAGTCCCATTTTACAGAAGCGACACCTTGGACCTGTGTGCTGGGGTGTAGTGTGCTGGGATTGAGTGTCCAGGGATTGAGTCCTCTTCCTTTAGTGCTGCACTCTCTCCTCCACCCTTTTCTTTGTAGCATCCAGTTCCTGCTGAAAGAACTTTGTATATGCAAAGTCGTTATAGGGCATTTTTGGGTTTGTCAGACCTTCAGTGGGATCCTGGTCCTGCAGTGCTGCCAACCCAACCAAGCCAGTGTGTGGCTTGGTTGGGTTGGCAGGCTGAATTCCACAGAAGGCATAGGCGTCTTTGAGCCTCTGCAGGTCTTCCTGATCCACCACAGAAAACGCTGCAGACAGGAACTGAGCAAACAAACTGTACAGTGCGTGATGCTCTGTCACACACTCCCGGAGGAACCTCCTCATACAGTGGAACAGGTCCAGCTTGACGCTCATGTTCGCACTGAAATGAGATCTGGATGCACATGCGTTCAGCAGGTTACCAGAAGTGACCTCTGCAACGATGGCATCAGTAGTTCGCCAAGACTCCCACTCCAGATGCTCTCCTGCATTCGATTCTGACACTTTGAACGCTGCACAGCAATCCCTGAAAGAAGAAAGATGTGCAGCCATGAATGTTAAAGCAGTCATATGAACCACCACCTGTAGTCCTGTTTATATAATACGACGATTCTTAACAGCTGAATGAATGCTATGGGATTGTATTTCATCAAACTGTAAATATGGAAAGCAATATAAATTGTGATTATGAGCCATTTGTTAAAATATAGATTAAACGTACCTGTCTACCCAGTGGTATTGTGCCTTCTCTATGCCTGCTGTGCTGTAGCACTGTGCCAGTCCCTCGTACATGAGCTTCAGGGACTTCTCTGTCTCAGACTGCATCACCCATGAAAGGATCATCCAGTTCTCATTCATGACCGCATATGAGGACATGGTGCCGGATGAGAACGTGACCTTCCTCGCAACTTTGCGTGTGTGGTCTGAGCGGAAAGCTTGTCCGAAGGTTCCCTGGAGAAGTGTGTTGATGGCTCTCTCCTGGTGTTGGTATTCATGCAGCAGGCATTCAGTCAGGTAGTGAGCAGACACAATGATCCCGTTCCAGCCATCGGAATCCCCGTACTCTCCGAAGGGAGTCGGCTTGCTTTCCTGTCTCAATAACTGGGTGATGGTTCTTTGGTCATACTGCCCTGCTTCCTCATCCATGACGTTTTGGCAGCTGAGGAGGTGAGCCAGGTGAGCCCGTTCAAATTTCAGGTGCATCACCTCCATTACCTGCTTTGCCATGTCGTTGGGGGAGTTACCTGTGCGCCTGAGCTCGTCCATGACAGATTTGCATTTGGCCTTCTTGTATGTCAGGATTGCTGGCAACATGTTAGTGTACCTCTTTGGCAGTTTGGCAAGATACAGTGGGTTGTCGGCGTTCTCTGGCTTCCATATGAAAAATGGATGGAGTTGAAAGTACTTGGGGGAAGGAAGATCAGAGATACTGTCAATTAATTCTGGCTGGGGAGGGAAACGCCTCCATGACACCATTTTCATGAGGTTGTGCACGGGAATGGAGCCTGGCCAGAGACCCATAGACTCCAGCTCTGTCTTCATCCAGATCCTCTGCTGCTGTGAACACGTCCACTGGCTGACGTCACGGTCGTAGCCAGGAAGCTGTAGAGGAGGACAGGTGGGGACAGCTGATGGCTCACCTGGTCAGACGACAAGAAAGACAAATTAGTAAGATTGTTGGCGTGACTTGATGTCATCTTTTTACAATGTACTCAAACAAATCAAAAACATTCAACACTGACTTTGATCTCTTTGTGCAGTTTGCAGTGGACCCGGCTCTGCAGACGTCTCAGGAGAAACCAGGAGCCTCTGACGCTGTAGAGAACATTGAACATGTTGTTATTATTGACAGTAAGATGAAGCAGGAATGTAACATGACATCTACACTGTAGTCTGTGAAACTCAGCCAGCTGTACGCTGGAGTGCTGCCTACAATGATAAAGATTTTATAGAATGAACAACCGTTTTGTCCGAGTGTGAAGCGGCGGGGATGAGAGTCAGCACCACGAAATCTGAGGCCATGGTGCTCTGCCGGAAACCGGTGGATTGCTCCCTCCGGGTGGGGACAGAATGCCTACCACAAGCGAAGGAGTTCAAGTATCTCGGGGTCTTGTTCACGAGTGAGGGTAAAATGGAGCGGGAGATCGACAGGCGTATCGGTGCGGCTGCAGCAGTAAAGCAGGCGTTGCACCGGGCCGTCTTGGTGAAGAAGGAGCTGAGCCGGAAGGCGAAGCTCTCAATTTACTGGTCGGTCTACGTCCCAACCCTCACCTATGGTCACGAGCTTTGGATCGTGTCCGAAAGAACGAGGTCGCGGATACAAGCGGCCGAAATGAGTTTCCTCCGTAGAGTGGCCGGGCTCAGCCTTAGAGATAGGGTGAGGAGATGAGTTTCCTCTGTAGGGCTCAGCCTTAGAGATAGGGTAAGGAGCTCGGACATCAGGAGGGAGCTTGAAGTCGAGCCACTACTCCTTCATGTTGAAAGGAGTCAGCTGAGGTGGTTCGGGCATCTAATTAGGATGCCTCCAGGACGCCTCCCTTTAGAGGTTTTCCAGGCACGTCCAACTGGTAGGAGGCCCAGGGGAAGACCCAGGACACGCTGGAGGGATTATGTCTCCCAGCTGGCCTGGGAACGCCTCGGGATCCCCCAGAATGAGCTGGTAGATGTTGCGGGTGTGAGAGAAGCCTGGGTCAGCCTGCTGGACCGACCCCGGATAAGTGGATAAAAAAGGATGGATGGATGGATGGATGATCGCAGCTGGCATGCCCAGTTTTTAAAGTTGTACAAGCTCAACTGCTGTCAAGCCAAGCTTGGACTGAGCCTCTTGGAACTTGTGATGATTGACTAGGGAGGTGCTGAAAAAAGAATACACACACTCCAACAAGTTGAAAAGTTCCACAGCCTCTGAAACCACCCTGCAAGTATGGCACAACACTAGGTTTAGCTCATGAGCATAACAATGCACATATATAGCCTCAGGATGGAGCCTTCTAAAATGTACTTGCACACCTCCAGTGGACCCACTCACAACAGCTGCACCATCATATGTCTGTGCTACACACTTAAGCTCTGCAAGACCATTGGATCTGCTGCTGCAGCTCATTTGCAATGGACTGGGCATCGAATGACATTATCTCTGTAAGTGCTAGAAAACGTTCCTTCACTGCCCCCTCTGACACGTACCTAACACAAACAGCCAGCTGCTCTGACCGTGCATCCCTTGCCTCATCTGCCATAATGGCATACATTTTGGACTTTGTCATCTCAGATACAATGACACTGGTAACTTCTTGAGCACAGCACTCAATCATCTCATTCTGAGATGTTGGCGAGCTATAGGTAGCATTTGAGGGAGGGTTATATTTAAGAAGGAATGGATCAAACTCCTTCAAAAGTTCCATGCAAGCAAGAAAGTTGCCTCTGTTTGTGGTGTCTTGGCCTTCATCACTGCCACGAAAAGGGAGTCCCTGTCGCCCTAACATGGAGGTGACTGCAACAATTCGCCTGAGATACTCCCTTCTCTCTAGTATCTCACTTGCATGTGCAGATGCTATCATCTGTGCAACGTTTCCCTGTCGGCTAGTTGCCTGGTAGCTTTGCCATGCAACAACACTGTCCCTGTGTGTTTGTGCCATCTCGTGCTTGCCAAAGATAAAGAATGCTTTCTTCCAGTTCTTGCAACCCCTACTGACCAAAGCATCATGTTTGATGTTTTTGCCAAAAAATCTACATGCAAAGCAGAAAGCTGCATTATGGTTGACTGGATATTCCAACCAACTGTGCTTCTCAAACCAGCTGTGGTGAAATGACCTGTTCTGAGCACCAAAGCTGTCCTGTGGGTAGCTCTTCAGCTTAACCTATCTGGGCCCTGTGTCTTTTTCATCTAAATCATTAGTTGTTGATGCAGCTGCTTGGTCTGTCTCTGACTTGAACAGCTTCCCTTTTCTGCCTCAGCCTCTCCTTCTGCATGAACCTTTAAGAAAAGTTCAAACATTGAAACATTAATTGATCGAAATCCTGAAGCCAATTGTATGACATGAAAATTTCATGAAATAATCTAGTTTAGGCTATCCCTTGGAGTAGCCTGGGCCTGACAACAAATGCCTATACATTTCTACCACAGTAGAAGAAAATAAAAAAACTCCACTCGTTTCCTTCTAGACCTGTAGACCACTAACCTCCATCACACCGGCTCCTTCAGCCCTGTCAGTCTCCTGCTTCTCTCTCTCATCTGATTCGTCTGTGTGGAGAAAAGCCAACTCCTCTTCTCTTTTCCATTTACAACTCTCTGACAGAAGGTCACTTCTCTGTCCACTGGTCGGTCAAGTAAAAAATCAAGTAATATAAATAAACAGTAATAAACATATAAAATAAAAACAGTAAAGAAGAATATTGAATATACAGAATAATATTGAATATACAAGATATTGCACCAGAATGTTCAGAGTGATCAAAGTGTTCAAGTGTTGAAAGTGAAGAAAGTGTTCAGAATGTTTGTGGACTACTGGGAGGTCAGCTGGTTGTGCAGCCTGACAGCAGCAGGGAGGAAGGACTTGCGGTACCTCTCCTTCACACACCGGGATGAATCAGCCGGTGGCTGAAGGAGCTGTGCAGAGCTGCCAGAGTGTCCTGTATGGGGTGGGAGGTGTTGTTCATCAGGGATGAGAGCTTGGCCATCATCCTCCTGTTTCCCACCACCTCCCCAGTAACCAGAGGACACCCCAGCACGCTGCTGGCCTTCCTTACCAGTTTGTCCAGTCTCTTCTGAAGAAGTAGCAAGTAAAAGTAGCAACCCCACAATAATACTTGAGTGTAAGCATTCATCTTATTATGAATAATGGTCCTTTTCAGAGTGTTACAGTATGTTTTTTTCCAAGGTCCCTAAAGACCAGACCAAACCCCTTTTAAATCTCATGGAGAAGGGGTCAAATATCGTCGACCAGGATTCTGTGGATAACCAAAGGAAGTTCACGGAGGCCACCCAAAGACCGTACTTGAACATAACGTAGACTTAACGCTACATTCTACATTTTGACAATAGCAATGGATGTGTCATGTTCAAATTGTCTCTGGTAGTGACAAGCCCACAAATAATTAACAACCAACTCTACATAACTATTTCAACACATTGTTTGTTTGTTTGGTTTGGTTCAGTCAGCAGGCAGTAGTTTCCTGTGAGAACGCTTTAATGAACCAACTGTACACCACCAGCCCAGCAGTAAGCAGCACTCAGACAAGTTTAGTGACATGTCAGTGAGCACTGCGATGGGGGATGATCAGTCAATGTTGTGTTCAGTGGCCACAACATAATTAAATGAATTAATACTGTTTTTTTATAAAAGGCTGTGATGGATGTGTTAAAGCATAAGTGGAACACTGTGAGCTGTTCATGCTTTGTTTTCCCTACTATGTCTATTGAAGGCCCACTAAGTGTAATAAGAAGAATTGTGTGTTTAGTTTACTGCGTTCTATTAACGCGATGCCCTGATATCAGATTAATGTTCAATTTCGCAACAAATTCTCTGTTATTACGCATGCATGCACATCTAAGGATATATTGCATTTAGGGTTACAGTGCAGGGATACTCCGAAGGAGTGCTCAGGGGAAAACTGTTCTTCGCCTTTAATAATGTGGTTATGTATTCAGCGCTGCATGCTTATTGTGGTCTAACTAAGCCCAAAGCTGGCACCACAATTAGGGATGCAACGATACCACTTTTTACAAACCGATACGAGTACGAGTATTTTTATTTGTGTACTTGCCGATACCGAGTACCGATACCGATACTTCTTAGATTTGGTCTCCATGAAAGTGCAATTAATTTGGAGGCAGATTTTATTTTATCCTCTGCAGATTATGTCAAGCCTATAGTACAAAATTAACAGAAGGCTATCCCAAGCTTTAAACTTCTTGTGGAAGTCCCTCTAATGTCGGACCATAAAACGCCCCCGTGTCCGGGTTCATAATGTAAGCGATAATATTAGGGATGAGCAATTATATAGGAAGCTGTGTTCCAAGTTATGTTTCCGGTGCTTTTATTGTGGAGGGAGAAACGGAAAGGAAAACAGGAGTGGAATTATGGGATATACGTGTGTGAAGGAGATAAAAAAGTGGTTCAAGTTACCCTGCAGCGTGTTTTCATTTTATTATAATTACAAATATAGACACACAACAGACACTCGGCTACAATAATATCATCCGTAGCCGCACAACAGCGTCTGAATGAGGCCGCTGCCAGCGCTACTTCAGGTGGATCAGCAACAGTTTGATTCAAACCGGCGGAACGGCAGTAATTTTCCGTCGCGTTGGATGTGAACGCACATTACTCTACACACCTTGCCGCAAGAGCCGCAAGAGAGTGACGAAAGAGCCGTATGCGGCTCTGGATCACGGGTTGCCGACCCCTGCCCTAGACGTTGAAGTCAGGTAGGACAACAAATCTATTTCTCCACAAAGCGCGACCAGTTTGTTGTAGTGAAATACTGTTGAGTGGTATCGGTTCTTGGTATCGGCAATTGAAACCGATACGAGTACGAGTATTTTAACGCAGTATCGGCCCCCGATACCGATACCGGTGCATCCCTAACCACAATCCTACATCACACCTGTAGAGGTCTGTAATAAGCACAGCAGAGTCTCACTTTCTGGGACAGTGTTGCTCAGGGTTCCAGAGTTATGTTATAGTTTTGCTTACTTTACTTTTTCATTGACATGCTGTCGCTCAGTCAGTAAGGAACAAAGAAAACCAAGATTGTAATCATTACCACATGCAGTAATATTGTATGTTTCCCACTTTGCACTCTGTGATACCGACACACATTTTGTAGCATGTGACCTCTGGTGGACAAACTGCTAAGATGCAGGAATGAATGCTGTAGAAAATATGGCACATACGTATTATATTAGTTTGCAAGGGGTGATGGATAATGGAATTACATCTCATGTTAAGTCATGGCCCTTCAATGTACTTCTATGCTCCCATGGTTTAACATGCATGTATTACTAACAGAGATGTTGGACCATACATGGGGTTAGGTTTACTATAGGTGAGATGAATTTAAGTGTCTACAATTTGATTATTTTAAGTATCTGGGTGCGTTGGCTATAGTGTTGTTTGGTTAAAGACAACCCTTTAGTAGAAGTTCATGTGTGGTGCTGCTTGCACATTGGAGAAGTATGCCTTCAAGGCCTTGGGTCTCGGCAGCAAACCGTAGTTAGGTTGAGGACGAGCTCATTTTAGGGGTTCAATAAACCCATCTGACAGAAAGCCCTCAAGGCAAACTTCATAAATAGTCTTTTCCATAAAGCTGAATTCACATTACACACCAGAATGTTTGGGACACGTGAAATTAAGTGTTTCCTTGAGAAAACATGTTTCCAATACATACTTCATAAATTAGTTTACTGAGATCCATAGACTGTAAATAAATACCTTTGATACTACACCCTCCACTCTGTAGAGGGCGACATGTATCTTCAAGCTAGTTAATCCACTCATAACTAAAAGAAGAAAAATAATTGAATGCCGTTATTTGTTTTGATTTTATTAACTAACCTTCGTAGAGGAAGAGGGAGGGATCATCATCTTTATGGACTATGCAAGTAACCGACAGAATATTTAGGTTTCTATTCTGCTTTCTACGACGTACTCGGCTGTTCATGCGCTGACGGTAATGTTTTAGCTTCTTGTGTACAGTCTACCTCTGAACTCCCCCTCTGCTTTTTCAGATAACCTTAACGTTACCCAGAAGACTGAGGATTAGTGAAACGTCAACACACGGCCCGTGAGTACAGTTAAACTCCTGACTTTAGCGCTAGCTAGTTAAACTGTGTCGTTGTTATGCTAACTAGTTACATGCTGACTTTGTTATCTCGTGTTCGCATACTGTAACGTGAGCTAGAGGCCCAGGTTGTCATAGGGAAGCCTCTGTTGAGATAGGTATGGCTAAACTAACATTATTTGGTAACGTTGTTAAGCGAGCGCTGGATAACCTACGTTAGCTAAGTGAAGCGAGCTAAATAACCTAGCTATAGCAGGCATTAGCCACATCATTCCTATGATGATCTAGCTACATGGGTCGCCTCACAGCGGCTGTCAAGTGGCACAACGTGATGCTACGGCGAGGATCACCTTTTGGCTAGCTATTTGTGCTAGTTTCTCTTATTAAGATACCCTTTGCGATAACGATCACCCCCCCTCCACCCCGCGGGACCCATGTTAGTTACACAGACTCTATCATGCGTAGTTACGTCACTGCAATAATCATTTTAAATGAACGAAGGAGGGTTAACAAACGTTAGAGTTCCTCCACCCATCTTCTACCCTTCTCATCGTTAATAAGATAAGAGGAACGTGTTTTAAGCTCCTGCACATAGTCAGGATCACCTTTGACACATGGACACCTGTAGTAGACGGGGGTACGTCCCAAGTCTCTGGCCCAATCCCAATGTTCCCTATAAGGCCTCAAACCCTGTCACCTGTTAAATGGCTTAGTGTGAGAGGCTGTGACGGCTTGAAATTATGTAATTATTTTATACTTTTTACGCCCTGACTCATACGTCTTCCAGGCTCTTTCCTTACAAGATAAGGGGTCATTTCAAATAATCTATTCGCTCGTTTTTGTCAAAATGGCTTCAATAACAAAAACGAAATGTTTGATTAATACATCTGTGATGCAAGCAGAGACATTCCCTCTGATTTGGTGTTTTTATGTTTCATATTTAATCCTTAATGTTGTTGTGTAAATGTAATTTATCAGGCTGAATACACATGTGCCCTCTTTGATTTGATGTCTCCATGCTTTCTTTGGTTACTGCGCATTTAATATGACATTTCTATGAATTGTGGGTCATTTTCTAGATGTAGACTTTGCCCATGGTCTACATACCCAAAATCTCTACCAGAGCCCTCAAACACTTTCAGACGTAGCGGCAGCTGTTTTCCGCTAAAAAGCCCTGTACACTACCAAACAACTGGCAGACAAAGTTAGCCACTAAAGAGCCAGCCAGATATATTTTTCAGGAGATGGTGGAGACCATAAACAGGTTAGCTATTGGACTTACATTAATCAGGTGGCCAGAATCATAATTCCTAATGGAGCATAATGTTGCTCTGCATTTAAAAAAAAAAAAAAACAGTATAGGTCTAACACATTTACCATGACAGCTTCTTAAAGTAAAGAATATTTATTCAGTCGGCTTTAACGTAAAATGTTCACATTTAATTAGAGCTTCTAGTCATCATAAGGGGTGTATTGTGGAAGTTCTAAGGGGTTATTGCAATATGATTTCAAGCCATATTGCTCCATCTGATTAGTTAAAATGTTGCTACTTTTCAGTGTGCAGCCTCTGTCTGTGCCTTCCAACAGTCATTTGGGGTGGCTCTTGTTGTAGTGGAGGGACAAGAGGGAAACCCAGCAGGCAGAGAGACGGTAGGACGGGATGCCTCTGTTCTTCAGAAAGAGGAAACCAAGCGAGGACTCCCAGAAGAGACTGGAATATCAGCTGTGCAGGGTAAGAAGAGTGTTTATGTTAAAATGTTTATCCATCTGTCTTGTTTCTGCCGCTACTCTTTGCAGTGGCAGCAGGTTAAGCCAAGTCGTCCAAATGTCCCTCTCCCCAGCAATGTCGACCAGCTCTTCCTAGGGGACCCAGGGGTGTTCCTAAACCAGATGTGATATGTGATCTCTCTATTGTGTTCTGGCTATACCTCTGGGTCTCCTACCAGTTGTTTGTGCCCTAAAAACTTCCAATGGAAGGATCCTGATCATATGCTCGACCACTTCAACTGGTTAGTTTTGACAGAAAGGAGCAGGGCTCTACTCTGAGTTCCTTTTGGATGTCTGAATGTCCTACCCTACCACTATGGTAGGGTGAATCTTATGGACGAAACTCATTTTGGCTGCTTGTATCCACAATGTCACTCTGTCAATCTCTACCCAAAGCTCATAATCGTAGGTGAGACTGAAATGTAAATCAGAAGCTTCGTCTTCTGGCTTAGCTCGCCCTTCACCACAACTATCCACCCATATCACTGTTGATGCAGAACCAATTGGCCACCTCTGCCTGTCCATTTCATCCTCCACTTTACCCTCACTGGTGAACAAGACCCTTTTATGTGGGGCAACAACTCACTCCCACCCCGGAGGGAGCGACTTTCCCTTACACTTAGCGGATTACTTTTACCCACACCTGGCACCTTGCTGCAGAGGAACTACCTCAGCCAGAGATATTGGTGAGGCTTCCAAGTAGGGTTGGGCAATAAGACAAGATTATTGTTCAACACCATACTACGTGTATTACAAAAACAAAACGATATTTAGTTATGCAACTCTTGTTATGAATTTCTCTTCTTTTCTCTATGCTTTACCATATTGTTTTAGCATATCAAAAAGAAGGAACAACCTGTTAGCATACTTTTGATTTTGTATTATTGTGGCTATAGAAATGTAATTTATGGTGCCGTTAGATTGCTGCTAGACTGTCTTGTTGATACAAGTACGTGCGGGGGAGCGAACAGTTTCTGACTGCGGTGAAAATGTTGTTTTGAGAGTCTTAATGCAACAACATATATATATAAACATAGTCAAATGCAACTCGCCAGTGTTATGAACAGAATTTTGTTTACAATTCTCATACAGTTGGGTCTGCATCTCTGTTATAGATCCCACAATCAAACAGATTGTTTGTTGAGCTTCCAATTGATGTCTGTAAGTGGGCCCTATGTAAACATTATATGCCATGAAGGGACATATCGGGATACACAATGTGACTATATAACTTCGCTGTTGTGCCATAAAGCACCGTATGCCTGCCCCTTGCCGCTACCCTACCAATTCCTGGGGCCTTGGACTTAATTCTCGCTGCACTGCTCTCTATGCTGTGACGGGGCCCCTTGCTCCCGGTGCCATTGTCAACCAGGTGGACCATCCTCATTGTCGGCAACCCACCCAAACCTGTAAAGAAACTTTGCCTGTATAGTTGTGGGTGTGACTTTTTGCTGTGTCATTAACATTCATCTCTATATAACCAATGCGTTTAGGATTAAATTGTTTACTTCATAGTAAACCTCTAAAAGAAGAAGTCGACTGAGGGGGGTCACCTATGGATGATCTGACTCATGACCTTCAGGGGTACTTACAATGTGTACCAGCTAACCTCCAGCCACCACCTCACAGCTTGAGATTACATGATATTACTGAGTCAAATAGTCAGTTATTCATCAAAAATAGATTGCCTAAATGTGAAAGTATAGTCTTTGTTAACATAACATTATCCGCTATGCTGTCTGGGAATGAATGTCCATTCTAAACTAACCCAATGACTGTTATCCGTTGTTCCTCAGTCTAAGGAGGCCGGTGCTGATGACATCCTCGACATCTCAGCTTGCGAGCTCTCAGAGGTGAGTATGTCACTGTCAGCAGTGTGAGGCAAGCTTCACTATTGGTGACAAAAAGTCTATTAATGGAAACACAAGTGTTCTTTGTCAAATTTGTGAAAGCCAGGTTTAGTAACTTAAAGGCACTATTAAGTTAACCATTTGGGGATTTTATTCTTATCCTTTTATAAATGTTTCCATTTATTCCTGTCTGAGAGCAAGATGGGAGGATTGACAGCCATCAGTCTTTTTTTTCTCATTAATATCTGTTTGTGAAATTATGTAATGTAGTAGTATTAAGTCTGTATTATTAGTGTGTGGTTTGCACTATAGATGGAGACATCAATGGTCTGTTCTATCACAGGTTCCCTCGAGTGCCTTTTCCATTTGCAAGGTGCTACAAAAGAAGGTACGAATGGAGACCTAGTATACAGTGCATCCGGAAAGTATTCACAGCGCTTCACTTTTTCCACATTTTGTTATGTTACAGCCTTATTCCAAAATGGATTAAATTAAGTTTTCCTCAAAATTCTACACACAACACCCCATAATGACAAAAAGAAAAAAGTTTTAGGGACATTTTTTCAAATCTATTCAAAATAAAGTATAAAAATTACGTATTCACAGCCATGACACTCAAAACTGAGCTCAGGTGCATCCTGTTTCCATTGATCATCCTTGAGATGTTTCTATAACTTGATTGGAGTCCACCCTGCTATATTCAGTTGAATGGACATGATTCAGAAAGGCACACACCTGTCTACATCAGGTCTGCATCAGGTCTGCATCAGGTCTGCATCAGGTCTGCATCAGGTCTGCATCAGGTCTGCATCAGGTCTACATCAGGTCTACATCAGGTCCCACAGTGGACAGCATGTCAGAGCACAAACCATGAAGCCCAAGGACTTGTCTGTAAAAAACCTGGAGTTTTCCAAAAGACACCTGAAGGACTCTCAGACCATGAGAAACAACATTCTCTGGTCTGATGAAACAAAGACTGAACTCTTTGGCCTGAATGCCAAGCGTCATGTCTGGAGGAAACCAGGCCCTGCTCATCACCTGGACAACAGCATCCCTACAGTGAAGCATGGTGGTGGCAGCATCCCTACAGTGAAGCATGGTGGTGGCAGCATCCCTACAGTGAAGCATGGTGGTGGCAGCATCCCTACAGTGAAGCATGGTGGTGGCAGCATCCCTACAGTGAAGCATGGTGGTGGCAGCATCCCTACAGTGAAGCATGGTGGTGGCAGCATCCCTACAGTGAAGCATGGTGGTGGCAGCATCCCTACAGTGAAGCATGGTGGTGGCAGCATCCCTACAGTGAAGCATGGTGGTGGCAGCATCCCTACAGTGAAGCATGGTGGTGGCAGCATCCCTACAGTGAAGCATGGTGGTGGCAGCATCCCTACAGTGAAGCATGGTGGTGGCAGCATCCCTACAGTGAAGCATGGTGGTGGCAGCATCCCTACAGTAAAGCATGGTGGTGGCAGCATCCCTACAGTGAAGCATGGTGGTGGCAGCATCCCTACAGTGAAGCATGGTGGTGGCAGCATCCCTACAGTGAAGCATGGTGGTGGCAGCATCCCTACAGTGAAGCATGGTGGTGGCAGCATCCCTACAGTGAAGCATGGTGGTGGCAGCATCCCTACAGTGAAGCATGGTGGTGGCAGCATCCCTACAGTGAAGCATGGTGGTGGCAGCATCCCTACAGTGAAGCATGGTGGTGGCAGCATCCCTACAGTGAAGCATGGTGGTGGCAGCATCCCTACAGTGAAGCATGGTGGTGGCAGCATCCCTACAGTGAAGCATGGTGGTGGCAGCATCCCTACAGTGAAGCATGGTGGTGGCAGCATCCCTACAGTGAAGCATGGTGGTGGCAGCATCCCTACAGTGAAGCATGGTGGTGGCAGCATCCCTACAGTGAAGCATGGTGGTGGCAGCATCCCTACAGTGAAGCATGGTGGTGGCAGCATCCCTACAGTGAAGCATGGTGGTGGCAGCATCCCTATAGTGAAGCATGGTGGTGGCAGCATCCCTACAGTGAAGCATGGTGGTGGCAGCATCCCTACAGTGAAGCATGGTGGTGGCAGCATCCCTACAGTGAAGCATGGTGGTGGCAGCATCCCTACAGTGAAGCATGGTGGTGGCAGCATCCCTACAGTGAAGCATGGTGGTGGCAGCATCCCTACAGTGAAGCATGGTGGTGGCAGCATCCCTACAGTGAAGCATGGTGGTGGCAGCATCCCTACAGTGAAGCATGGTGGTGGCAGCATCCCTACAGTGAAGCATGGTGGTGGCAGCATCCCTACAGTGAAGCATGGTGGTGGCAGCATCCCTACAGTGAAGCATGGTGGTGGCAGCATCCCTACAGTGAAGCATGGTGGTGGCAGCATCCCTACAGTGAAGCATGGTGGTGGCAGCATCCCTACAGTGAAGCATGGTGGTGGCAGCATCCCTACAGTGAAGCATGGTGGTGGCAGCATCCCTACAGTGAAGCATGGTGGTGGCAGCATCCCTACAGTGAAGCATGGTGGTGGCAGCATCCCTACAGTGAAGCATGGTGGTGGCAGCATCCCTACAGTGAAGCATGGTGGTGGCAGCATCCCTACAGTGAAGCATGGTGGTGGCAGCATCCCTACAGTGAAGCATGGTGGAGGCAGCATCCCTACAGTGAAGCATGGTGGTGGCAGCATCCCTACAGTGAAGCATGGTGGTGGCAGCATCCCTACAGTGAAGCATGGTGGAGGCAGCATCCCTACAGTGAAGCATGGTAGTGGCAGCATCCCTACAGTGAAGCATGGTGGTGGCAGCATCCCTACAGTGAAGCATGGTGGTGGCAGCATCCCTACAGTGAAGCATGGTGGTGGCAGCATCCCTACAGTGAAGCATGGTGGTGGCAGCATCCCTACAGTGAAGCATGGTGGTGGCAGCATCATGCTGTGGGATGTTCTTCAGAGGGAGGAACTGGGAGACCAGTCAGGATGGAGGGAAAGAGGAATGCATCATGTACAGAGACATCCTGGATGAAGACCTGCTCCAGAGCTCTGGACCTCAGACTGGGTGACGGTTCCTCTTCCAACAGAACAACGACCTGAAGCACAGCCAAGACCACAAAGCAGTGGCTTCAGGAACTCTGGGAATGTCCTTGAGGGGCCCAGAGCCCTGACTTGAACCCGATTGAACATCTCTAGAGTGATCTGAACATGTCTGTGCACCAACGCTCCCCATCCAACCTGATGGAACTTGAGAGGTTCTGCAAAGAAGAACGGGAGAACCTGCCCAGAAATAGATGCCAAGCTTGTAGCATCGTACTCAAGAAGACTTGAGGCTGTAACTGCTGCCAAAGGTGCTTCAATCAAGTATTGAGCAAAGGCTGTGAATACTTATGTACATGTTATATTTTAGTTCTTTATTTTTAATAATTTGTCATTATTACATTACATTATGGGGTGTTGAATTTTGAGGGAAATAACGCTGTAACATAACAAAATGGGGAAAAAGTGAAGCGCTGTGAATACTTTCCGGATGCACTGTATTTATTTTATATTCTATTGATGTATCAAATACTGTATCGCCAGTACAACACCACTGTTTCGGTATTTGTTCATGTACCTGGCAGTCAGACATGTCCTGTGATACTGTCCTTCAGGTCCTCATCCTCCATAGCAATGAGCTGAGGTCAATAATTCCCAAAGGATGTGACATCTGCACTCTTGCCTCTTTAAAGGTAATGTAAACCAGATGGAAGCACGATGGGACATTTAAGTGACTATTAAAATAGTTTTTGGTGACATTTGTGGAGATGGTTAGTTTGGTCTAAGTGGCAGTTCTCTTTACACTGCTGATTTCAAATGAGGTTGGCGTTTCTGTCACTGCATAAACAGATAATACAAAGACACAGAGTATCTCATCTGACAATGACTCATTTGTGATGGTATACCAAAGACCAGATGTTTGTAAAACTACGACTTTCTGCTTGACGCATCAACTCTGACCCCTGCTTCATCCCAAAAAAGAATAACTGAATCTGTCTGCTTCCAAAGGTTTTGGATCTGCATGAGAACAAGCTCACTTCACTCCCGGAAGACATTGGGAAAATGGCATCGCTGCAGGTAAAGCTGTTCTGAACTACAAGATAAATGACTGTCAATGAATGCTCCTCACCACCCATGCATTTTGTGTCCTGTCAGATTCTGAATGTGGAGAAGAACCACCTAAATTCCCTGCCGCAATCCATCGGGGATTTGCGGCTTCTGCAGACACTCAATTTGAAGGGTAAGATGCTTCCTCCCAAGAATTAAAGAAGATGTACATTAAAATGGCATTACTTATGTTTTCACTGTTAATCGGTACAGGTAACTGTCTCAGTGAGCTGCCGTCCTCGGTTGGTTCTTTGAGCAGCCTACGCACCCTGGACCTGAGTGACAACAACATCGTCCAGCTCCCCAAAGCTCTGGTCTACATCCGCACCCTAGAGGTGTGTGTCTCAGGATTCAAACTATTAGGAATGCAGGAAGGATCCAAAATTAGACAGTTTTAAACAAACCCTGTGTGTGTACTGTGACAGAGCTTTACCCTTGATGCTGCTATGATGTCCTACCCACCTGCGGCTGTGTGTACTGAGGGCACAGAGAGCATCCAGCGCTTCCTATGCACCGGTGAACGTTTACTTCATGCTACTCACACACACACACACACACACACACACACACACACACACACACACGTGCATGACTGGCATGCAGATTTATTATATATTATATTTTGCAGCAGAGTGAAAACCCATTTCTCCACACATTGAGTTTATCCACCAGGGTTGGCCAGCACCAATAGGATTAAAGGAAATCACATAAATACTGTTAGATAACAAATATTATTTTGTTTAAGATAATGATAATAGTACTTGTATATATATTTTCTATTCATTAACCGCCGGTACAGTCTACTGGAGTAATTTGGGGTTAAGAAACTTGCTCAAGGACACTAGCGGAGCCGGCTCTGTCACTGAGCCACAGTTGCCCCTGTGCAATGGCATGTAGTTTGTCTTGTAGTTCCAATAGTGTTTTATTGACAGTGGACTTTGTGTAGCTCAAACATTTGAGCTACACCAAACCGGCTTCTCACAGGTTTAAGACTTCCCTGAAATTTAAACTACAGAGGGACGTGTTATCATTCAGTGACAGGATGGAAATCCAAAGAATGCAACGTATTTACATGATCGATATATTAGACGGTGTAAAAGACTAGTTTGATTTCTTGGTTGACATGGTTTTCAGAGCTGGGAGAGGAGTACTGCCCTCCATCCCAGTATCTCCTGCCGGTGCTGGAGAACGAGTGTGGCAAACCGAATTCTGACTGTTTGGACGGCCTGGAGGAGGCTTGGCAGGTACAGTAGGTGACACATGCACTCACACAAGAGCAGAAAGTCACTTTTATGACTAGTAGTTCACTTGAAACTTGTTAATTGTTTCTTCTGATATCACTGGAAGTCGTATTCAATCTTTCCTCACCTTCTGTTGCAGACCAAATTCAGTGACTACGAGAAGAGAAAGGTATGGGACTCCAGTGACATACTCGCCGTTGTTTGTAATGTGAAAGTGACAAACACCCAGACAATTATCACCAACTCTGCTGTATCCCTCTGCTCCATTGAGTTTCAGCACTTTCTGCTCAGCAGCAAACAGCAGACACTCAGTCAGAGATTAGCTGGTGAACACAGCGGAGCATTTAGTAGCTAAAGAGACAGATAGTTTTCTGTACTGAATCTCAGAAAACATTCAGCTATTACTGCACTGCTCGCTGAGTCTTGTGGCAAGGATGCTGCAGTTTAGGCCAAATGGCAAAGCGGCTATTCTGCCATAAACAGCCGAATGACATGCAGTGATAAATTCAACAAAACCATGCTCTTAAGTCAATGGTGCCACATCTAAAGGGCTCATTATTCAGATGGTAAGATGAGCCTCCTTAGGCGGGTCCATAACATCTGCACACTTTGCTTCTTACACACACACACACACACACACACACAGCAGCACTCCAGTTAAATAGGGTGCATTAGCTCATATGCAGTCAAATGGAGTTATTGATGGGACAGAGGGTGCTCATGGCTTTGGGAACTATGACACTTTAAACCAGAGTGTCGGTTTAAAACATGTTTCACTCAGAACACACTTATGACTAATTAGGAGACTAAATAAACCCTGTTTCCCCTTACGCCTCACTTTGCACCCAGATTATGCAAATAGTTTAACTTGCAAAAGTAGAGTTGGACACGCCCTAAATGCATTGCACTATGCACTTTAGACCAGTGGTTCTCAACTGGTCTGGCTGCGGGACCCACCATCACCTCTGAATGACGAGCATTTTCCCAAAATCAAGGAAAATGTTCAACTTCTCAAATTGATTTAATGAAAAGATGGTGCAGTTTGAACCTGAGATAGTATGCACACAAAAAAACTAGTTTTATAGTTGATTAAAAACCAAAAGGTCCATCTTAAAAGGACTTTCATTCACAAACATGAAATAAAAAGTAACTACTGAGCTATAGTTTCAAAAAGACTCAAATGATTTAACTAGCTGAGAATACTCTATGACAAACCAACACACTACAAACTTAAAATAAATTAAACAAAGTGCAATTAAAAGAAAAGTATACAAAATTAGTTTTCTTCCAATTACCTTATCAGTAGGTAAATGCTGAAAAACATGAAGCAGCACACACTTTGACCTGAGGTGTAACACTGACACTGACAGTCTGGAGGAATTCATACTGGGAGAACTGGGGATGCTTTCGGTGTGAATGCAGCAGAACATACATAGATTACATACAAAGTCAATGCACAGACGTGTATGGATGCGATTAACGCGCATTTCCTCCAGGCGGCGTGCAGACGGGTCCGTGACCCACCAGTTGAGAATCACTGCTTTAGACCATGTGCAATAGATGGTTAGAACAGCCCTCTGACATCTCCCTCTCTCCATCAGGACCAGAAGCAGCAGGCAAAGCTGGCCTTCGAGTGTCATCTTGAGGAGAGGAAAAAAGAGCACACCCAGCTCGTACTCATGAACACCTCACGCAAGGAAAACATCCTCCACTCAGTCCGACAGGTACTATGGCAGTATCAAGATATCTCATGAGCTCACTCGCAGCAGTGTTGGTTAGATATGCATCTTATCAATTATTTGATGGAGCCATGTCTTTGTATTTCACGACGTCGATGTGTTGTAATCCAACACACCTGACATTCAAACTCTCTGGACCTAAACCCCTGGTCATTATCTACCGCTCCCCATAACCTAACCCTAGGTTATCAGAATTCCTGACCCAGCTCTGCTCCTTCCATTCTGTTGCTTGGTGACTTCAACATTCACATAGACTTCACATAATTTCTGGATATCCTTGCTTCAACTTCACTCAGCACATCAATTTCCCCACCCACCAGAGTCACATCATGGACCTGGTCTGCGTCACAGGACTAACCATCAATCACCTCTCTGGCTCTGACCTCACTATCTCCAACCTGCTAGCCATTATCATGGACATGATGTCCCCATCCCAGAACCCAAGCAGACGCGCACCATGACCCTCCATAATATCAAGTCCATCAGCCCCTCATCCCTGTCGGATTGGCTCACTGAAAAACTCTCCACCCTCCAGCCATTGTTTAGCCCCTCCTCCCCTCCCAGGGATGCATGGAGAAGCATCATGTGACGCAACGTCGGTTTCTGATGACTACAGCTGCCTGTCACAGCTGATCACAGTTGATCAGCTGTCAGTCGGCTTTAACAGCTGGAGAGATTTTTGACGGAGTATTTTTTAACATGGTTGTTTTCTGGTCCGGACCTTTTAGAGCACATGTGTCAAACTCAAGGCCCGCGGGCCAGATGTGGCCCGCCACGTCATTTTATGTGGCCCGCGACGGCTTGGAAGGCATGATGACCGCCGTGGACCCGTTTTCAGTCTGTCGCGGATCCGTTTTCAGTGGGTTGCGGACCCGTTTTCGGTTCGTCGCGGACTCGTTTCAGTCGGTCGCGGACCCGTTTTCAGTGGGTTGCGGACCCGTTTTCAGTTCGCCGTGGACCCGTTTTCAGTGGGTTGCGGACCTTTGCATGGGCAATATAAAAATATTGTGCTTTTATTTTGAAGGGAATTTTGAATGCAGTAGAGTGCGTCTATTCACTCTCCTCAGTGCTGCGTTCACAACACACTTGCATGAGTTTACACACGCACTATTTGTGATAGTTCACTTCATTCAGGACCTTTTTTTATGTTTGTGCATGAAAGCACTGCTGAGTCTGTTAGAAAAGGCTGAAGTTATAAAATGATTATGTGTGTTGTATTACTTTGTGTCCTTAAGATGCACTTTGGGGTTTTTAATTGAGTGTAAAAGGGAATATTTCAAACTAGTTTTTTTGTGTTGGCATGTGAGATTCTGTACCATTTCAGGCTCAAACTGCACCATCTTTTCATTAAATCCATTTGAGAAGTTGAACATGTTCCTTGCTTTGGATCTCGGTTCATTCAGGGGTGATGGTGCAGCCAGACCAGTAGAACCACTGCCCCAGACCACATGCATGTTCTTATTGGCTAGTTATGTCCTTCTCAACTGTGACAAAAAAAGCTTTGAACAAAGTTAATATAACAACGATTGTTTGATCTTTGTCTCTGTTATTTTCTTCTGTTTTAAGTTTGATCTTTGATAGAATAATGTGGGTTTATATATATATATATATATATATATATATATATATATTATATAAATGCATGTACAATATTTTTACACTTGAATAAACAATACAAAGACAGTTATTTAACAATATGTTCGGTAGTAGTTAAATTTATACAGTGTTACAGTTACAACCGGCCCTTTGAGGGCGACCATGATGCTGATGTGGCCCGCGGTGAAAATGAGTTTGACACCCCTGGTTTATAGCGAACATGTCAATAAAAATCCATTTAAAATATTGATGAAAATGATCGTATAATGTTTTCAGATGAGTTAATGGTGGTAAACTGCTACTGTGTGTGTGTGTGTGTGTGTGTGTGTGTGCTTTTGTTTGTATAATCTATTTCATGTGTAGGAGCAGGAGCGTCTGGAGCTGGAAGTCAGCCAGCAGCAAAGAGCTCAGGATGTAGAGAGACTGCTGGTGCTGGAAAAAGTCAGACAAGCTGAAGTCGGCATCAGCAGTCGCATCAGCAACATGCTGATGGACAAAAACAGGTACGACGTAAAGGAACTGGCTATGTAATGTACAGGTTTTTTTTTTGTGTCACACAAAAGATCTGTGTCAGGTGATATATGCTATATCTCCACAGATCTGCTAAATGCAGTGTACTTATTTTCATCTATCCAGGCAGAAGAAAAGTGCTGATTTTCTTCAAGCCATGGAGGAAGATCGGTGAGTGATCATCATCTATGAAGACGAAACGATACGAGGCCCTCCAACACAGAGCACTGTGTGTTTCACACAGAGCAGAGAAGAGAGATAGACAGAGACAGATAAAGTTGTCTATATATTTATTATTCATATAAGATAATGATAATAATCTTATACTTTAATGATGCTGCTTTAAAGTCAGATTTCTACTGACTGATACATGATGCCGAATTTAGCAGACAACCTCAGTAAAAGTAAAATAACATTTTCAGTGCCTGATGACCAATAACGATATATGATATGTTAGAAGTCCAGTAAGTAAGTAACCTAGATGATTAATCACAGGTCAAGGTATGTTTACTCTTCATTGGATTTTATACAGCCAGGATTGGCTGATTGTCAGAAAGTTTTTACTTTTTACTGGGGAAGCGGAGGGTGGGTGCTACGTTGTCAGTGCAGAGCACCTGACCAGGGGTATGCACTCACATGCACTCACATGCACTAAAAGGCATGCAGCCAAGAGGAGACGCTGTGATAACACACACACACACACACACAAACACAGGGAGAGAGACTTCATTCTCTGCTCAGGTAGATGTTACTACACTAGATCGTTAAAGAGATTAGAGTTATAGATAAGGAGATATTAATGATCTGAATTTTGGATAGGGAATGTTTAATGCTGTGAATCACGTATGTAGAATATTGTAGTTTTACAGCTAGACCAGTGGTTCTCAAACCTTTTTTGTCACGCCCCATTTTGGAGGAAGAAAAATGTTCATTTCCCACCGCCCCAAAATCTTTTTAACAAAATGGTCCATGCTGATTTTTTGTTTGAAATAGGTTTGTGTAACTCCTCCATCTGTGCTTTTTCAAATAATAGAATAAAGAAAATTGCAATAACTTTCAAGTAAACCAGATTGCCCCATCAAACAAAAACAAATAACAAGTACAATCACTTTGTTAGAACAATGCAAATAAAGTCTATCTGTGCAAAAAATAACTAATATTTGGCAAAATAATTGCCTATTGTGGCTGCAATTAACATCTTTTGCATTGAATGCATTTCTCCATGTATTAATTAATGATGTTTTATGTCCGTGTACTTTGTACTATGTGAAGTTCGATGTAGCTCATGGAGATGAGTGGTCATCCCCAGCCGGTTCTATCCCCAGTCTCCCCATAGTTTGCATGGTGAAGTGTCCCTGAGCAACACTGAACCCCAGTTGCTCCCTGTGTGCTTCACAGCAGCACACTGCTCCTTAATTTATAAGTAATGGTTGAAATGCAGAGAATAATTCCCCACTGTGGGATTAATAAAGGATTATAAAAAAAAAAACGTTTACATTTTTTATTAAAAATACCTCTGCGCCCCACTAGATTGACGCGCCCCACAGTTTGAGAACCACTGAGCTAGACCTATGTTTATTGTAAAAAGTCAGCATAGTATTACTATTTCCTTTAGGATCCGTATGGAGCATCTGACTGTCATCACACAGGAAGAAGCCAATTCACTGAGGAAGAAGGAAGTGGCCGGTAAGCAGCTTGGCTGATGTACTTTACCTGTACAGTGTTCTGAATATAGAGGCATGGCTGGAGTGCTCCTGTTTACACTAATGCAGGAAAAAAAAAAAGAATATAAATAGTTCACAGTGTTTCCATTATTTACATATTTACAATAAAATATATGGAAGTATTAATTTGCTGCTAACTTAAGGGAACAGATGAGTTGGAATTAAATGTCAAATAGGATAAAATGTTGACGTGATGGGACTAAAGTGAGTTTGGACATTTTCTTTTCCTGCTCTGTTTTAGTGGCCATGCAGAAGATGCTGTCAGACGGCTGTACTATGAACTTTCTCCAGGAGGCCAGTGACTTTCGCAGACAGAGCCTGGTGTCTGAGGCTTTCAAAAGGTTAAACACACACACACACTCTCTCTCTCTCTCACTCACTCACTCACTCACTCACACACACACACACACACACACACACACACACACACACACACACACACACACACACACACTCACACTCACACTCACACTCACACTCACTCGCTCGCTCGCGCTGTAAACTCAGTGTGTGGTCTCTCTCCCATGTCTTACAACAGTATGGAAAATATGGACAGGAGGTTTGATAAGATGCTGTCCCTCCAAGTTTTGGACAAATCTAAAGCCATTGCCCACATCTTACAGGAGGTATGTTGAGCCTGGGGATGTCTTCTGTAGTTGTCACAAGTGTCGTGAGAGCCTGGTGGAGAAACCTACCTCAGTGTGGACCTTTTGACTCATTCCCTCTGATTGTTCTCCGCAGGAGGAGATGCAGAAAGCAGCGTTCCAGGCCCTGCAGCTGCAAAAGGACGCTGTACACGGCTACATCCGCAACCAGGTCTGTGTCGAAGTGTTTATTAGATACTAGATTGTATTAGATACTGATGTGAGGGAGCTCACCATCGCATGAAAAAGCTGTACAGCAGAGATAGACTCATGTTTTCAGACATTCTAAGCCCAGTTAAACAATTTCAATTGGCTCCTATAGTTTACAAGACACATAGTTCATATTATACTTCAAGATTTTCCATAATTAAATGTGCGAAAGGCATGGCTCTAGAGGTCTAGAGGGAATTAAAGCTCCTAAATGGATTTCTCAGAATTTGAGAGATTAAGAATTGAGGTCCTGTCACACTAGATATAAGGGTAGCACTTTATAATAAGTACAGACTATTTAGCATTAGTAAAGCATGAATAAACACTGAATTCATAAAGCATTATTCCAACATGAACACTCATTAGTAACTCATTAGTATGTAATTCATAAACACAGTTATAAATGTGTAATTCTTGATTAATAAGCATGGGTTTTCATACATTATAAATTATGGATTCCCCATTTGTAAATGAAGTATTATGGACTTATAGATGATTAATAAGATCATTTGTAGTGTTAGTAATTGATAAAAAAAAAGCTGCAATTCATGATTAATTCAGTAGTTACTACTCGTTCGTTAACTTTTAGTTAAGTATATTCTGTGACCTAATCTTAAGTGAAGACTATTTATGATTTACAAAGCATTTATAAGCAGTGCCTTAAAGCTAGCAGAAGTCTTCTCAGTTATCCTAACAGAAAAGGAAAAACACAAAGTGATAGAGAACATTAATATGATGGTGCTAAGTTTGTGTTAAGTAGTCAAATCAAGATTACACTGAGATACTCATAATCAATCATTTGTACCAGCAAACCTAGAAAAATGCACGCTACTGACGTGCATCGGCTAACATCAACTGGCCGCGAGTGGTGACACGTCATCAACGTGGGACACACCTTTGCGCTCTAGGAGGTGCGTACGGTGCCGGGTCAGAAAGTCTCAGTCCCATCACCTGGCCGGAGTTGTTTCTGACCGGGCACCGTGGTGGGACACACCGGGTCCTCCCAGAGCGCAAAGGTGTGTCCCACGTTGATGACGTGTCGCCACTCGCGGCCAGTTGATGTTAGCCGATGCGCGTCAGTAGCACCCATGTTTCTACATTTGCGTGTACAAATGATTGATCATCACCTATATTGGTCTACTTACAACTGAGGTGGCGCGTGCCGGTGCCTATAAGTCCTTAATACTTCATTTACAAATGGGGAATCCATCATTTATAAAACATGAAAACCCAAGCTTATTAATCAAGAATGAAACATTTATAACTGCGTTTATGAATTGCATACTAATGAGTTACTCATGAGTGTTCATGTTGGAATAATGCTATAAATGATGAATTCAGTGTTTATTCATGCTTTGCTAATGCTAAATATCCATCCATCCATTTTCCACCGCTTAACCGGGGTCGGGTCTCGGTGGCAGCAGGTCAAGCAGGCTGACCCAGACTTCTCTCTCACCCACAACATCTACCAGCTCATTCTGGGGGATCCCGAGGCGTTCCCAGGCCAGCTGGGAGATATAATCCCTCCAGCGTGTCCTGGGTCTTCCCCTGGGCCTCCTACCAGTTGGACGTGCCTGGAAAACCTCTAAAGGGAGGCGTCCTGGAGGCATCCTAATTAGATGCTGAACCACCTCAGCTGACTCCTTTCAACACGAAGGAGTAGCGGCTCAACTCCAAGCTCCCTCCTGATGTCCGAGCTCCTTACCCTATCTCTAAGGCTGAGCCCTACAGAGGAAACTCATCTCCTTACCCTATCTCTAAGGCTGAGCCCTACAGAGGAAACTCATCTCCTTACCTTATCTCTAAGGCTGAGCCCTGCAGAGGAAACTCATCTCCTTACCCTATCTCTAAGGCTGAGCCCTACAGAGGAAACTCATCTCCTTACCTTATCTCTAAGGCTGAGCCCTGCAGAGGAAACTCATCTCCTTACACTATCTCTAAGGCTGAGCCCTACAGAGGAAACTCATCTCCTTACACTATCTCTAAGGCTGAGCCCTACAGAGGAAACTCATCTCCTTACCCTATCTCTAAGGCTGAGCCCTACAGAGGAAACTCATCTCCTTACACTATCTCTAAGGCTGAGCCCTACAGAGGAAACTCATCTCCTTACACTATCTCTAAGGCTGAGCCCTACAGAGGAAACTCATCTCCTTACCCTATCTCTAAGGCTGAGCCCTACAGAGGAAACTCATCTCCTTACACTATCTCTAAGGCTGAGCCCTACAGAGGAAACTCATCTCCTTACACTATCTCTAAGGCTGAGCCCTACAGAGGAAACTCATCTCCTTACCCTATCTCTAAGGCTGAGCCCTACAGAGGAAACTCATCTCCTTACACTATCTCTAAGGCTGAGCCCTACAGAGGAAACTCATCTCCTTACCCTATCTCTAAGGCTGAGCCCTACAGAGGAAACTCATCTCCTTACCCTATCTCTAAGGCTGAGCCCGGCCACTCTACGGAGGAAACTCATTTCGGCCGCTTGTATCCGCGACCTCGTTCTTTCGGACACGATCCAAAGCTCGTGACCATAGGTGAGGGTTGGGACGTAGACCGACCAGTAAATTGAGAGCTTTGCCTTTCGGCTCAGCTCCTTCTTCACCAAGACGGCCCGGTGCAACGCCTGCTTTACTGCTGCAGCCGCACCGATACGCCTGTCGATCTCCCGCTCCATTTTACCCTCACTCGTGAACAAGACCCCGAGATACTTGAACTCCTTCGCTTGTGGTAGGCACTCTGTCCCCACCCGGAGGGAGCAATCCACCGGTTTCCGGCAGAGCACCATGGCCTAAACACACACTAATGCTAAATAGTGTGTACTTATTACAAAGTTCTACCGATATAATAAATAATTTGAATAATATCATACAGCAATATCAGAACCGTACTCGCCTCCTATCAGTTTTTAAAGGAATTAATTATGATTTTGGTCATCGCTGTGCTGCTGATTTCCATTGCCTGCTCAGATGCTTTCTGTTCTGGTGCTGACCGCTACGAAGCCATGAAACTACTTCTGAACCGGACGCTGGTAGAAGCTCCTCTGTTGTTCATGATGAACCATCCAGCTGACACGCATGACAGCCTCTCTGTGGTGCGCTGGGATGTTTGACTGCTCTCTGACCAGGATGCACGCCTTTTGTCTCTCTAGCTGATATGTTCACATCACAGGGGATTTACAAAGACCTTAAAACCCAAGTCTCTCTCATTCAAAATGCACTGCCTGGCCAAAAAAAAAGGTCACACACTAATATTTCGTTGGACCGCCTTTAGCTTTGATTACGACATTGTTTCGATAAGCTTCTGCAATGTCACAAGATGTATTTCCATCCAGTGTTGCATTCATTTCTCACCAAGATCTTGTATTGATGATGGTAGAGTCTGACCGCTGCGCAAAGCCTTCTCCAGCACATCCCAAAGATTCTCAATGGGGTTAAGGTCTGGACTCTGTGGTGGCCAATCCATGTGTGAAAATTATGTCTCATGCTCCCTGAACCACTCTTTCACAATTTGAGCCCGATGAATCCTGGCATTGTCATCTTGGAATATGCCCGTGCCATCAGGGAAGAAAAAATCCATTGATGGAATAACCTGGTCATTCAGTATATTCAGGTAGTCAGCTGACCTCATTCTTTGAGCACATACTGTTGCTGAACCTAGACCTGACCAAGTGCAGCAACCCCAGATCATAGCACTGCCCCCACAGGCTTGTACAGTAGGCACTAGGCATGTTCAGGCAGATTTCATCTGCTTTAAAAAAGATGTATGCGTTCCCAGAAAAGGTAAAAATTGTCAATAAAATGTACTGGATGGTCAGTACATGCAGTTGACAGCCATCTGTTCAGTGCAAACAGTCTGCTGAATCTTACATCTCGTCTCCTGGCTGGTGGAAGAGGGCCACTGATAAACACCTCGGCATTGACAGAGCTGACTGTTCAACAAGTCAATAAAGTCTCTCTTCAGAACTTCAGACTCTTGTTTCACAAGATCACAGCTTCCCGTATGCAGAATTATGTTTTTCACCGTCAGCCACGATGTCCAAGATTTTGTCTCTCATGGTAGAGACCTTATCCGTATGAAAGCAGAGTATTTTGGTATTCTTGCTGCACACTGTTCTCACATCTTTTACAGCATAGTCACCAACAATCAGAGGATCAGGCCCAGTCTTTTCCTGCGGCCTTTTACGTTCACATTTACTCTCAGTTCTTACCCTGCTTTGAGAAGATAGCTGCTTATCCAGGGCATCCGATTCAGCATCCTGCGACAATGGAGCAAATCTGTTTTCAAGTTATAGTCTTGGTTGTTGTGGAGGTTCTTTGGTGGGTTTACTTTTCCCAGCTGTTCTCGGCTGTGTCCAGCTGCGTGCAGGGGTTGAGGAGGAATTCTGCCTCTGTGGTAGTGCGGGCCAGCCAGTCGCATCAGAAATCTCAGGGTTCTGGGCTCTGCCTGTTAGTCGTCCTCCCACATCCTGAGAGAATGATTTCCTCTTCGGCCTTAAACCGAGAGAGTTCCAGGGAGGACTACCATTTGAGGAGTCTGTGTGCCCAGGAGTAACAGGACCAGAACAGTCCCCTATATGATGCAACTAGAAGGTCCTTCTCCCTCTAGCATCATGTTTGCTTCTCTGCTGTCCCCAGATCAAGCTCATAGAGGGGGAATTAATGCAGCTGACTAGATTGGAGATTAAAAGACGCAAACTGGATGCTGAGAACCTGCAGGTGGGTGTCACCGCCTTCTGTCATCGCTTTTTGCATTTACTTGATTTTTATTTCTTCTTGTTGATTACTACACTTTCCTTTGGCTATTTTCATGTCATTGCTCCATGTCAACAATTTATCATTTTACACAAGGTAAAAAAAAAAATATGACTGATTGTGTGATAATAATAGGTATATTAATCATATCAGAGCCAGGCTTGTGTTTTATTTATAGTCTAACTGTGTGTGTGTGTGTGTGTGTGTGTGTGTGTGTGTGTGTGTGTGTGTGTGTGTGTGTGTGTGTGTGTGTGTGTGTGTGTGTGTGTGTGTGTGTGTGTGTGTGTGTGTGTGTGTGTGTGTGTGTGTGTGTGTGTGTGTGTGTGTGTGTGTGTGTGTGTGTGTGTGTGTGTGTGTGTGTGTGTGTGTGTGTGTGTGTGTGTGTGTGTGTGTGTGTGTGTGTGTGTGTGTGTGTGTGTGTGTGTGTGTGTGTGTGTGTGTGTGTGTGTGTGTGTGTGTAGGAGGTTCTGGTGGAGCAGCGAACAGCTCTCAGTAATTTGTTGCAGCAGCTGCTGAAGCAGAGAGCCCAGAGAGAGCAGGAGCTGCAGCAGGTTCTGGTGAGCAAACGTCTGCTTGGTTCAGGAAGCAGTGGGCTCTCCTCTGGCTCAGGATTTCTGTTCCAAGTTCAGAGACTGCTCACATATACTTCCTTTTCGTCACTTACACACATCATCAGAATCATTTATTGGTACGTTGCACATACAAGTAATTTGACTTGTGAAAGGTGCATAACAATAATTTTAGACATAGAATAAAACAAAAAAAATGTATAACAAAAACAATTAACATAGTACAATAATAGATAAATAAAAGCCACAAACAAAAACAGTACTTTAGAACAAGTATAAATTATAAACCAAAAGTTGTAAGTGTATTTTATTAAGAAAAGAAAAGATGTGCAAGAGTGTTTGCAATTCGGTCAGTTAGTGGGTGTCTTTCCTCATTCTGGGTTCAAGTGGTTAAATTACACCAGCAATCACTTTGTGTTTTCCAGGCCGAGATGGAGCTGAAGTCGGAGTCCAACCAGCAGAACTACTGGATGATCCAGTACCAGAGACTGTTGGATGCCAAGCCCCTGTCACTGCGCATGCAGGTACAGTATGGTGCCAGGTGGGCACACAGACACCTCTGAACACCAAACTGTGCTGTTGTTGAACGCTAACCTTATTGCAGGAAGCAGGCCTGGAGAAAGAGTTGGTCAACCTGATATGCAAACTGTCAGCTCAGCACTACCTGCCCATCCTGGCTCATCATCGAGTGACAACTGAGGCCCTTTACCACATGAACTCCTCTGACTTAAAGAAGGTCTGTCTGTCATCCTCTCTAACACATTACTATCAGTTGGCACTTTGATATTTGAGACCTTTCACCTCATACTGTAGCACTTCGGGGCAACCGTGGATCATCATAATTTCCTCCGTAGCGAAGCGGGGCTCAGCCTGAGAGAGAAGGTGAGGAGCTCAGACATCCGGAGGAGCTGCTGCTCCTTCACATTAAAGGGGCCAGCTGAGGTGGTTTGGGCATCTGATCAAAATGCTTCCTGGGTGACTCCCGTTCCTGTTACCCAGGCATGTCCTACTGGTAAAAGGCCCCGGGGTAGACGCAAAACACGCTGGAGGGATAATATATCCTAACCTCCAGGAAGAGCTGGAAAATGTTGCTGGGGAGAGGGACGTCTGGCCTACACCCTTCAGCCTGCTGCGACGCGACCCGGCTCCGGATGAACAGAAGATGGATGGATGGAACTACATGTAACTAGCCTGATATCCATCCATCCATTTTCCTCCGCTTATCCGGGGTCGGGTCTTGGTGGCATCATGTCCAGCAGGCTGACCCAGGCTTCTCTCTCTCCCTCAACATCTACCAGCTCATTCTGGGGGATCCCGAGGCGTTCCCAGGCCAGCTGGGAGATATAATCCCTCCAGCGTGTCCTGGGTCTTCCCCGGGGCCTCCTACCAGTTGGACGTGCCTGGAAAACCTCTAAAGGGAGGCGTCCTGGAGGCATCCTAATTAGATGCCCGAACCACCTCAGCTGACTCCTTTCGACACGAAGGAGTAGCGGCTCAACTTCAAGCTCCCTCCTGATGTCCGAGCTCCTTACCCTATCTCTAAGGCTGAGCCCTACAGAGGAAACTCATTTCCTTACCCTATCTCTAAGGCTGAGCCCTATAGAGGAAACTCATCTCCTTACCTTATCTCTAAGGCTGAGCCCTACAGAGGAAACTCATCTCCTTACCCTATCTCTAAGGCTGAGCCCTACAGAGGAAACTCATCTCCTTACCCTATCTCTAAGGCTGAGCCCTACAGAGGAAACTCATCTCCTTACCCTATCTCTAAGGCTGAGCCCTACAGAGGAAACTCATCTCCTTACCCTATCTCTAAGGCTGAGCCCTACAGAGGAAACTCATCTCCTTACACTATCTCTAAGGCTGAGCCCTACAGAGGAAACTCATCTCCTTAACCTATCTCTAAGGCTGAGCCCTACAGAGGAAACTCATCTCCTTACACTATCTCTAAGGCTGAGCCCTACAGAGGAAACTCATCTCCTTACCCTATCTCTAAGGCTGAGCCCTACAGAGGAAACTCATCTCCTTACACTATCTCTAAGGCTGAGCCCTACAGAGGAAACTCATCTCCTTACCCTATCTCTAAGGCTGAGCCCTACAGAGGAAACTCATCTCCTTACCCTATCTCTAAGGCTGAGCCCTACAGAGGAAACTCATCTCCTTACACTATCTCTAAGGCTGAGCCCTACAGAGGAAACTCATCTCCTTACACTATCTCTAAGGCTGAGCCCTATAGAGGAAACTCATCTCCTTACCCTATCTCTAAGGCTGAGCCCTACAGAGGAAACTCATCTCCTTACCCTATCTCTAAGGCTGAGCCCTACAGAGGAAACGCATCTCCTTACCCTATCTCTAAGGCTGAGCCCTACAGAGGAAACTCATCTCCTTACCCTATCTCTAAGGCTGAGCCCTACAGAGGAAACTCACCTCCTTACACTATCTCTAAGGCTGAGCCCTATAGAGGAAACTCATCTCCTTACCCTATCTCTAAGGCTGAGCCCTACAGAGGAAACGCATCTCCTTACCCTATCTCTAAGGCTGAGCCCTACAGAGGAAACTCAGCTCCTTACTCTATTACATTACATTACATTTTATTTAGCTGACGCTTTTATCCAAAGAGACTTACATGATATACAGTAGACAGTAGACACAGCAACGGTGAGCAATGAGGGTTAAGTGTCTTGCTCAAGGACACAACGACATGGACTAGAGCCGGAGATTGAACCACCGATCCTCTGATTGAAAGACAGACTTGCTAACCACTGAGCCACCCAGAACATTACGGGTACCATCTACTGATCAACTCATCATGTTGGTGAGAAGAGGAGCCTGAGAGGAGCTAAAAGATATTAAAAGACTAAACCCACCCAGACACAACCTGCTCACCTTGCTGCTCTCTGGAAAGAGATACAGAAGCGTCAGCTGCAATACTACCAGACTTCCAAACAGCTTCTTTCCTCTGGCTGCGAGACTCCTTAACTCATCCTCCAGATATAAGATAGGTTTAGAGTTTGGGACTACAATCTACATTTCATTGTGCAACCCTGTTGTACAACAACAATAAATAATAGTTGATATCAACTTTACAGGCTATATAAGTGTTATGTTTCCAGCTTGTTGTGCTGCTAACAATTGGCAAGACAGATGGTTTAAAGGTTTAAAACTACTTAATTCATGTAAAGATAATCAGCATTATTAATTTCTCTGTTTTCAGATTGGCATTAATGAAATAGGAATCCAAAATGCTCTTCTGAACTGGGCTCTGGAACGCTTCCCTGAAGGTACATTACACACATCCTAAATGTGACAGTTATAGTGAAAAGAGTCTGTGTTTTCAAAGCAAAAACATTCACAAGCCCAAAACCCATGATATGAGAAATCTCAACAATCACAGCAACATGCAGCATGTCAAACATATACTGCACTGCATCAACAAAGACAAACAGCTATTTAAAGCAGAAACTTCTCAAGATATACGTGATGTGTAAAAACAACAGCCCTGTAATAACATCTGTCTTCATGAACATTACATTCATGATACATCACTACATTAAATGGAGAAGGATTTCAAATGTTTTACTATGACATCCATGCTAATACATCCAAAAGTAATTAACACCTTTATGACAGTGTCAACCGAAACTGTACACTGAAGGCATCATAAAACTAACTTTATTGTATTGCATTAAAGTGGATACGATCACAGAGCTGGTCTTGCTGCAGAAACCTCTGAACTAATCATAGTGATGCATGGCAACAACAGCACAACAAAAGAGATAGTTGATAGAAAGAAATTCACATTCTCTCCAGTTACAGACGTTTCAGAACTAAAATCAAAGAAGAAAAGTGAGGGCTTTCAATAAAAAACAAATGTATAGAAAAATGTAATTCATGTTAATATAGCAAAAACGTTTTCCATCGCTTTAAAGAATGAGTATGATGCAGGATGTGTTCATGCTTCACTCACTCACTCTCTACTCCTCCAGGAGCTTCTAAGGCTGTTCAGCAGGACGAGAAGGCAGAGAATGTGCCCACTGATCTGCCCCCTTGCTCCCCTCAGTCGCTTCCCAGCACCTCCACCTTCCAGATCCCCAGCCCACCACTCAGCCCAGGGACCCCCGTCACCCCCTCAGCCCCCAGCCCTGTGGAGGGACCGGGGAGCTCAGAGTGTGTGGTTTGCATGGAGACTGTGGTAAGACAAGTTGCAACTAATGCCTTGCTGTGTCTGCAACAGCTCTTTACTTACTTCCTATATTACATTTCATTTAGCTGACGCTTTTACCCAAAGCGACTTACATGATATACAGTAGACCGTAGACACAGCAACGGTGAGCAATTAGGGTTAAGTGTCTTGCTCAAGGACACAACGACATGGACTGGCTGAGCCGGGGTTTGAACCACCGACCCTCTGATTGAAAGTCCGATATTTAGCGTGTGAATGAATCCACTGTGTGCTCTCAGACATCAGAAACAAGCACACTACTTAATCCTTAAAGATGTTTGTAGTAATGAAGTTCAAATATGCAACATGTGGACACATGGACGACTGATAGTATCTCATATCTCCCTGTCTCCAGTCTCAGGTCATCTTCCTGCCCTGTGGCCATGTATGCTGTTGTCAGGTCTGCAGCGGCGCTCTGCAGAACTGCCCTCTGTGTCGTAGCAACATATCCCAGCACGTACGCCTCTACCACAGCTAGGACCCACAGCACTGTGCTCCTCCTCCATCAACCACGTCGTTCTTTATTTATGCATGATCATAAAGCGGCTGTGAGTTGGCTTTAGGCAGGTCTTCAAAGAGCTGAGTCACTTTCCTGTATTTAACCAAATGGTTATTTGTGATGTATATGGCGAAACGAATCTGAACAGAATGACTTTACTGGTCTTGTGTTTTGGGTTGTAAATGGTGTCCAAGCCTGTTTTATTTTGTTTTTTTAAATCCATATTATTATTATTATTTTTGTGTTACATATTAAGACTACACCACTCACATAGTAGTTTCAATTGATGTGTGCCTTTTTCTGGGAATCTCTTTTTTTAAAGAATACTATTTGTCTGTTTTGTCAACCAAAGTAATACCTGTCCAACATTAATATCAGTTAACTAAACATGCTGTATTGATTGTTCTCCTCACTGATGCAATGTCATCTTGTTGCTCTTCAATCGCTTATCCTGCCCTAACATCCTTCTCATCCAGGCTCCTCTGTGCCTGCCGGAGTCATTTATCTTCTATTAATATTGGAGAATTATCTATATCAATGCATATCAAGACAATTTGAGGGGAAATTGAATTCTGCCCAGGTCAAAAAGGAGCTACGGTAAACACTGCAGTTCCTCTTACTCTCTGTATTATATTATTGTATTTATATCTCTATAGGTTTGCAGTGTGATAATCTGGATCACAAAGAAATGTATACGTTTGCTCATGGGTCTGGGGACCCTGGACAGACTGTAATCCAGTCTTGGACCTCACGTCAGTTTCTGCCTCACTTATCTTCTGATCCCTTTCTTATTAGAAATGCTATATGTGGTGCATATGTAGAACTAACACGTCACCTGTTTGTTGCCATCACTGATGCTATTCTACTCTTTCAAGTGCTCTTAACTTTAACATCCCAGCATGTATCAGGAAATATCTTTTCTTGCTATATATGACTGTTAAATGTAGTGTGTTAGAGATTTCACTTCTTTACGAATCTGACATTTCCTGTCAACTGACTGAAGTTGAAAATATGTGATATCCTGTACTCACCTTAGTTGACCAAATTAGCTTTGAAGTTCTGTGACCATACTCGGGCTATGCTAACTCATAGCATGAACCAAACAACTGACGCAAGACAGAGGGGAACACATAATAGGTTATCAAACCATTTTAGAAACACGGGTAACAAAGACAAACACTGCCAGCTAAACTACAAAGCTTTGCTAAGTCCAATTGGCCACTTCCTGTATTAAAGGAATTTGCTTTAGGGACTGTGTCTTTTGCTCTGGCAACAGCAACAGAACTCTCTGCACTGTAATTCATGAGAAAAAGAAAGGAATTAGAATGACTTTACACAAACTTATAAAGATAAAGTAAAGTTTGACCGTAAATAAATTTAAGTAATCTCGAAGATTTTCATTTAGGTAAATGTTAAGTCACTATCTATCACATAATGAAGTAACACAATGGTGATTGAGCCTTTGGCTCACTGATAAAAGCCCTTGCATTTGCAATATTCCTGAAAATCACAAGCAGCACTGGGAAGTTAGATCTAAACACACACCTGCAATAACCGCTTAAAAAAACTAAATGGAGATCTTTGAGACTGTAACTTAACTAATTTTTGCATTACAAGTATAAACTAAGGGACTACCATACCAAATAAACAATCAGTATGATATATGAAACACAATCTGTGTCATTTATCTTGTCAATGTGTGTGCAGTGTGCATAAGGTCTTCCCACTTTATTAACGCCTACTTAATCATCAAGTGTTTCTTTTCCACTGTCCAGTAGCGCCAATAGCTGGATGTCCCCTGCCACTGTTGATGCCTCCGCTGTCCACTGGACATGCTGGGGTTGGGGCATCGTGGGCTGGTCATGTCGGTCTTTGGAGCATCATGGCTGAAAGGTTTGGTGTGCTTTGATTGTAGAAGTCAGCCACCTTAAGGAAGGAGCTGAGCTGCTTCACATTTTGTGGGAGAGGAAATGATTCTTATGAACTAGTTCAATATTCCCACCTTCAATGGTGAACACTTCTGAACCTGCTGGATCTGGAGTACTCAAGTTACCTTGGCTTGTTACATTACATTTAATTTAGCTGACACTTTTATCCAAAGCGACTTACAATAAGTGCATTCTACGGTTACAAACAAGAATCAGAACAACAAGAATCAAGAAGGTACAATTTCGTCAAAGGTTCAACTACAAAGTGCTATCAGTAAGAGCCATTTCAGTGCTACATCCTTTATTCAAGGTACAGTCGGAAAAGATGAGTTTTTAGTTTGCGACGGAAGATGTAGAGACTTTCTGATGTCCTGATGTCAATGGGGAGCTCATTCCACCATCGAGGAGCCAGGACAGAGAACAGTCAGGCTTGTGTTTTGGTGAAAGCAATATGACAGCTTTGTGCTGGGTTTAGCTAATCACAGAGGACAGACAGATCATGACCCAATACACCTTGGATAGGAAATCATCAGACTAGCCAATATCTAACAATTCAATTCACTTCGGTTTATTTTGTATAGCCCAAAATCACAAATACAAATTTGCCTCTGAGAGCTTTACACACAATTGTTACGACCCCCGGGTTGGTCTAGGGGTGTGGGGGCCATAAACATATGGACAGAGCCTGGTCGTAGGTAAAAGGGAACATTTATTGGCGAACAGGAGTAGGCAACAAAACGAACAAAAGGAGGGTGGCTGAGGGTGCTGTGAAAATAACAAACCCAACGTTAAATAAAAGAGATCCCCAAAAGGAGGACTACGCCCGCCCATACATTTAACTAAAACAGGTTCTCACAAAGGAAACACAAAGAGCACAGCACCCACTACACCTATGAAAACTAACAGAACAATGCTACGTGTTGCTAATCAGGGTTTGACTCTTGCCCTCACTCCTCCGTTTTGCCCAGCCACATGCTGGTGAAACACAGAAACCAAACACTATTCCGGAACTAGAAGTACAGCTAGTAGCCGGTCACAAACCGGGCTATAACTACGTAATCGGTTTTAACCACGACACACAAATACGGGAAGGGCTAACACCATTCTTCACTAAGTGCACACACTATACACACGCGAGAGGCACACAAGTCAACTGGCTGTGACGAGCTGCCCCGAGCCACTGCTGAACTCTCCTTAAGAGCAGGAAGGCTGAAGTGGCGGCGAGCCATTGGTTGGGCTGGTCCAGAGTGGGCCAACCAGAGCTCCACAGGAACCAGGAAGTGGGCGGGTCTTCCTTCCACAGGTAGACCTGCCTTCACCAGAGAGGAAAACACACAGACAACGGTGACAGCCGTAACACAATATGTATAATATGTACACAATATGTACACATACGACACATGTGTCAAACTCAAGGCCCGCGGGCCAGATGTGGCCCGCCACGTCATTTTATGTGGCCCGCGACGGCTTGGAAGGCATGATGACCGCCGTGGACCCGTTTTCAGTCTGTCGCGGATCCGTTTCCGGTTCGTCGCGGACCCGTTTTCAGTGGGTTGCGGACCCGTTTTCAGTTCGTCGCGGACTCGTTTTCAGTCGGTTGCGGACCCGTTTTCAGTTCGTCGCGGACACGTTTTCAGTTCGTCGCGGACCCGTTTCAGTGGGTTGCGGACCTTTGCATGGGCAATATAAAAATCCTGTGCTTTTATTTTGAAGGGAATTTTGAAAGCAGTAGTGCGTCTATTCACTCTCCTCAGTGCTGCGTTCACAACACACTTGCATGAGTTTACACACGCACTATTTGTGATAGTTCACTTCATTCAGGACCTTTTTATTATGTTTGTGCATGAAAGCACTGCTGAGTCTGTTAAAAAAGGCTGAAGTTATAAAATGATTATGTGTGTTGTATTACTTTGTGTCCTTAAGATGCACTTTGGGGTTTTTAATTGAGTGTAAAAGGGAATATTTCAAACTAGTTTTTTGTGTTGGCATGTGAGATTCTGTACCATTTCAGGCTCAAACTGCACCATCTTTTCATGAAATCCATTTGAGAAGTTGAACATGTTCCTTGCTTTGGATCTTGGTTCATTCAGGGGTGATGGTGCAGCCAGACCAGTAGAACCACTGCCCCAGACCACATGCATGTTCTTATTGGCTAGTTATGTCCTTCTCAACTGTGACAAAAAAAGCTTTGAACAAAGTTAATATAACAACGATTGTATGATCTTTGTCTTTGTTATTTTCTTCTGTTTTAAGTTTGATCTTTGATAGAATAATGTGGGTTTATATATATATATATATATATATATATATATAAATAAATGCATGTACAATATTTTTACACTTGAATAAACAATACAAAGACAGTTATTTAACAATATGTTCGGTAGTAGTTAAATTTATACAGTGTTACAGTTACAACCGGCCCTTTGAGGGCGACCATGATGCTGAAGTGGCCCGCGGTGAAAATGAGTTTGACACCCCTGACATACGACATCCCTGTCCCGGGACTTCACATGGGATCAGGAAAAACTCCCCCAAAAAATAGTAAAAACCCACAGAGAAAAAAGGGAAGAAACCTTCGGGAGAGAGAGATGGTGAAAAGATCAGCAGTCATATTTCAGGGAGCGCTTCAAAGCTGAGAGGTGTTATACAGGATGTGCCACTGTCAGTGTCTATGGATGAGATAATCCAGGAAGTGAAAAGACGAAAAATAGTGAAAGCTTCCAGACTTCAAATAAATCGAAATGGAAAGAAAAGCGATAGTCTATCAGTGCTGCTTGAGTTTGAAAAGGTCTTATCCAAGAAAATAAGAAGAGGATGTATGAGCTACGATGTAAAAGTGTATTCCAGCGCTATTAAGATGCTTCAAGTGTCAAAGAATGGGACATACGGCAGGGCAATGTAAGGGGAAGCAGAGATGTGCAACATGTGGAGGCAAGCATGAGTACGGAAAATGTTGTCAACATGTAAAAATTAAATGCTGTAACTGTGGAGGTGAACACAGCACTTCTTTTGGAGGATGCCCAGTTCAAATGCAAGCAAAGGAAGTGCAGAAATATAAAATACTCAACCAAGTGTCTTATGCGGAAGCAGCTAAAAAGGTGAAGGGAAATGATAAAGTTACATCCAGGGAAACTCACACGATTAACGCTGGGAATAGGCAACCTCCTGTGGACCTCCCCTCTGCCTCGAATCAGAGTCAAACAGAGCTAAATTCATGCATAAAAGAGATAAATGAGGACACATTAATTGTTGATAAAATGTGTTTTGTGGCCTTCATCTGCAAAACTATGAATTTGGCAAAAGAAAGTGACAGAATTAAAACAATCGTGGAGGCAGCCATAGAGATACTGGGGATTAAAGAAGCTAAGGCTGACTTGATTCATAAGATGTTAAATCCTCCCAACTATGATGTACAGGCTCAGGGTGATAACAATAACAGCTGGAAAACAAGGTGGGGGGGTGTGCAACATTTATTAAGGATACCTTAGCATATAGAATTAATGTTCCAGAGCAGTATGAATGTGTTATGATATAAGTATGCAGTCCCAGAGGAGATATCAAGGTAGTGAACTTGTATAATCCTTGTAAAAAGCTGTCAATGGAAATGTTTCACAAGATATCAGGAAATATTGGAAGAAGAGAAATTTGGTGTGGAGACTTTAATGCTCATAATTCACTATGGGGAAGTGAGTGTACTGATGGCAATAGAGGGGTAGTTGAATAATTTATAGAGAAAAGATCATTAATTTGCCTTAATGATGGAAGAGGCACTCAAGTAGATGTTACTCGAAACTCAGTATCCTGCTTAGATCTTACATTAGTCACAGGAAATATGAGTCATTTGTGTGAATGGAATATAATGACTGACTCTATCAATGGGAGTGATCATTATCCAATATTATGCTCATTAAATTGTAGTGTCTTTACACAGAAGGATAATACAATAGAAAGATGGTGTTTTCCTAAAGCTAACTTGGGTAAATTTAAAGAATGTTGTAGGAAGGCATGTGAAGAAATATCTTTTGAGAGTGATGTGGACAGCTGCTCGAGAGTAGTGACCGATATGATTATTGGTGCTGCATCAATATGAGTAAGGCGAAGGGGGAAAAGAAAATGGTCCCATGGTGGAATGATGAATGTAAAAATACCATTAAAGAAATAAATCGTGCCTTCAGAAAGGTAAGAAGCCTGCTGACTCAAGATAATTTGATCGATTATCAAAGAAAGAGAGCGGTAGTAAGGAAAGTTATTTAGTCATCCAAGAGGATTGCATGGAGGCAATTCTGTTCATATATAGGAAGAGAAATAGAGTTGCATGGTGTCTGGGCGATGATCAAAAAGATATTTGAACAAAGAAAATTTGTTATAATCCCAGTGTTGATAGATGGAGAATATCGGGGCAATTACAAATAAGGAGAAAGCATGCGTTATTGGGGAAGAAGTTTGCAAATGTTCACAGCGGAAGTAATTTATATGAGATGCACAGACAAAGAATTGAATTTTAGCAGTACATTCAGAAGTTAAAAAAAAGGTCAATGAGGATACACCTCATGATATGGAGTTTACAATACAGGAGCTGGAAACAGCAATAGAGGGAAGTGGGTATACTGTGCCAGGGCAAGACCAATTATGCTATGCTATGTTTAGACAGTTACTAGAAGAATCCAATGAAATTATTCTTAAACTATTTAATATGATTTGGAGAGAAGGTGTAATGCCAAGCAGCTGGAAGAGTGCTTTGATTCTACCTTTTGGTAAACCTGGCAAAGACCCAGCTAATGCAGACAATTACAGACCAATAGCACTGACATCTCACTTATGTAAGTGGATGGAGAAGATAATCACGCGCAGATTAATTTATTTTTTAGAGCAAAGGGGCTTGCTTAATAAATCTCAGAACGAATTTTGTAAAGGTAGATCAACAATTGACGCTTTAAGAAAAGTTAGCAATGAGGCAGAGAAAGCAATAAGTATGAAGGAGATTATGGCTATAGTTTACTTTGATATAGAGAAAGCATATGACTCCATGTCGAAAGTACGAGGAAGAAAGAAACAGATTGAAGTACAAAGTTTGTCAGATTGGGACGGAGGTGAAGCTTGGAGGGAGTTGTGGTGGCGGACCAGCACGGGCGGGACTGCAACAGGGCTCTGTTGCGTTTCATCGGGGAAACGAGACTATGGTGTGTAGAGTGTAGTTGGGTTAGGGTTGGTTAGTTAGATCAGATTAACATGTAACTGCACACTCCGGCACAGTAGGTGGCGGTATGCACCTGGGAATGTTGGTTGCGATCCGAAGAAGAAGAAGAAGAAGAAGAAGAAGAAGAAGAAGAAGAAGAAGAAGAAGAAGAAGAAGAGCCAATCACAACTTGAAACCGTCTTTGCCGGAAAGTGAAGCGTTGGTGTTTAGAATGAAGACCTAACTACATGTCGTACCTAGTGGAAGTATTGCTTCATTTTACTAGCCTTTAAGGCTGTGGTTGGCGAAGAGGGCGGCGGTATGTATCGTGGTTCATTAGTATTTGGTGATATATGGGATTTATTGAGAAAATAAATAAATAGAAACAAAGATAATTGTTCATATTTCCTTGCCAGCTAAATAGCCTGCTAGCACTGAACGGTAGACACAGTCATGTAACTAGCTAATGTTAAGTACAGGGAGTATGAAAGTAACGTTAACTGATGTCGTGTTTTAAGGTAGGAAATAGATATATGAGGACGTGTGTAGATAACTAGCTCATGGATGTATAAGTTAACGGCATACAGTTAAAAGGTATATCTATACCTACCAATTTAATATTGGTATTGGCGTTAATCAAATGCCTGTAGTCTAACAGACATTATACTACAGACTACTCTGATTAATGTGTACAACTTCTGATATACAGAACAATCCAACTATTCTATATAATAGTTAGAGAGAGACTTTCATTTTACTCACTAAGATTGAGAGTTAGTCCATACTTATCTATCCAGACTGTTCATTGGACATACCTGACAAATGAATCAAGAAAATATCAGTTTTTATTTAATCAAGACAATTTGGAATTCTATGTATTAGTTAATTGAGGTAATAATTGAACATATAATATACCTTGTTTGTTGTAATAGGCAATATAACAGTAGTTAAAGTAATCTGACGAGCCTTGATACTTTTAGTCAAATGACTTATTCTGTGGTTGTTACACAAAAGCCTTCATTCCTTATTGATGGCTGAATCCTTTCAGATACAAAAATGCAATTACAGACACTTCAGTCAGTTTCCCTTCCCATTGAAGAGGAAACATATGCTCCAAGAGTACAGCACTAACATGATAGTTAAAATAAGAACTAGTTACATCTCTTTTCCAATTCCACACAACTAGTTCACTTAAAAATGATGAGCAAGATTTAAGGACTTCCAACATCTAACGTTAAACTTAGATTGGAATATGTATGATGTTTTTCAGTATGGAATAGCTTATAATGATCAAAGTATTCCAATTATAACATTTGAGGACAAGACAACTACGTTTTGGAATAGTTGTTTAATTATTTAGTCAAAATATTTTATACACAAAACAATATGTGTTTCTTAAAAACTATTTTTTCTTCATATCTAAACAATGATGTCAAACAATTCCAAAAGCCCTTTATCTCTATAAATATCTATGTACCTTATTTCATTCTCATTATTATTCAGTGTGTTATAATAAGTAATATGTTCAAATTAAGCATATTAAAAAGATTGAGTGGACCTGTAGTTTCAGATGCCACACTGTCTGAAAGTAAACATAATTCCATTACTTTATAAAATGACCACATGAAAACAAATAATATTAAAATGAAATGAAAATTCTAGAATGATAAAAATGCAGTAGCATCACAACTATGATCTGTGGCCTTCTTTATGAATGCAGACCGCTCTGTGTATAAAAGATGAAGTATTAATTTATTTGCACTGGCCCCAACATTCTCCTCTTGTGTATTCCACCTCATGCTCCTTGTGTTTCATCTTTATCGATGAAGTCATAAAGTTAGTACTTTACGACTTTGTGTTTCTCAGTCATCATGTCAAATCCCAGTCTGCTGGTCCTATATGGGAGCCAGACTGGTACAGCCCAGGACACGGCCCAGAGGATTGCACGACAGGCGCAAAGAAGGCAGCTGCAGGTTCGAGTGTTGCCTCTGGATAACTACAACGTGGTGAGTATGTTGGTATCAAGGGTGGCAAGGAGAGGGAAGTTATTACTGCTCGGACCTGTTGTACTCACAGCACCAGATCCCTGCAGTGGTCTCTGGTTTTTGTTTAAAGCCTACATAAATCACGTGAAAACCCTGTGCCCTCATGAGTGTTTCCTCATCAGGCCAACTTGATCTCAGAGTCTCTGGTTGTTTTTGTGTGCTCCACCACCGGTCAAGGAGACCCTCCAGACAATATGAAGGTAATACAAACAACAAGACATTAATTTAGTCTATAGTGTTTCTACAACTGGGATAAAAAAATCACAAGAAGCAGGTAAACATGGCTTGTCTTGAATATTGACTTGATGAATGCATATGTTTTCAATTTAACATATCTTGTATCAATAGTTTTGTTCTGGTATTGTTTTGTACCAACCTGTTACATTTATCAAAATGCATACAAATACATTGGCATGAACCTGTTCACTTATGCTGTCCATCTCTACTTTCTTCAAAGATCTTCTGGAGGTTTGTCTTTAAGAGGTCTTTGCCCGTTGGCTCTCTGAGTCGCTTGGACTGTGCTATACTGGGCTTGGGGGACTCCTCCTATCCTAAGTCAGTATTTCAGGTTCACAGTTCTCACAGTACACATTCACAATGGTACACATTCACAATAATAATAATAACTTTATTTAAAAGGGACAATGCACATTAATTAACATTTTTTGTTTACACTCAAAATGTAAATGCGCCAGAGTTAGCTAAGAAGCTATTTTTCATCTGTAGTCCCTTGGCAGGTCAACAATGACTCATGGTCGATCACATTCTCCCATAGGTTCAATTTTGTGGCCAAGAAGCTTCATAAGCGCCTTCTGCAGCTGGGTGCCAGTATGCTGCTGCCAGTTGGGCTAGCAGATGACCAACATGACCTGGGGTAAGAAATAACATGTCTGAATAACTGGGAAGCAAAATAATACTCACAATCCATTTTTATTACTTATTATTAGCTTGGAGTTGAGCCGCTACTCCTTCGTGTTGAAAGGAGTCAGCTGAGGTGGTTCAGCATCTAATTAGGATGCCTCCAGGACGCCTCCCTTTAGAGGTTTTCCAGGCACGTCCAACTGGTAGGAGGCCCCGGGGAAGACCCAGGACATGCTGGAGGGATTATATCTCCCAGCTGGCCTGGGAACGCCTCGGGATCCCCCAGAATGAGCTGGTAGATGTTGCGGGTGAGAGAGAAGCCTGGGTCAGCCTGCTGGACATGATGCCACCAAGACCCCACCCTGGAAAAGTGGATGAAAATGGATGGATGGATATTACTCCCTCCACATTAGTGTTATTGTTTTACCTATATCTCAAAACGAAATCACAAACCTTTTGTTTGGTTTTGGACAGTGTAAGAACTGAAAAAGCTATTTTTTTTTTAATGCCAATCCAGAGCTAATAGCCCCTCTATGTGGACATTTACTGAATACTTTACATTGTACTTTCTCCTTTGATTCCTTGGTCCCAAACACATCTGTTCCACTTCTTACCTGTCATGTCCTAATGCTCTCTGTTTCTGTTTCTGTTTTTTTATTTACTAAACAATTCCTTTATTTTTTAATATTTCACAATAGTTCAACAGCAATTGCAAATAACAATGATATTTAAAGAGAAACTAAACCCACAAACACTTTTTTTCCTGCTGAAAACCAATGTGTATGTTTTTAAGTAGTGTTTTTGGAGGATTCTTGACTTTTTAGTACAAATTATTTGAGGTCTACACATTGTGTTATAAATAGCATAGCGACAGCCTTCTACTGGTTGCGATTGTATTTTGCTAATGGCTAACCTGGAGCACATATATACATATGGACACACATGGAGTCAACTTTCTTCAACACCTTTTTATGTTCTGTAATTGTAGCTTGAATTCATGGAGGAATTCTAGCTATTTGGCCAGCCCCAAAATGGGTAAAATCCCTACAGCGTAGGAAAGCACATTTAAATTTCCATCCAAGAATATCTTGAATTTATCAATTCATCAGCAAAGTAGAGTGAGCCTGGAACAGTGAGGAAAAAGGGGGAATGTTACAAACACTCCCAGCTGGAACTGAACTGTGGACGTTGCCTTTGCTTACCTCAAACTCTGTCTGAGCCAGGTCCGACGCTGTGATTGACCCGTGGCTCACATCATTTTGGGAGAAAGTATTTGCTTTGTATCCATCTTTGGCTGATGTGATTCCACTGAGGGAAGATGAACCGTGAGTATCATTTTGTAGTTGAATGTTTTTTTTGTCTCCTTCAAGCCTATTATTAACTCCTGTTTTGTGTTGGATCCTAGTCAGTGTTTTTCTTTTTGCTTCACTCTTGTGGCAGGCTCCCTCCAACACACACGTTCCACTTTCTGGATGATATGAAAGAGAGGCTGGATGACAGGCTGAGGATTCCCATGGAAGAGACTGTCCCCTCCCAGTCCCATCCCTTTCCTGCCAGACTAGTGTCCAATAGGAGAGTAACAGACATGTCACACTTTCAGGATGTAAGGCACATCGAGTTTGACATCACAGGATCCAACATTGAGTAAGTAACTTTGAATGCGGTCCCTGAGCACTTGGTGAGGATCTGTCTCTGCTTTCTGTCTCTGACAGTAGATATTCTGACTATTCATCATCTCTGTTTAGGGCCAGATTACATTCTAAACTGGTATTAGTTCTCCTGTCATCTTGGGTGATTTAGAAAAAACACGACATTACTTTTCTTCATATTTACTGCCAGGGCTCCGTGGTGACTATTCTACTCTGTCCAGCTGTTGTTGTAGTCCTTGTTCAATAGGAGCAGCATAAAACAGACTCTTCACCTCTCTCTCTACACCTCTCTCTAAGTTAATTTATGTTACATTTAATTTAGCTGATGCTTTTTTTTTTTTACATTCAACCATGAAAGTACAAACTCAGCAACAAGAATCAAGAAAGTACAATTTCCATAAGAGAGAACATCCTGACTGCAATACAATATTGAAACGCTGCACGCTGCATTTCCGGGATGCTGCTTTTGAGCATTTAATTTGTAATGTTGTCTGGGCCACAAGCTTTCCTGAGCCGGAGAGATTTTGTTTGTGATATCAATTCATCCTAGGTACTGTAGTTTAGAAATCAAGGGCGTTTGCCTGTTAACGTTCCTGTAAAATTTGCCTAAAGCGCCTTTCCAAGGCATACCCAAAGTAAATTGCAAGCTGTACTTGAACCATTTGGAGTACATGCATGGTCTTGAAGCTTTCCCTCCAACAGTCAGAATCACTTTAAGGGCTGCTGACACTGAGTTATAGAAGTTTGAACACACTATAGTATAAGGTTTTTATTTCAGATTGAACATTTTTTGCAAATAGATGCCTGCAGATGAGTATAGCTTGGACTTATGAACTGGAAAACACAATGGGACCATAGCATGAAGCCTTATCTAGTCCAAGTAAAAAGCAGATAACAATACCACAGAAAATTAATATTTTACTAATGGTAGTCTAGGCGTTTTGTCACTTGGAGGATGTAAAGGACCCAAGAGTTCATTTTATTTATATATTGTATTATTATATATATGTATTTGGAAAATATTGTATTCTTACGTCTTCATATTGGAATATGTCCGGGTGGTTTGGTCTTCACAATGTTAAATGGCGACCTCTTTCTACTTCAAGTTTGTAGTCCACTGACTGTGTATTATGTTAAAAATGTTTTTTTGGGTTGTTTGCTTTAAGATATTCTGATACTTAATCTCTCTCTCCCTTTCTCTCTCTGTTACTTAGTTTTACAGTGTCAGATATGGGTTCTGACTTGTGTTAGGACATGAATGATAATATTAATGCTGAATCCAACATGTTCCACTTGTTTTGTTTGCTGATTATTGATGACTCTACAGCAAATGTTTACCTTTGTAGGTATAGTATCAACAACTGCACTGAGATTTGTTGTGGTGTTGCTGTGTAGGTTTGCTGCTGGTGATGTGGTGATGATGCGTCCATGTAACACACCAGAGGACGTACAGCAGTTCTGTCAACTACTGAGATTAGACCCAGAGGCCAGGTTCACTCTCAGGGCCACAGACAACACTGCGGGTAGGCGTGCGTGCGTGCGTGCGTGCGTGTGTGTGTGTGTGATTGTGTTTTTTCACTGGGTGCATTATCCATCACTTTTGGTTCATAGCAAAGAAATCAAGCAAACCAAACACCCCAAAACAAGTCGACCTACAAATGACTTTAGACATGAGATAATAATAACCTGCTCTCTCATTAACACCCCTGTGTTCAATAGGTAATAGTGGAATACACAACATTTGCATATACATACATTGGTAGAAATGTACCATTGTAGATTTTTATTGTATTTTAAAATGCATTTTGTTTTACCAATGGCACTATTTTTCATTTCCTGTTTTATTTCAAGACCCATAGGGTGTCTTTTTTCATAATTCCACTTTTAATGACATTGTAATTACTCCCTGGCTATTCACCTGTTTATTAATCGCATGCTGCTGAACCCCGGCCTGCTGAAGTGGATGAGTGTGGTGAGACTCAACCAAACAGTAAAGTTATTCATAAAACTAAACCAATAAACTGAAAGGATGAAAAGGGACTGTAGTTTGCTTGATCAGTTTTGATGGGTTTTCTGTTTAGACCCCTTTCACATTACGTACTGTCATTTGATTGACTATTACTCTATCATAAAGATACTGGTTTGATCAGCTTTAAAGCAGAATTACCACTTCAAAAATACATAATGACCAAGCCTTTAACGGACCCGTGGTGGTGAAATGAGCATGAACCCCTGTCTTCTCAGTTCCAGCCAGGCTTCCTCAGCCGTGTACTGTCCGCCACCTGGTGGAGAGCTTCCTGGACATCGGCGCCGTGCCTCGCCGCTCCTTCTTTGAGCTGCTGTCTACCTTTGCCACGAACGAGATGGAGCAGCAGAAGCTGGTTGAGTTTAGCTCAGTGGCAGGCCAGGACGAGCTGCACAGCTACTGCAACCGGCCCAGACGCACTGCAATGGAGGTGGGCTGTGAACAAGGAGTTCAGTCTTGTCAAGAAAGAACAATCTGACTGTGTTGCCTTTTATTTAGCTTTTTACTTATTTTAAAGCCACTGTGTGTAGGATTTCATGTGATCACAGAATATTGTATACTACTTTTATAGCATATATTTTAATTTGTAGAAAAATTAGGCAATCTTAAAATAGCTTAAAATAGGTAGTCAAAGTGTTGCTTTTAGCACATTCATCAGACAGTTGCAGTCTGTCTCAGTGTATTTTATGTTCAGATCATGCACATAAAGGCTTTAAGATTGTAATCATGTGTTCATGCTACTGCAGGTATTGGCAGATTTCCCCCATACTACAGCAGAAATCAAAGTAGACTATCTCCTAGATCTATTCCCTGAGATCCAGCCTCGTTCATTCTCCATCGCCTCCTCTCTCCAGGTAGCTCGTCTTTCATGACAACTATTCAACTGCTATGAAAATATATGCTTTGTTTCACCTGCCAATTAGGTAAAGTTGTAAAGGAAAATCATTGAGTGGTGAAGACACAAAATTAAATGTTGACTTATTCGAAAGCCCTCTCTCCACACAGGCTCACCCACACAGGCTTCAGATCCTTGTAGCTGTGGTTTGTTACAAAACCAAGATGTATAAACCAAGAAGAGGCCTCTGCTCCACCTGGTTAGCCTCCCTGGACCCTGCACAAGGTCTTTCATCATATTTAACAAGTGTTCAGATTGCCTCCACAGAGATTACTTCATTCTGATTGGCTGAATGTTGTGTTCATTTCAGACATACATCAATGCAGACATTGTCTTCCTGTCATCTGTTAGTATTATACAGTTGTAAAATAGATGTCAACACATGTGGCTAACTACATAATTGTTGTAACTTCACATGTATAAAGACACTATTTACATGTCTAGGGATTATACAACGAAGGACACATGCACACACACATTTATTAGCTCTATGAGCCCTTGCTGCAAGCACACTGCATGTTCTCCTGTGGGCTTATTATTATTATTATTATAAGTGTGGTGCTGCAGCAAGGGCTCATAGAGCCCTGCTGCAAGCACACTGCATGTTCTCCTGCAGGACTATTATTAGTTAGAGTGCTTCAGAATGAAGCACCCAGCTATTGTTCTTCGAATCTTTATTCAACTTATTAGTTGGAGTGCTTCAGCATGAATGTTAAATCTGCCCACAAATTTCTTCCATGAAGCAAACGGGGGCACTTTCTGAACTGCCTTTACGCTCTCATTTCTTAACTCCACAAACATTTAAGTACACAGAAACTTCACAAAAGTTTTGTGCTTCTCGTGATGTCTTCATTTTTGCAAATGGATTTACGGTTTTCTATTAAATACATTAGTTTGAAAGGCTGTTTTTTTTTAAATCTACAGTCCAGTCTCCCTCTCTGTCACACACTGACACAGGTGTTTCTAATTAGTTCATCAGGGCAGTTTCACACAGGAGCAGTGTTAAACTCCCTTTGAAGGCATCACTATGGAAACGTTTGTTACCAGCACACAGATGTTCTGCTTAGTGCAGTTTGACAGACACACAGACACAGATACACACGCACACACACACACACACACACACACACACACATACGCAAATGACTTCTGTCTGTCTCTCCCCTCGGTCTCTCTCTCTCTATCTCCTGCTCTCTGTCTCCCCCCTCTCTGTAAAGCCTCCTGTCTATCTTTCTGTCTTTCCTTTCAAAATAAAAGCCCCATGAATTAGCTGCATCTTAATATAAAGCTCAAATGAGGATTTTTGTATTAAATACTTAATGCTCGTACTACTACTACTTTGACTACTGCTGCTAATATTTCGACTATTACCACTACTACTATTACTACTATACCTATTACTACTTACTACTACAGCTTATACTACGAACACTACTACTACTACTTCCACTCATACTATTAGTCCAACTACTAATTTTACTCTTACTACTGTTATTACAACTACTCTCCATCTCTATGTCTCTATCTGTCACCCTTTCGGGCTTCAACAGAGACGTCTTACGGCAGTAGTCGCCACACATCAGAATTTCTTGTGAAATTTTCTAGTTTACTGCTTACATTCGCTTATTTGCTCCATTGTAGTTCTAAGGTCCTTAGGTATGCATCCAAGGTCAACACACTCAAACATTACCAACACTATTCCAAAGATATCCTTGTTTCAAACAATTTGATTTAATTGATTTGTAATTTAGATTTTTAAATGTCCCAAAACAAAGACTGTTTTTCTGGCCATAGAAGCATATATGCAGAGGCTTGAACAGTAAAACAAACATTCTACAAAATCCTGATGTATATGCGGTGGTCAAAAAACCATGTGGAACAAAAGAGTCTAAGACCAAAGAGTCTGTGGCAAAGCACAAATAAAGAGCAGGTGTGACCATCACTTCCACATTGTTGCAGGGGAGGTGTATGTGCCTCAGTGGGTGAAGAAGGGAACTCTGAAGTTCCCCAAAGAGAAAGACACCCCTGTAATAATGGTTGGACCTGGAACAGGAGTGGCTCCCTTCAGGTCGGCTTTACAAGAAAGGATAGCTGAGGGAAAAAATGGTGAGACCTTTACCTTTCTGACTTTCTCTTATTTTCTAAATATATGACATTTCTCCACATCGTTTCACCGCTTTGACATGACACGCGCCCTCCTTGTCGTCCTGCTGTTTAGCCAACATTCTGTTCTTTGGCTGTCGCTCTGAGTCCAAAGACTTCTACTTCAGGTCAGAGTGGGAGGACATGATGAAGACTGGACATCTGACCCTCGTCACTGCCTTCTCAAGAGACCAGGTCAGACAAAACCACTCGATACACATGTGAACGATCACAGGAAAGGTCTGAAACGTTAACAGCGAACATAGACTGTCGTCTTCTACAGTGTCTTTTTATTTTATTGGGTTGTTCATCTATCCGACCTCTCCATTCTCGTCAACACGTCAGGAAGGCCTGGAAGATCTTTTTCAAATTTAACACAAACGTCCACTGAAGGGATTTAGTAGCTCAAAGGTAAAGTTCAGGGTGACCTCAAAAAACAGGTTTTTGGCTATAACTCACAATTAATACAAATGTTAGGATAAAATGATGAAGCAATGACATTTTGGACTGAACAACTGCAGCATAACTGGTTGGCGGAGGCAGACAACTGCAAGGCGGTAATTCTATTTTTAACTACCACTGGGAGGTGCCAAAGTCAGACATCAAATTTTACATGGTGGCTTTATAGACCCAAATCATTGCTATTGTTAAATGTCTCTATGTATAAAGAGTTTGCAATCCCGCATGTAGGATGCATGGAATATGAGCTGTTTACAGTAGCGCTTATCAGCTTATAATACATATTTAAAATTACAAATGACCAGATCTTTTTAAAGCAATGAATAAACAATCTTTGAATTCCTAATACATTGAATTCCCAATAATGAGTTTTTTGTTAATAACCACTGAAGATGAGTTAAACAAAGTTTAACAGAGATAAATAGACTAACATTTAGAACCTGTTCCAATGTGAGGGTCCTGAGACAGATGATGTCGTATGTGTACACATTGTAAAGCCCTCTGAGGCAAATTGGGGATTTTGGGCTATACACAATAAGAGTTTGGATTCTTGTAGACCAGCTGCTGTAACCCAACAAATCAACAAAAACAATCTGAATCGGGCAATATGGATCAGGGAATCTATACAAGTTATAGTTGCTCTTTTTTTTTTCTTTTGTGCTGATCCCATACATGACTCCACAGCAGGATAGGATCCTGAGTTTTATGACCCATTGAACCCCGAGCAGATACCGTCATTGACTTCAGCGGCTTAAAGGAATCTGTAATGATTTAAGAACACAAACAACTATCAGCATCTTATTTTCAGAAAATATTAGTTTTCCTGTTTCCTTGATGTATATACATAAGCCCCATCAGTGCCAATTTTGTGACTCTTGGGGTTCAGCCTCTGGGACTGAGCATATCAAAAAAATAAATGTCAAATCCTGGCCTCGCAAGTCAATATAAGTTAATTGTGTCATGTTTATAACACTTATATAAAACATAAACCATAAGAATGACTCAGTGACTCAAAATGACCCCAGAGTTTTGGAATCCATTCCACTCTCACACAAAGCATCGCAAAGATACACACAAGATTGTCATTTGTGTCCAGCAAATAATATGAAAATGTACTTACTTATGGCTGAAATATGAATATTCCAGGCTTTCCAGGACTGTGGGAACTTTCTAGCTTGTGTGGGGTTGACATGCATTTGACATATCTGTTAATAATTATTAAAAATACTTAACTTAATCAAAGCCAATCAATATACCACTAACACATACAGTTAGGTCCATAAATATTTGGACATTGACACATTTTTCATTATTTTGTCTCTGTACACCACAACAATGGAGTTGTAATGAAAAAATCAAGATGTGCTTTAATTTGAGGGTATTTACATCCAAATCAGGTGAACGGTGTAGGAATTACAACAAATTCAAATGTGGCCACCCTCTTTTTAAGGGACCAAAAGTAATTGGACAATTGGCTGATCAGCTGTTTCAAGGTCAGGTGTGTGTAATTCCCTCGTTATTTCATTTACAAGGAGTAGATAAAAGGTCTTGGGTTCATTTCAGGTGTGGTATTTGTGTTTGGAATCTGTTGCGGTCAACTTTCAATATGAAGTCCAAAGAGCTGTCACTATCAGTGAAGCAAGCCATCATTAGGCTGAAAAATCGAAACAAAACCATCAGAGAGATAGCAGACACATTAGGTGTGGCCAAATCAACTGTTTGGTACATTCTTAAGAAGAAAGAACGCACTGGTGAGCTCAGCTACACCAAAAGACCTGGAAGACCACAGAAGACAACTGTGGTGGATGACAGAAGAATCATTTCCCTGGTGAAGAAAAACCCCTTCACAACAGTTGGCCAGATCAAGAACACTCTCCAGGAGGTAGGTGTATCTGTGTCAAAGTCGACAATCAAGTGAAGACTTCACCAGAGTAAATACAGAGGGTTCACCACAAGATGTAAACCATTGGTGAGCCTCAAAAACAGGAAGACCAGATTAGAGTTTGCCAAAAAACATCTAAAAGAGCCTGTACAGTTCTGGAAGAACATCCTATGGACAGATGAGACGAAGATAAACTTGTACCAGAATGATGGGAAGAGAAGAGTATGGAGAAGGAAAGGAACTGCTCATGATCCAAAGCATACCACCTCATCAGTGAAGCATGGTGGAGGTAGTGTTATGGCGTGGGCATGTATGGCTGCCAATGGAACTGGTTCCCTCGTATTTATTGATGATGTGACTGCTGACAAAAGTAGCAGGATGAATTCGGAAGTGTTTCGGGCAATATTATCTGCTCATATTCAGCCAAATGCTTCAGAACTCATTGGACGGCGCTTCACAGTGCAGATGGACAATGACCCGAAGCATACTGCGAAAGCAACCAAGGAGTTTTTGAAGGCAAAGAAGTGGAATGTTCTGCAATGGCCAAGTCAATCACCTGACCTGAATCCAATTGAGCATGCATTTCACTTGCTGAAGACAAAACTGAAGGGAAAATGCCCCAAGAACCAGCAGGAACTGAAGACGGTTGCAGTAGAGGCCTGGCAGAGCATCACCAGGGACGAAACCCAGCGTCTGGTGATGTCTATGGAATCCAGACTTCAGGCTGTCATTGACTGCAAAGGATTTTCAACAAAGTATTAAAAGTGACAATTAGATTTATGATTATATTAATTTGTCCAATTACTTTTGGTCCCTTAAAAAGAGGGTGGCCACATTTGAATTTGTTGTAATTCCTACACCGTTCACCTGATTTGGATGTAAATACCCTCAAATTAAAGCTGAAAGTCTGCACTTAAAGCACATCTTGATTTTTTCATTTCAACTCCATTGTTGTGGTGTACAGAGCCAAAATAATGAAATATGTGTCAATGTCCAAATATTTATGGACCTGACTGTATATGGCTTTATTATCTATCTTCACAAAGGTTTTCTGTATATCATAGCTTTTTTAATTTTTCAAATAGACCTTGTGAATGAGGAGATAATCAGGATTTAATGAGATAAAAAGCATTCGAAAAATGGCTGGGGTGCAAGAGAGACTTATGTGTATTTTTGTGACTAATAAGGTAACGTGTTTTGGTATTTCAGGAAGAAAAGGTATATGTGCAGGACCGTGTGAGGGAGAACGCTGAGCTCTTGTGGGACTTGATTGCCAACAGAAGATCCTGCTTTTACATTGCTGGGTGAGTCCAAAGCACAAGTTGTCAGAGTAGAGCCTCTAGCTGCCAGATTGCCAGGCTGCAGCCCGTCAGGTGCCAGTTTACAAGTTTCATAATTTCAATGGTGGACAATGGCTATCACGACGGGCATTTAGAATTATCTCTGTTAATAATAATAGTGTCATTCAATCCTCAAATTGAGCTTTTACAGAGTCTGCAATGCCGACAGTATTAAGTAAGGGGCAAAGTGTTAAATGCAGAGGTGACAGCTCATATATGTATCTGTATGTATGTGAACGTAGCAATAAAGTTAAATTGTATGTAATTAAAATGTTTCAGTATTTTCTGACTTTCTGTGACTTAAAATCTTAAAAATTAATTAAATATATAATAATTAATAAAATATATAATTAATTAATATAATTAAATTAAAAAAAGATGCAGTTTCACTTTCCTGCCCAGTGATTTCCTGAAACTAAATCTTGCCATCGTTGTTTTTAACAAACAAAATAGTGTTTGTTGGGCACTATTTTAAGCAGTCAACAACAATAAGAAAATTGCAGCATCATGGTATGTAGAATATACAGTTGTGTTAAAAATAATAGCAGTGTAGTTAAAGTGTTACAGAGTAAAGGCAAATCCTTATAATAGGTTTTATTCCCATACACGCCAATGCATTGGGAACACTACACATTCTATTCCAAATCAAAACATGAAGAAAGATTTCTTAAATTTGTTATTACTTTACAGAAAGAGAAGAAAAAGGAATATTAGGCTGTTCCAAAAATATCAGTGTCTACATGTGTCTTTACAAATTCAAACATTTACTGTATAAACTGAAACATGCTTGAAGATTTAGCTTTCCTGAGAGCCACTGAACTAACTAACAGTAAACTATCACCACTGTTTCAAGGAACGGCTTCACATCTGTGTTGTATGGATTCAATTCAGTTTATTTTGTATAGCTCAAAATCACAAATACAAATTATCCTCTGAGGGCTTTACAATCTGTACACATATGACATCCCTGTCCCGGGACCTCACATCGGATCAGGGAAAAAACTCCCCAAAAAAACCCTTCCACTCGACTATCTTCTGGCACCTGTGAACAGGTGTTCCAGCTCAGGACGATTTGACTACATTCCACAATTCCTCTGCATTTCTTAGTTTTTAGCCTCAAACAGCCTTTTTGATGTCAACCTATAAGTGTTTGATTGGATTAAGCTCCGTGGATTGGGCTGGCCACTCGATAACATTAACCTTGTTGGTCTGGACACAATATGCTGCTCTCTTAATGGTGTGTTAGGGTTGTTGTCTGGTTGAAACACCCATTTCAATGGCATTTCCTCTTCGGCATAAGGCAACATGACCTCTTTGAGTATTTTGATTCAAACTGATCCATGATTCCTGGTATGTGAAAACATCCCCATATCATGACGCTTGCTTCACAGTATACTGTGAAAGCAAATTGTTATTTTTGGGTCTAAGGGCCGCAGACAGTTTGTCAGACAACCCCAAAACACTGAATTCAAGCCCCAGTACACTGGGAAGACAGTGAAGCATGGTGACTACGTTACATTTGACAAGTTGAAAAGAAAACCGCTCCGTACACACACAAATGGCCACCGGCTACATTAATTTAAATGGAAATGTCCGTTCTAGTCCCATTCTTCTTCTTCTATAGTCAAAGAGTGAATATAAAGTGTTGACCTTGTTTTTGTTTTTTTCTATGCAGTAATGCAAAACAGATGCCAACCAGTGTGTGCGATGCTCTGAAAGAGGTGTTCCAGCAGCAGGGAAGCATGTCCTCTGAGGAAGCCTCGCAGATGCTGGCAATCATGGAGAGGACAGGCCAGTTCCAGAGTGAAACCTGGTCCTGATGACATGACCTAAATGACCTAAATAAGTAACAAATGTGTTTCAATATTTCTGCATCACTTTGAGAAAAGATGTGCCGGATTTTTTTTTTTTTATGCCATCAAGAGATACTATATCATTAGATAATTCATTTCTGGTGTTCTGGGCCAAGTAAAATAACTTCAGTTTTGTCTGAGTCCATGTCTCTCTCCTCTTTCACTCCATCATTTGACATCTGTCATTCCACTCTCTCCATCTAACGTTTCTCTCGCTTGACTAACTGTAAAATAAGTTAGTGTTCGTTTTGGAGCCACTCTGTAACATAAAGTTAGGCAACATTAGGGCTGGGCGGTATACCGTTTCAACCGGTATACCGGTGTCAAATTTACGTACGGTATGACTTTTTCACATACCGGCACACCGGTGCCCAGCCGTAGTCACTGGCGAAGCGGTCGGAGCTACGTGTGTTACGTGCATTGAGTCATGGTTTTAATTTTATAACAACAATTAATAACCCGCAACTAACGCTCTTTAACAGGGCACAACACCACAAAACAACAGTTTGTGACACATAAACAATTTGTAACACTAATAATTGTACATTTTTTAAATTTACTCCACCGAACTGCATGCTGGGTACAGACCGCACACTATCACAGAAAGAAGAAACTCCGTCGCTACATTAAAAAACGTAAAAGAGCGATGCAGGAGGAACAAGAGAGAGCAGAGACGCACCAACACAACGTGTTGCCCAGAGAGGAGCTGTGTCTGCTGGCTGGAGGGTTTGAAAAGTCCGACGTAGTTTAGAAAACGATGTATTGCAAAGAAGCTGAACCTGGAGGGACTTAGGACCCAGGGGAATGCAGGTGAAAAAAACCCGGAAGAGACAGACCGGCTGTCACGCCACACAAACAGCTGTTCACAGCTTGCTGGGCAGTTGAGAGGGAGTTGAACAACGAGCGGTGAACAGCTGTTCAGGTGGCCGCAGGTCCTTTTCGGCGTCAATAAATTAATGTTAATACCGTGATATACCGTGAAACCGCCAGAATCTTACAAAATACCGTGATATGCATTTTTGGCCATACCGCCCAGCCCTAGGCAACATGATTTGACAAACATGTTTGTCAAATCAAATAAAACACCCACATTCACAACGAAGAGAAATGCTCAACTTACCCTTCCTTCTCTTTTGAAATCCTGCTTTAACCTCTGGTTCTAAAGGAGTATACTGGCAGTGTACAGTCAGGTAGCAGCTTCTCGTTATTCATTTAATCAACATTTCTTAGGTCCGAAAAGTTGATTCAGACATCTCTAATTAAAAACATTGAAATACAGGCACAAAGTCTGTAACGCATGAATCTGTAAACCGCTCTTTAATAAGCTGTAAAATGTCCATAAAACATAACATTCCATAACATTGGAAATGTGTCTTTGTAAGTTAGACTGCATGATAACATGCCGCTTGTGAACGCTTACAGTGACATTAGAACCAGGATGTGATGCAGCTGAATCTAGTTAACATCTGCCCTGATAATCCATAAACCGTCTGTAAGACTTATGTATTACTTTGTAGTCTGGTGGTCACACAGCACTATGACAAGGACTTCTCCATTCCACTTCTATTGGCTGGCTGCGCATATCCACACCGCCAAAGCTGAACTTGGAGCTGCGATCCTGCTGGACATCACATTGACAAAGGAAATGCATGCTTGAATTTGGCCATCTTGAACTGGAGACGTAGCAACTGTTCGTAAGACGAGAAGTGTTATGTGGCCGTACCTTTAGATCTGCTAGCCCAGAAAAGATGACTCAGCAATTGGCACAGAGTAGAAGTATGACGTATGGAGTTAGAAAACACTTTACAAACATGCACTGCAGATCATTTCACAGATAATAAATGGATTGCAGAGTAGAAAACACATTAGAAATACTGCGTATACTCTAACTATCCCATGGAGGAGGGAACAGTCCTATCTGAGAGCCAGTGTGTGGACTTGGTAGATCTCCTTTGGGAAGTTAGTTTGTTGCTCTTCATGGATGATGCGGAGGCCTGCTCTGCCCACCAGACGATGAACTATTTCCAGGTCACGACAGACGCTGCTGTCCACCTCATCAGGGACCACGCCCTCGTACGACACATTGTCCTTGATGATGATGAGACCGTTGGGTCGCAGGGCTTTCTGGCAACGCTGCAGGAAGTCCACCAGGTGGTCATCTGTTAGGTGGCCTGAAGGGAAAAACCAGGAAGAAAAATGTTATATGTATTGTCCATAGACCCTTGAAAAATACATGTGATGCTTGTTGCAAAAGACAATCAGCATTGTGATGCTCCGTCCGTCATCACTGACGTCCTGCCATTGTTGAATCAAACTGGCGGCTCCTGGATGAGTTGGTCAAATTCACTGAGCTGTGTGCAGCTACGGATAATATTATGAATCCAGACAAGAGGGCGTCTTATGGTCAGACATTTGTGAGACTTCCACAACATACAAAGCAGAAATGATAACTTATTCCATGGAGATAAGCCACAGCCCCTCTCCGGCACATCCGGCACGTCTAGCGAATAACCACAAATAGTCCGGCGAGTAAAGCGTTGCGAGGTGTGAACACAACATTAGGGTTATTAGGTATAGCAGGGTAAGCCAATCAAAGGCAGAGTAGGACGCCACCACAGGGTGAAGTAGCTTCTCGACACAATAAAAAAAAAATGTTATGCTTGTTGCCACAGATCACTACCACCATTGACTGATGACAGCCATTGTGGCAGACTCACCAATAACCCACTGGATCCAGATGACATCATAGCGTCCACTCTCCGGTACAAGGTCCTGCAAGCCGCTGCAGAGGTACTTCCCCACTCTCTTGCTCTCCTCTCCCAGGTACGTCTTGGCTTTGTCTAGAAACTCCTGCGTCACGTCCACTAGGTCCACAGTCTTGAACAGAGGAAGCAGTAGACGTTTGGTGATCCTACCAATGCCCGCTCCGCAGTCCAGAGCACAGTCCGTGCCCGTCTTCCCTTCCCCTTCCTTCAACGGCAAAAACACACAAGGTCGTGAATAAAAGCTGTGACACATGTTGCTTTTGTGTCAGAGCACTGAAACAGCGGAGTCCAAGGTTAAGACTGTGACCAAAATGGTCATATATGCATAACATTTTGTGAATCTGCAAGTTACAGATCAAAAGGTCACATTCATGAGTGCATGCAAATCATTATGGATTATCATATAGTCATTGTCTATTCCATCCCTGTCTCAAAAGTCTTGACCAGCGAGTGTTGAGCAGTTGTGAACACATAGGAAGGGTTAACCATAGCACTGTATGATTATAATTATATTATTATTGATGCAGTATGTAAGATGCATTCTAATGCATTCTGAGTTCATCTTTATACCATTTGGTGGTTTAATTTATTGTATAATAATGCATTGTATTTCATATATGTACAATATGTTTCTCTGAAGTGTAGTGGATTAGAAAGTAGCATCAAAATTAAAATGTACTTGGTAACTTTCCACCACTGATGAATAGCACTGTTGGGCATATTGTGTTCTTGACATTTGAATATAATGAGGTGTTTCATCTGTTTCTCTGCTTAGCTTCTCCATCTGACATCAGCAAAGTTAAGAGTTGATGTGCTTCACACATCTTGTACATCAAAAGTGAAGCCATAAGTCCAGCTGTGTTCAAGTTAAAGTTGCAAGTTTTTTATTTTGGTAAAGTGTCTATGGTCAGTTCTTAAATCAGATGATTTGAGAACTGACCATAGACACTGACCTGAGACACATACTGTATGTTTAAATGTAGCAATTAGTTCCATTCAAATTGGTGCATTTCTGTATTACATCTTAAAAGTTTTCTTACACCAAGGAACTTCTGCAGGAAAGCCTTGGATCCATTGATGTCGATGCTGGAGATGCTGCCGTAGCCTCCCAGCATGCCATCCACTGTGGGGGGAACCTCCCTCCAGTATTCTTCTGCATTGGAGTAGAAGCTTGCCCCACCTTCAGCTATGTCACCCATCCTTATATAGTACACAGATAACACTGTTCACTCAGAGGAAAATGTACACTAACTACCACTCATTACCTTTATGAAACACGCACGTGTACGCACACACACGGCTCTGACCAATATCACGGAGACAATAAAGACTATTTAAAATGCCTATTTCAACGATACTAATCAACAGGCGTGTTGAAGCTCAACTTGATTAGGTATCGAAAGAAAAATGCACACAACTGAGTGCCTTTTCAATGTGTCATTATCGTGACATAATACAGTTGCATCATTGGAGGTTCCACCATTGGAGGTTAACATGACTATGAGCACTGACGCAGTTCAACGTGTTATAGACACTTAAATACTATTTAAAAAACCTCCTGATAATAACGTATCTACTATTAAAGCTCGAGCTGGGAGCCGACGCCATGGCCGCTTGTGCACGTGGAGGTAAATAGAGCGGAACCTTTCAAATATGAGACATTTAACTTATTTGTAAACGCTATTCGTTAATAACATATATAATTAATGTTATGTTTTATCATGAAACACTTTGAGTCTCAAATAGATAAGCGTTTCTAAATTAAGTTGCATACTGTTCATTACAATGTAACGCTAAGTGACACTAATATGGCCCAGCACGTGCTAAGTTAGATAGTTAGTTAGTTTTAGCCGGCTAGCTAGCCGGTGACAGCGCTGTTTCCAGAGTTAACAGAGTAAACTTCCTAAAAAGCAATTACTGATAAGGCACTTAGGTTACCTTGTCTAGTATCAGCGCCAGGTCCTTCACCCTCCTCTTCCTCTCACAAGCCCAGTCCGGTGTCGATGTCTCACTTTCCCATTTGAGACTCGGCCCCACGGCTCTCTGCAGCACGTCATTTCCTTATTTGGTTCGGGAGAAGACGTGACAACAGCGCCCCTACAGGGGGCTCATGTTAGTATCATAACATATACTATGAAATAGAATGGAAAAATAAAGATTTAAAGTGTTACTTTCACATATACACGTAGTCAAACGCTCGTATATAGTCAAAGAATAATTCGTATATTTACATTCAAAGGGTTTAATTCATCAGCAACTGTCTGATGGTCATTTCTATAAATATATCTCAACATGGAAGTCTACATTGTGTTTTAAAGGCTTTTTCGCAAAGCCAAAGAAAAATAAATCTGTTGATTTATTTTGCTTCGAAAACTACTCGACTACTACTCACTTGTCAGACAGAAATACTTCAGGTGTAAATAATGAAATGAATGATGTCTGATTTCTGTTTAAGGCCTCCCCAGCAGTGAGAGACTGTGCTTGTTCTGTGCGTGTGTCCCTAGTAGTGGGGTAGTGGGATCAATGCTGAAATACTCTGTAGTGGGTTGGTTACCTTCTGCACACTATTGGCACACAGAGCTGCAGTGCAGCAAATATAGCACAGGGGGGCAGTGCAGTACAAAGCTATGAATGATCCCCTTGTGACCTGTCCAGCTAGATTAAATCATGCTGTGCCTCGTACCCTCTGTGAAACTATTGTATAATCTGCTCATATCTGACATGTCACCAATTTCTGTACATTTGCATTCACCAAATAGTGATTATCTCCTATTATTCACTTTCTATTAGTCTTAACTATATACTTCCCATCTTGCCCGGTATCGGAACATTGAGCATATCAAAAAAATATAAGAAAAAATCAAATAAATAAAACAATAAATGTCAAATCCCTGCTTCACACGTCAATATAAGTTAATACCAATACCATTCCACTCTCACACAAAGCATCACAAAGATATGCACAAGAATGTCATTTGTGTCCAGCAAAAAATATGAAAATGTACTTACTTATGGCTGAAATATGAATATTCCAGGCCTTCCTGCTCCCTACTGACAGCTAAGGCCACGGAGCACCCTGCTGCAGTGAAACGAGCCCCGTTCAGGGACCACCGAGGACTGTGGGAACTTTCATGCTTGAGCGGAGTTAACATGAGTTCTCGACATGTCTGAACTAAAATAATTATTAAAAATACTTAACTTCACTCAATCAAAGCCAAACCTCGCACAATTACTCCTAAAATATTGAGCTATTTTATAGTATTTAAAGAAAGTGTGCATCTATATGTGTAAGTTAATAAAAATTAACTATACACTTTGTTTTTCGAATAAAATATATATATATATATATATATATATATATATATATAAATATACCTTGTGAATGTGGAGATAATCAGGATTTAATCCGCAATTCTGGCTGAATAATTGGTGGGGAGCAATTTCAGTTTGTAGTGAAAGGATTTTTACATGCAAGGGAGGAGGAAGGTAGTGTAGTTTTATACTATGATTATGCTTCATGTAGGCCTATTTTATAATAGAGAGGGACATTATGAGACACTTTACTATATACACTTAATTGTATTCTACTATGTACACTTAATTGTATTCAATTCAATGACTAGGTCAGTGACTATGTGTTTCCATGATGACTGATTACATTCCATGTGCTGATGAAAATCATTAGATTTAAATGGGTTACAATTATATTTTCTGACTGTTGTCTGAATGTTGTTTTCTAAAGCAACTATACGTGTATAATTTCTTTCTGGTACGACCACTGAGGAGCGGAAACAAGTCAGAAATCTCCACCAGACTAGTTACACAAATGTCAGATTCTCTGTTTTACAAAAATGGTCAGCTACAGTCCCACCTGAATCACTACAATGCCGAGTCACTGTGGGGCTGCTTCTAACATTCTTCTATTCAGTCTTGGATTGTTAATTCAGTCCCTATCATTCAGTTCAGTAAAGCCATATCATCCCTCTTTATAAGGTTTAGAGTAACAGACAGATGTGTGTACATAGTTTATTCTTTTTTATTCTTTCAGTAGGTTTGAACCAGAACCAGAATACCCATTCTCATTCCCAGGTGTTAAATGCTGACGCTTCGTCACGCCCCTCTGCGTCTGATAGCAATGCACAAGGCATCCTTTAGTTTCTGTATGCGACACAAGCATCTACAATGTAAACACATCCAGCTCTGTGAGTATGATGACGTAGTGTAAAGAGTACGTAAAACGTAAGATAAAAGCATGGTGGGAGCCTCTAAGATCACATGACTCAATCAGGAGACTGCTGTTTGACTCTGGTGTTGAGGTTCTACTTTAAATTGTGTTTTTTTGTAGTGATTCTGTACGTTCAGCTCAGCTTGAGGATGTGGTGATGAAGTTTTACTCATTCCTTTATAGAACACACAGTATGTTGCTTCTACATACAACATACTGGATGAAAGGGAGACAGCAAGCATGTATATGTACTGAGAAAGCTCTATAAGAATAGTTTGACATGGTAAATGGTCTGTACAAGTATTGCGCTTTTCTAGTCCTCCGACCACTCAAAGCACTTTCACACTACTTGTCATCATTCATGCAAGATACCACCTGCCCATCAGGATTATCTAAGCATACATACTCGTCTGCAGGGGCAAATCAGGGTGCCGTGCTCAAGGACACATCAACATGGACTAGCGGAGCCGGGGATCGAACCGCCAACCCTTTGGTTGTAGGACGACACTGCTATATCACATTAGCAGCACAAAAAAGAGCTATAGTATGCACACTGAGTGTGTTACTTTTCCAGTGAGAACAATGATGCACGTGGGTAACCATAGCAACAAGACTGATGTTTCATAGATTGTTAACTCACCGTTGGTACTAAGCATGTGTGTGATGGTCTGAGTACACCGCTTTGTAGCCTTCTTTCTTGGTAAGTGGCCTTGGTATGAGCGTGATGGTGCAGTGATCTGTCATCAGGTTTTTTCAAGGAGGCAAAAACGTTAGAATGTAAAATGTTGACATGTTAACATTTCAGTCCTGGTTGATGTAGAATTTCTATTTAAGGGAACACACCAATTTGTAGTTTAATTTTTTGTGTGTAAAACTGTATTGTCTGTGCATATATGTACGAGAGTGAAACCAGAGTCAAATTCCATGTACTGTATGTGTAAACACACATGGCCAATAAAGCTGATTCTGAATTACCCATCCAGTTCATAATACTGCAAATATATAAATATTGTAATACTATTTTCTCACTGCACAGCTCTTGTCTTCGTCTGTTGCTCAGCTTCCAGCCTGCAGCGCTGCTTGCTCTCCCGAAGGTTTCATCGTTTTTTCTCCCCTTTAAAGGTTTTTTGGTTGGAGTTTTTCCTGATCCGATGTGAGGTCCCGGGACAGAGGATGTCGTATGTGTACAGATTGTAAAGTAAAATGAGTAATTTGTGATTTTGGGCTAAACAAAATAAATTTAATTGAATGTAATATCTCTTTCTTCAGCTGCTATGTGCTCACTGTGTTCACCAGCTGGTCTTTAACTGAGTATGTGTGCTGTTTGCTGCTGAGCAGAAAATGTACAGAGGCTTTATTCAGCTTTTCACTGAAAACAGCAGCCTGCTGTGACCGACAAAGACACAAGAGCAGAGAGAGTGTACCAAACCCATGAGCTGAAAGACGCTATAAAGCTCTTTAGGGGAACTGCAGATTCAGGTGACAATGCTCTGTTTGTTATTCACTATGAGCAACCCTCTTCACATTCAGGAAGTCATTATTAATATGATTAATATGAAAACACTGATTGTAGCAGCAGGAAATCAAAATATAACAAAAGTATCTAGCCAGAATTATACTCTGCATGTCTAGAGCAGGACATAACACGTCAGAAATTCGTGAAAGATCGTCAATTGGAACATTTTGTATGGATGGACTAGTCAATTTTATATTTTGTGCAGTTTTAAATGATTATTGTCATTATTTGATTCATCATTTATCAAAACAGCTTACATAGTTGTGATGCTCAGTAACTGTTCCTCATGTATGAAGAGACATGGTCAACCCAAAATTGATTCTACCTCACGTGAAGCAGAGTTGACCCAAAAGTCGAAGATCTGTGTTATATTCAAGTACACTTCACTAGCTATACAATTAGGCTGCTTTAATGGTGTCCCAGAAGAATACCGGTTATGTGTTTTAAGAATTCTACCTTTAAATTGTAAACCTGTGGTGAGTTCTCTGTCTGTAATGTCATGTTATGTGTAAGAAGTTCTGTTCCTTTCTGAAAAGTGTTGTTCCACCACCGTAGTTTCATTACAAGTCTATGTGGGCTGGGCATACACAAGAAACCACTACTACTACTATACACATTCTAAATACTGCTAGAATATGCTCCTCACATAAGGAAACGTTTGAGTGTGAGACGGAGACGTGTAAGGCGAAAGACACCGACAACAAAAGTATCTGATCTACTTTCTCGATGTGAAAATAATTAGAGAAAAGGGAAGACAAGAAACCTTGTAATAATAAACTGAGAGAGATTTGAGAAAGAAAAGTCAGGGAGAGAAGAGGAAAGGAAAGAGACAGAGGAAGAGAACTGGAGCCTACGGATATGGCTGCTGCACAGTTGCTTTGGTGCATATTTTCATAAATATTTCAGGGAGGTAAACTCCTGCTCAACACCTCCACCCTGCACTCATTGCCGTGGTTTGGACTGCAGAGAGAGATAGACAGTGAAAGGAAATTCACCTCATCATTAGCTCAGCTCTGACATGATCTAAAGAAAACAAAAGCTTCTGTCGAAAAGTGGAAAATGATTTGGCTAATTGAACTTGGGAGGTTGCCGTGATATGGCTGCATTAACTCAGCGACCAAAGTGCTCCAACCTTTCCTTTTTTAGTCTGTCTACATCCTTATTCATGTCATGTTTTTGATTTGTTTTCATAATACATATTCCTAAAACTATTGCCTTATAAATGAGCACAAATCAGTTGACATACTGTGTGCTTTGGGTAACAGCTTTGGGGTCCCAGAGCACATTCCTGTTTTGTGCAGTGAGTAATGGAGCCTTTTTCATTTACTGTGATTAACACTGCTTAGAAATATAGATGCCACTCATTCTTTAGCTTGGCAGTGACCTTAGTAGCAGGTGGAAATCAGGCTAAGCCTGCACATCATTTGCAAAGGACACTGGCACAGATGGAGATGGGATCCACCTATGAGGCTGCAGAGAGGGATACGGGCAGATGGGAAAAGAGAGACAAAGAATTGGACATAAGTACAAGGCTATTTAAACTTTGCTGTTCTATCCCAGTCTCATTGGAAAACTGTCGACAGTGAACTCAGGACTGAAATTAGATATTGATCCTTCCATCTCTTCTCCAATCTCCTGCTCTCTCCCTCTCTAGCTTTGGGTGTGCATGTATACTCTTCTGGTGATTCCATCTCTTTTATTTAGCTTCTCTCTTCCTCTTGAGATTCTTCTCGTCATTTCTGCATCCTTGCTTCCATCACTTGAACTCTCACAGAGATGAGGAGTGTTCTACGGATGAGAATGGAAGAAATTATGCAACACTATTTTGAGATTTCTATTGCATGACATAAAGCGGACCTGAGAGCTCAATGCACAATAGACCCAATCTGAAGAACACTTATGATCAGTGCAATGAAAACCCCTATTTATTAGTAACATAGTATTTCCAGCTGCAGACTTGACATGAAACATTTGCAACTGCAGACAAGATGCCTGTTTATGTATTGCTTAGACACTCTGATAAGATAAGAATCTGTATAAATCTGTTATAAAAGTAGTAATTAATTAGCAATTAAGTTACATTATCATAATCCATCACATTGTAAATTGCTAAAGGGAACACATTGCTAGAGGGAACGGCGGGGGTGGAAACTCGTGAGTGGGGGTTATCCCCAAAAGATAGCTTCATGGAGAAGAGTGAGCGTGAACGTTACTGGTGATGTTAGGTTGGAGCGGGTATAGGACAGGTACACAGGAGAGGACCATGGGCCGTGCATCTTGCTGATGTTGTTTCGCCAAGAAGTTTGGCTGGATGGTGTCGAGATCAAGGAGTTGCGGTTAGGTTTGTGTAGACTTCGGTGTGAGTCTAGTCGGACGGTGGGTTGCGGTGGACTGTGTTGGTTGGTTTTGCTGTGTTTGAGGTAAGAGACGATGGTGTAGGGAGGATGTAGATGTCGGACATGGTGGCATGTCGTAACTGATGGTGGTCGGAGTTTTACGCAGTAAACTGCGGAGCGGGAGGCTGAAGACAGCTGGCGAGAGTGTGGACTTTAATACTTTGTCCGTGAAGGGAGACCTTTAGCCTGAGCAGTGTGTACGGCTGCGGTAGGTGTGGAGGTCTGAATTGATAAGCAGACGGTTAGGTGTGGAGTGCAGTTCAGATTTATAGAGACTGATACGTAACGTGGCTATGTGTGGGTGGTTTGAGGCTGGACGCGGAGCCCCAAAGGAGTTTATGATGGCGATTCGACTACTTTGCGATCAATGGAACCTGTGGAGCGAGAGAGCATGAAAACAAAGTCAAGCAAAGTTAGTGTGCATTAGTGGAACATTCATTAATGTGGGTCGGATATGGGGTAAGGGTCGTGGGGTGAAGGGATGTAGGAATTAGGGTCAAGAGGTGGAGGGATAAATGGAGGGATGGGTCGAGGGATGGCGGGATGAAGGTTAAGGGATGGGGCCGAGGGATGGCGGGATGAAGGTTAAGGGATGGGTCGAGGGATGGAGGGATGAAGGGATGTAGGGTAAGGGATGAGGTCGAAGGATGGAGGAATGAATGTATGTGGGGTAAGAGATTTGGGTCGAAGGAAGAAGGGGTGTAGGTATGGGGCGGGGTCGAAGAATGAAGAAATTATAATAGCAATTGCTACTGGACATGGTGTAATGGTGGATGTCAAAAAAGTAAGTTTAGTTACTGACGAGAGTTGGTTGCCTGAGCGTGGGGTGTGGTCGGTCGTTGGGGGGTTCGAGCGGATGCGGCATGATGCGGTTGCTAAAGTGAAACTGGTAGGAGAAAAATAAGTCGGAAGGACACTGGAACTGGCTGCTGACAAAGCTGTGGAAAAAAGGTGGTCATTAAGGTGGGATGGGTAGCGCTGGTGGTGGTAAGTGAAAAGCTAGTCATAGCAATTTGATAGACGTCCCGGGGAGCATCTGGGAGTTTGGACACTTTGACGTGCAAACTATGGGGAGACTGGGGATCGAACCGGCTACCTTGTGGTTGCGGGACGACCACTCAAGGTAGCCGGTTTGGTAGAGGTGCCTGGTGAGCATCTGTTGCCCGGGGAAGATCTGGGAGTTTGGACACTTATGTGCTCATCCCCATGAGCTACGGCTGCCCCCGTGCTAGGGTGGCATGAGTTGGCTGAGATGTGAGGCGTAAGCACGAGAATGGAAAAAGATGCTGGGTGAAGGGGTGAATAGTGAATAGAAGGGGTAGGTAGTCAAGTTAGGGTAAAGAAGTTGTGAGCTGAGAGGTCTCTGGTACAGCGGCAGCTTGAAGAGGGTGGGATACGACCTGGCCCTGAGAAGGGACTGATGTGGATGGCTGAGTTTCTCCGGCTGTGAGATACGCCATGACATCATCGGCGCTGCGACTGACGCAGCGAGGTAAACCTTGTCTTGGATGATTGGCTGAGTTCGGGATGTGGTTTTAGCTCCCGAACTATGTTTTATAAAACAACATTTATCTCCTTAACCACAAGGTCCATTTGAATAATTTCCAAAGGTGTAACATACAGAAAACCTTTGTGAACATAGATAATAAGTTAATATATTTGTTAGTGGTGTATTGGTTTATGATATAACACAGAAAAGGAAAAATATGTATTTGTTTTTCGAAAAAATAATAAATTAAAAGTTAACTTTTATTATCGTAACTATTTGCGAATGCTTTTTAAAAATATATAACATAGCTAGGAGTATCTGTGAAAAGTTTAGCTTACTTTGAGTGAAGTTAAGTATTTTTAATAATTATTAGGCTTTGTTTCACAGCGGATTTGGCGGTATTGGTTGATTCCAAAATTGTATAGGAATCCTGTGTAGTTTCATGCTATCAATATGAAATGGCATATTTTCAAAACTCTGGGGGCTTTCTCGAGTCACTCTCGAGTAATTTCGAGTCATACTTATGGTTTATGTTTGTAATTATTGTGTAATAATGTTATAAACATGAAAAATGAACTTACATTGACTTGTGAGGCCAGGATGTGCCGTTTTCTTTTTTGCTATATCACACCAGTGGCTCTGCTAAGGGCTGGTATTGATTGATAGGTCGATGAAGAGTCCTCTGAACCCCTGAGCCCCAGAGCCCCCAGACCCCCCAAAAATGGGGTGCAACGTTAAAGGATTATTCACAATCTGGCAACACAATATGTGTCCTTATTAATGGATTATCACTAAACTATAAACCTTTACCTTTTAAGCCGCATCTTTAAAAAACTAAAAAACTCAACCCTATAGTATTCATCTCAATCCCTAACACACACACACACTTCCCTATTTCCTCCGGCTCACCTTCACTCATCACCTCGTCTATTTTTCCTCCTCTGTTGCTTGGCAACAGACAGGAAGAGCATCACTTGGAGACATCCAAACCACAGGAAGAGATTGCAGAAAGACACATCACACTGATGTTCCATAGAATGATCAGGGTCTACCGGAATACACCCTTATTTCGGCGTACCATCCTCCTGAACTTACACATGGCTTCTTGGTGGAATTTAGTGACTACAGTCCAAAATTTCTATTGAGTGCATTGTCATCTCTCTTTTCTTGTCAAAATGATTTTAAATGTAGCAGCACTTCACATTGTTTTCATGCTGTTAGTGTTATGGAGTCTCTTTTTGTATGCGTGCATGTAACGCTAGCCCACCGTGCGGCTACATTTAACATAATTTTGACACAACAGAACAATATTATGTCAACTTACCTCCATGTCCTCCTCACCGTAACCTCCCGTTAGTGTGCCAAGAGCCAAGTCAAACCCACCAAACTCCTGGCTCATTCAGCAGCGTATGCCCCGCCCACTCCAAACTCAACTCGTAGCTTTTTGCTTTGAGAACAACTTTTTTTTTTTTTAGAACAAATGTTTTTTTAGAGCAAAGATTTTTGATTTGCAGCCAACAATTCTAGTTTCATAAGCCAAAATAACAAATAATGTGTTCTCAGTTCATATATTTTTTACTTGCAAATGAGAAATTTGCTCTCAAGAAAAAATTTTGTTTGCGTAATAAAGACACAAATATACCTTCATATCCTTTGGGTCTTTTTTGGTTACTCGAAAATGTTACTGACAGGCGCTAAAATCTGAAAACCTTTATAGACTTTAAACAGGGGACCTATTCTTTATCTAGTTGGTGGGTAAAATGTTTTCTACCTACATTTTACATTTGTGGAAAACTTTAAGACAGATTTTCCATGTCAGTGATTTTGATCATGTACAGGCTGATTTGTTGTGAGTGATCCAGTATGGCTCTCTGCCAAGCAGTGCGTTGATAATGTCTCCACTTCTAGAGAAGGATGACATTTTTTATTTCCTGCAACTTTATTGACGCTGCCAATTCGTGGTTAGTTAGCCTGTTTGAACATTGTGCACCGTGGCCACAGCAGGAAAATCTGACAATGTCAATGAACAAAATATAGTTCACAATCTTGGCCAAGTGGAGTTCCTTTATTAAAGGACAGATTGGTACTAGTTAGTGTGGCAAGGCACCTGCTTGCCCGGGGACTTGACCAGCTCAACAGATAAGACGGACGCCGTGTGCTCCATGTACAGAGGTCTTTATTTAGCATACGCAGTTGTTCTGCTCACACGCTACCTCTACCAACCGCCCCGTGCACCCCACTGTGCGGCTCTTTATAGCCGCACCCCTTCCCCGCGCTCATCAGAACCAGCCGCTCCCACTAATGAGAACGGCTGTTTCCAATGAGCGCGCCTCTCTCTCTTGCGTCGCAGGTGCGCTGACCACGCCCCCGCCCACAGTTAGGTTCTACTAAACTAGTACTTGAACGTTACCTGTAACTCCCTATGCAGCTATAACAATAGCTAATGCATGGGGCTAATTTCTGTGTTTACTTCAGGTTGGACTTCTATTTGGAAAGCTTTAGAAGGTTTTTTAGTACATAGTTGTTTTCCTGATGAATCTCTACAATGGAGAGTAGATGGGACTGCAAAGTTAGCATTACGCATTGTCAGAATGGTTCCACTAATGAGAATAAGAGCTACATTGAAAAGTGCTGGGGCAACTTACAAGTTACTAAGTTGCACCCATAGATGTGCCTACGATATGTGAATGTGGTATGGATGGTAGATATTCCTGATGGGTAGTTGATACCTTGACATCATGAATGGGTGTAAATATGTGATATAAAACACATTAAAGCACTTTGTGTTATCAGAAGACTAGAAAAGCGCTATACAAGTTTATCAACTTTTCCTCTAAACATTTTGAGGTGCATTTCTTGAAAATGTTTCAGTTACATTATTATTATTATGGCAGGAGTAGAGCAGACTTTGGTTGCATGTGTGTAGTGTGTGTTCACTCATCATCAGTGGCTGCTAAGAAAATGTTCCACATGATTTATCTTCAGTCAGTAATGTGGCTTTTCATGCAAGTAGAATCCTTATCTCTCTGCAGCTCTCTTTCTCTCTGCTCTGTTTTTTTCTTCCTGGTGGCAAGCACAGCTTCAGCGTTTTTTTCTCCTCTGTGTCACCTCCTCTCCCTCCCTGGGGAGCGGGGGGAGTTGGGGCTTGCAAAAGGTTACATTTGCACAATGTGTCTGTGAAAAAACAGCAAAGAAGAGGTAGGGAGGAAGTGAAAAAAGGAAGAAAAAAAGAGAGGAAAAGCTGGCCTGGATCAGCTAAACGACTGCACTGTTCTGGGGTAATGGAAAAAGCCCTCGAGGGGAATATTCAGTATGCAGGAGTATCGAGTTGCATGCAGTCATTACTATGATGTCTGTCCCTCTCTATTTCTCTTTTTGTCTATAACTTCCTAGGAATGTTCCCTCCCTTCCAACACACACAGACACACACACACACACACACACACACACACACACACACACACACACACACACACACACACACACACACACACACACACACACACACACACACACACACACACATACACACACACACACACACACACACACACACACACTCTTTCTCTCTGACTGTGTGTTCTGTGAGGCGATAGCTTTGGGGTGGGGAAGCTTATCGAATCATAGCAATTTGATGGGTTTCTGTGTGCATTGCAGGGTGTTAATGCTGCTGACTGTATAAATACCCAAAACAGAACAACCCGTATGATCTGTCCTGCTGTGCTGTCAGAATTGACTGCATAGGGACAGGCAGTGTGAAACAGAGGGGAAGTTAAACAGTAACATGGAAAGACTGAAGGAGAAAATTCAGTAGTTTAGTACGTCACTTCTCAATCCACATCTTCCACATTGAGGGAGCTTTCAGAGAGTTGCTCTGTATTAAAACATACAGTATCTTTAATAATATCACTGATTTGTCTCTGCAGGCAGACGCTGTAAAATCAAGCACACGCCATGCAATTCTACTGGTAAAATAGGTTTAGAGGGTCATTCTGCTTCCGCAACCAGGGTCTCATTGTTTTGACCACCATCCGTGTTCTCAATATTATAAATCTTGATTGAAATGATTGATTTTAAGTATCTCGCTATCACCTGGATTGGTCTATTTACAACTGAGGTGGCGCGTATCTCTGGACCAGTGACGAGCTTGCTAGCAGCCAAGCTAGGGGGCTAGCGAGCTAGCTGGCTAGCCATAGCTACCATAATCAAGAATATGTAGTTATGTGCCAACAAATTATGGAACACTCATGCCACTGACGGGCATGGCTCCCCAGCACCATCATATTAATGCTCTTTATCTCTTTGTGTTGTGTCTATTTCCCTTTTCCGTTGAGAAGATAACTGAGACTTCTGCTAGCTTTGAGGCTTATAAATGCTTTGTTAAGCATAGTCTTCACTTTAGATTAGGTCACAGAACATGCTTAACTAATACTTAACTAATGAGTAGTAACTCAGTTTCATGAATTTTTTTTATCATTTACTAACACTTTACAAATGATCTTACTAATCATCTATAAGTCCTTTTACTTCATTTGCAAATGGGGAATCCATCATTTATAAAGTATGAAACCCCAAGCTTATTAATCAGGAATTAAACATTTGTAACTGTGTTTATGAATTGCATACTAATGAGTTACTAAAAAGGATTTGAATAATGCTTTATAAATGATGAATTCAGTGTTTATTCATGCTTTACTAATGCTAAATAGTGTTGTAATTATTAAATTAAAGTGCTTACTGATTTTAGTCTTTTTTTTAAGAAAATGAAAATGAATAAAATAATTAATGAATAAATAATGAATTGGTTGATTCATATAAACAACCTGATATTCCATTCTGAAAACAGTTTGGGTTGAATTTGTATAGCTATGCTGTGGTGGGGATTGTATGGCATGGCTTTGGGTGTTGCTCTAGCTGGGATTATGGCAGTGGCTGTGTTGATGATCAAGGATGTGACACCATACTCAGGGGTGGTGCAGCAGTGTGTTGGCTAAGCATGGCTAAGTGAATTCTAGTTTTGCTTTTCCACGGTGTTGCAGAGAGTTCTGCATACTGGCTGAAGCACATGTCCTTTGGCAACACATTCTCACTCCCAAATACTGCTGCTTGGTCAGGATCCCTCTGCGTCTGCAACCGATGTGCTAACGGCAATGCAACTGACACATCATAAAGACAGAAAGGCTGAGTAGGGCAGGTGGAAGGGGAGGTTGGATGGGTCAAACAAACTCAGGACTCTCACTAGGGAGACCGCTGTCTGTCTCTCATGTGAAACCAAGTTGCTTTGACTTACAGCATTTACCTTAGTTTTGTTACGTAACTTCTGTACTTTACTAACAGCAGTTATGTACCAAACATAGTTACTTTATATAGTTACTTATTTGAACTGAACAAAGTACCGGTAGTTTATTTTAGTTTCTGTTTTGAAAAGACACTATGCTGAAACATCCCTGAAACGTTCAAAAGATGACGATAGAGGGGTACCCTCATGCATCATAGCTTGATCAGTGACCCTAAGCTGTGATGCTCCATGTAACCATCTTGCCTCAGTTTTGGACATTTTAGAGACAGTGTGTGAGTTTCTGCCTCAGTGTCTTCCCGGGAAGTTGAGACAACAAAACCACTTTGACTTTAATTTGACTGACTAACAACTCAAGTCACGACTAAGTGACAAAATGTTAACATTTATTTTAGTTTTGCACTGGACACAAACAGGACAGCAAAAATCCTGCGTTTGTTCAACCCAATAAAATATGGATATTCGGCAAAACATTTAAGTGCGTTATAAGTATGCATTTTTGGCTTTTCGCGAGTCATTTATAAGGTTCATGTTGCTTTTTGCGTGTCACTTAACCTTTCCTCCAACAACCATGGGGTTGAAATTTTTGGTGAAGATTGAAATGTCCTGGAAACTATTGGATGGATTGACATGAAATTTGACTCAGACATTCTGAACATTCATGACCCCGGATGAAGTGTAATAAATGCATTGGTTCTCTGATTTTTCATATAGTGGCATCTTCAGGTCAACATTTCAATTACACCAAATATATCTGCAGAACCTATGACATTCCCATCAACTTCAGCAGTAATGTGTTTAGTACTAGTTAGAAAATGTTAGCAAGCTAGCGTGCTAAACTAAGATGGCGTGCATAAACATTCAAAAACATCAGCATACTAACAGTTCAGTTGTAAGCTTAAACATGCTAAGGTTAGCATTATAGCCAGTATTATAGCCAGTATTTCTGGACTATAGGTTTCACAGTGTCTTAAATATTTTCACAATGTGGTTTTGAGTTTTGAACAACAGTATCAATGTTGCAGGGCATATTTTACTGAATATATGTAGGTCTTACACTCTTCCTCATCATCACTGAGAAGATGAGAAGGTTAAGAAATTAGCTATGAAACACTATTCTAACACGCTTTTCAATAATGCCTTCGAAATAACAGCCTCCACTGCAGAAATGATTCTCTCTTTCTCTCTGTCTCTGTTTCCCTGCCACACAGAAACAGACACACACACACACACACACACACACACACACACACACAGACACACACACACACAGTAAAACACCCTCCCCCGCTCCCTTTCCTCTTTGCTGCTTCTATAATTCAAATTCTGTCATGCTCGTTCCAGACTGCTGGCTCCTCTCTCTCTCTCTCTCTCTCTCTCTCAATAAAAGTGAGGGAAATAGAAGAAGAGAAGGAAAGAAGCTCTGTGAGGGACAAAGTTGACAGAACCACACGGAGACAAATACACCAACCTAAACTAAACAGCAAATTCTTGCAGCACCCCTTAACAAGAATTTGCTGTGTTTTACATTCATTATTTAATTTTTTTTTTTTTAAATCTCCCTCATCTCTTTTAGGAGAGCATGTTACAGTTTTTTTTGATTGCTAAACGACAGTGGGCACAACTGGAGTCACATGTGCAAAACTCTAACTACAGTCTGCACTACCAACAGTCACCTGAGCTAAACAGTTCACATCACCTGCAAAACTCATTCCAAGCAACACAACTCTTAACACATGGCTCAAAACACGCTCAGTGCAGTCAAACACTATGCACAACCCTCACTGAGATAACACACACTGTCACTCAGAACACACTGAGAGTAAAAACACTAGCATCAAACACCAATACTTCATACAAAGTAATATTTTCTTCAAAGAAAAGAGTGACATTCTTTCACATGATTTATTACATTTTTTAGAACATAACAATTATTTAAGGTAAATGAAAATTAGCAGTTTGCTTCAATAGTCTGTAGTAATTAATGGAATTACAGTAATGAGAAAAAAAAGGTAGAAACTAAAAGTACATACTGTAATTCAAACAAATAATTGAGGGACTAATCCTGCCTCTCTCTAGCATCAGGCCACAGGTTTTCTTCAACATCACATCTAATGTTTTCTCTTGCCATGCACCTGGGGAAGAACCTTCTGGAGTGCCTTATCCATCCCTGGCAGTCCTCTGGACTCGTGTCCTCACATCCGGCACGCATGGCTTCCAAAAGAGACATTTGGTCATGTGGGTGGTGACCAAACACTTTCCACCTCCAGGCAGAGAAAAACTCCTCTATTGGGTTGAGGAAGGGTGAATATGCAGGCAGGTACAAAACCATAAATCTGTGATGTGCTGCAAACCAATCTGTGACAGCTGCAGAGTGGTGAAAAGCAACGTTATCGCAAACTATGACAAAAACTTGGGGGTTTCTTACTGGCTCCCCCTGTTCTGCTGGCACTAGCTGAGCATAGAGCTGTTCTAGGAAAGCTATAAGCCTTTCTGTGTTGTATGGGCCAATGAGTGGTGTGTTGAGGAGCAAACCATCATTGGCCATTGCAGCACACATGGTGATATTTCCCCCCCTTTGGCCTGGAACCTCCACAGTGGCCCTTTGACCTATAACATTCCTTCCTCTGCGACGTGTTTTGGCAAGGTTAAATCCAGCTTCATCGATAAATACAAATGAATGTGGTCTTTCCAGTGCTTCCACCTCCATTACTCTCTGAAAAACAGTAAGTGCACAGTTTTACTGTAGAAATGCTAGTTTTTTTTTTACTGTAAATATTTTTTATAGCTGTACGTAACCTCAGACGTCTTACCTGGACATATTGGTATCTTTGCTCTTTTACCCGTTCACTGTTTCTCTTGAACGGTACAGTGTATAACTGTTTCATTGTAACTTGGTGTTTCTTTAGGACTCGAGCAATAGTTGTTGTGCTGACAGAATTAACATTTTCAAATATATCATTATCAGCCAGCACTCTATCTTGAATCTCCCGCAGTTTTATTGCATTGTTGACAACAACCATGTCAACAATAGCATTTTCCTGCGCATCTGAAAATATTTTTCCTCTTCCCCCTGTTGGGGGCAGCCTTTGGGTCCTGTTGTAAAAATATATTTTACAGTCAAACTTACTGTAATATATATCTGTGTAAATATTCTATAATTGCAATACAAAATAGATTCCTGTAATGTTTTCATTTACTGTAAGGATGTAACTCTCACCTGTTTGTATGATGGAACATTTGCATTACAGATGCCACTGTGGATCTTTGCAGATTGGGTTGCACCCTCAACCCTGCCTCTCTCAATGAGAGACCATGGTTCACGACATGGTCTATAAGTGTAGCCCTTATTTCATCTGAAATAACAGCTCTTTGTCTTCTTTGTCTTCCTCCACGCATCCGCCCTCTCCCTGCCACCCTTCTCCCTCCATGAACCCGTCTTCCTTGTTCCATTTACAAAATGAGTCTTTCTGAGCTCTACCTATATATACTGTAATATATATATATATATATGTGTGTGTGTTCACTAACAAGTCTAAAACAAGACACCTGCTTAGCCTTTCAGCTGAAATTGCAATCAGCAGTGTTTGAAAGGCACAAGGCTGAAATCTATTCCGTTTTGAATGTGTGGTTCACAGTTTTGACAGCAGTGTGTTAGCATTTGAACAAAGTACTGTAAATCCACAGTGTTGTGCAGGTTGTGGTTAAAGTCATGGGATAAGTGTGTAGAGTTTTGAAAACTGTGTTCAAGCAATGAAAAACAAACTAGAGTTTGGTCCACATGAACTGCTGCTGTGCAGACTGTAGTTAGAGTTTTGCACATGTGACTCCAGTTGTGTCCACTGTCGTTTAGCAATCGAAAAAAACTGTAATAGACCATTTTGTATCATCCACTTCAAGAGCAAACTTTAGTCTGTATAGACAAGCTCTAAAAGATTGCATCCTTCACTTACCATAATGCAGAAAGCTTGCATTACAAGCAGAGGTCTGTAGTGTGAAAGACGTGGATGTTTACCCTCCGGTTAGGGTATATTGAAAGATGCTATTCAGTTGCCTGTGTAACATCCTCTGTTTTTGCTGTTTGATCTGTACAATGTAATACAAATCTGGATCTCTTGACCATTCTTTTAAAATGTCTCATGTGAGTCGTCCAACTTTGTGAAATAGACAATTGTTAGACTACTCATTTAAATGTACTGTTATGAAAATGCCATTGGTGGTTGGATTTTAACAGGTAGTAAAACATGTCAGAAGTCAGCTAACATGTCCTAATTTATCAATATCCTGATCAAGATGCTTTTATTTCTATACAATAAATAAAGAATGTATTATTTTTCCTTCTTCATGGCTGAATGCTTCATTGGTCGTCTCCTCTCTTTTTCTCAGGTTCCTTGGGTGTCATTGAGATGGAGAGCTGATGGACATAAAGTCCTCTTTGAGTCTGAGGATGACTCCCACACCTGATCGGTGGGACACATTCACATACTGTGGCAAACTCGCCATTAATCTCTCAGGGTAATTGAATCATAATGGAACATTTTCCATGTCCTGGCCTGGTCCATTGCCTCCCTTGCTCTGATGATGCAACAGCAACAAGAGACATGGTTCCTTTAGTCACAGCAGATGTCACCAAGGGCAAGGGCAGCCATGACATTGTTTCACATCTCACAATCCTACAAATGTTCTATATTCACACAAACTGGATGGATTGTCTTGAAATAGGTATTAAAAAAAGGTAATCACATCCTCAGCCATCACTCGAAAAGATTGCCTTTTTGATATTTGTCTTTTCTCCCTTTGCACCAACTCTCAGGTGTAGTAACAGTTCCTTTTGGATTAACTAAATAACTCTGAGAGATAAAAGAAACACTTGCTGTAAGGTTAACGCTCAAACCTTACAGCAAGACCATGTTAGTTTGAACTGTGATCAATGGGGAATGCAGTGTCAGGATAGCAAGTATGCAGCGGTGGGGGGGCATGGACTAGATATTAGACTGTGCTGGAGTAGAAGAGAGAGCCGGGGATCTGGTAGGCAGAACCCCACTGCATCCAGTTAATGATCCACGCTCTGTGTCCATCCTGCCTCCATGCCTGTAGCAACAGTGAAGCTCCAATGAGTCCTCGTTGTACTGGTTGAGGAACACTGACTAAGCACATCCTGAGCAAACGCCCAAAGACCTTGAGAGAAAGCCACCATTGCTGGCACAATGACCAGTTGCTGAATGAAATGGCAGAGCACATTTACCGTTTAGCCATCCACCCACCTACGGATCATTTGATGTTCATGCAAGCAGATGAACATCAACCACAGTCCAGGGTGCCACCATGTCCGTCCCTTACAGGAAATGACTGTCAGCTTCATATGTTGACAGTCATAACACCAACGTCACTGAGCCCTGACATGGTGCTACTGTCAGATGAAATGCCAGAGAAGACCAGAATGACTAGCCCCACCAGAGAAAGAGGAACAACATACCAACCATACCTAGATTGTCTCTTGTCCATGTTGGTAATGAGTGTTTCTCCATAAACATGTGACAGTGTGCACGTTTTTTTATTTTTATTTGGGGCAAACTAACTTTAAAAAACGGTTTAATGGGCTTATATGGGCTTTTGATAGCTCTCACTGCAGAGAAGAGGAAAAAAGGAGAGCCTACAAAAACAATGATGCGCTCCATCTGCTTAGTTTGCTGTACAAAATAAGATATTTTGTTCTTCATGTACACATTTTCCATCTCCAAACTCTAGATTGTGGCTAACTGTTCAGAATAGATTTGACTCTTTATGCTAACAGAATCTGCTAAAATAAACCAACAGCAGTCCTCATTCAGATATAGAAGGCAAGCAAGGAATGGAGACAAAGCTGGAGGGCTGTGAGCAGAATGTCTGCAGACTTCTTTCTATTCCACTGCTGCCCTCCCTCTTTCCCGCCACCCTCCCAATGCTGGAGACACAGAAAACATAAGCTATTTGAAAAAATGGAGGCAAAACGGAGATGCACAAAGGCAGCGCTCGCTCTCTCCATCGCCAGCTTACTAATCTGTGCCTTTGCTGTGCTAGATGCATCGTTGTCACCCGTTACGTGGCAGCATTGCCATGGCGACAGGGGTCTGAGAAATCATTTGTGCAATGACCCCTATTCTCCAGAGGGAAGACGGAGAGCTGGAGGAGCTGACGGGGGAGGAGGCTAGAATGAGAGCAGAGCCAGCAAAAGCAGAGGAAGGGAGGGAGGAGAGGAGAGGAAAGGGGGGAGAGGGGGGGGGGGCTGCAGAGCAAAGCAGCAGGACACAGACAGAAACAAAAAGAAAACTGATCTTCTTTTTATTGGCAGCAGGGAAAAAAACTTTTATGTTTCTATTTAACAATCAGAACTTTCTCAAAAAGAGGGAACAGGGAGATTACAAGCTCAAGACAAACAGGTTTTAGTAAATTCATATAAAAATATAAATAAATACATTGGACAAATGCTGGACAACATACGGAGATAGAGGAAGGACAAGAGAAAGACAGTAGAACGCTAATCTGCAGTGTTTATTGCACCCTACAATTACTGGAGCTGTTGCTGGAGGAAAGATCATGGGGTCATTAACATAAAACACATTCATCCACTGGTATCTGCTCAAGTCTGAGTTACAGATATTTGTTGACCTTGAACATCCATGCCTAATTTCTTCGCAAGATTCAAGATGTCTTGATTTTGAATATACATTTTATGGGGAGAAAGAATTCCCCTCAGCTTGTATGAATAAAGTTAATTTACAAAACAAGACTCTGGTTTCTGGTCACCTGAAATTAAGACCGATACCTACTCTTTTTTTGATTTTGTTTTGATACAAGTTATTGTTAATGTATCAATCTACAGCCATGCTAGCAGATCTGTGTGGATGTATTTTGGATTATATTTTTCTTACTAAATGCTAATCCCAAAATGCTAAAATGCCTACAATGAGTTTTTACCATGGTCACCTTAGTTTAGGATGTTAGCATGCTAAAATTAGTTAATTAGTGTTTGATATAAATGTTATTAGTCCCAGATCTCTGCAATTACTTTTATTTGTTATAGTTGCCAGAGCTACAAAAATACATCCAAAGTTGAAATGAACCACTGCTTATATTTCAGTACAACATTTCACTTTTATTAGAAAATAAAAAAAGATCAATACCAACAATACAACATCAAGCGCCGTCGTTTTCCAAAAAGTAAGGTATGAAAAATCCATCAATGAACCTCACTGTTGCTTGTGACATGTTCCTTCATTACCATCAACACACACACACACGTGCACGCGCACGTGCACACACACACACACACACACACACACACACACACACACAGTAGTTTATTTAGACTAAGTCCCACATAGCACGTCCTGCTGTTATGTCCTCTACAAATCCCCCTTTTCCTCTAAAGTCACATTTGCTAATAAGCTACAGTGAGCAGCTCTTTTAGGAAATGTCTCGGCCTTTTAAACAAGTTAAACTATATTGGGAGTGGCTTTAACACTTTAATCTTCAGTAAATAGTAAATGGACTGTCTTTGTACATCTCTTTTCTGGTCTTCCGACCACTCAAAGCTCTTTAACATTACTTGTCATCATTCACCATATTCATACACTGATGGGAGGAGCTACCATGCAAGGTGCCACCTGTCCATCAGGACTAACTAACATTCATACACTGATGGGAGGAGCTACCATGAAGGTAACACCTGTCCATCAGGACTAACTAACATTCATACACTGATGGGAGGAGCTACCATGAAGGTACCACCTGTCCATCAGGACTAACTAACATTCATACACTGATGGGAGGAGCTACCATGAAGGTACCACCTGTCCATCAGGACTAACTAACATTCACACACTGATGGGAGGAGCTACCATGAAGGTACCACCTGTCCATCAGGACTAACTAACATTCACACACTGATGGGAGGAGCTACCATGCAATGTGCCACCTGTCCATCAGGACTAACTAACATTCATACACTGATGGGAGGAGCTACCATGCAAGGTGCCACCTGTCCATCAGGACTAACTAACATTCATACACTGATGGGAGGAGCTACCATGAAGGTACCACCTGTCCATCAGGACTAACTAACATTCATACACTGATGGGAGGAGCTACCATGAAAGGTGCCACCTGTCCATCAGGACTAACTAACATTCATACACTGATGGGAGGAGCTACCATGAAGGTACCACCTGTCCATCAGGACTAACTAACATTCATACACTGATGGGAGGAGCTACCATGAAGGTACCACCTGTCCATCAGGACTAACTAACATTCATACACTGATGGGAGGAGCTACCATGAAGGTACCACCTGTCCATCAGGACTAACTAACATTCATACACTGATGGAACAGCTATGGAAGCATTTTGGGGTTAAGTGTCTTGCCCAAGGACACATTGACATGGACTAGCTGACTGAGCCACAGTCGCCAAAGTAGGAACAAAAGCTCCAAAGACCAGATAGGGAAGTCAGAAAGTCAGAAAGGGAATTCAGAAATCAGCATTGTTGGTTTTGGACTTTTCATGATTAATGGTTGGTTCTCAACAATACTATAAGCCACAACTTAATAGGATATTCTTATGGCTGGAATGTCCTCATTCAAAACTAATTTGTACAACATGTGGTGCGGCCATGGGAAATCCAAAATGTCTAAAGCTGATCCAAACACCCACATGTGACGTGAATGAAAATAAAAAAATGAGAGCTAGTGAGAGCAGTTCAAATACTGACTCCTGTCTCAGCACCTTGTTGTGAATGTTGGTGGGTTTGTAAAGTTACAGTAATGGTCATCATTTTAAGGATAAACATTACACTAAATCTTGTCTTTGTCGAAAGCATTGACATAGGTTGAAAGGTTTGGTGCATTGCAATCTGACCACCAGGGTGTGGTCAAGTGGGAACACACAGGTCTTGTCATTAGGGTGTGGCAGAGCATGCAGCGACTGAAAATCCTGCTCACGCTGCCATTTGGCAGACTGGGTACATTTAGTCCTTCAAAGGGGATTAAAGGAGTGGATGTGATTGGCCATTACTGAAGCTCGCCATCATTAAAACTCCACCTGCTGATACTGCAGTTCTACTAATGATGTATTCATCCTGCTCCTGCCTCTTTTTTTGTGGTTGTGCCTTTTGTCAAGAGAGTTGCTTATATTAGTTAGTAACATGCACTGGGCCTTGGGTTTGTGCTAGCAATTGTGCTGGTGCTTGTTGACTGATATTATTGAAATGGCCTATTCCTTATAATGAATATATAAATGGTGACCATGTAGCAATTATTGAAGCTGCACCAATTATTACCTTATCAAATGTGAAATATTTACCTTGCAGGGGCTATACCATGATCAAGAAGGTGATTCATTCAGGGTGAGGCTCAGACATTGCACTCTGGTTGTGCTGATTGCTGCGAATTCTTTAAATGTAGAAATCTCAACTGAATGGTTTGTGGTAGTGGTGCTGTCCTCTGACTCTAATGGTGTGTTCACACCAAACGCGGCGCGAATAATTATGGCTCAGGGGGTAGAGTGGGTTGACCTGAACCACAGGGATGGCAGTTTGATCCGTGCCTCCTATTTTCTACACACCTTGAGTGAAACACTCACTGTTTTACGTTCAGCTGGATCCGCCCTTATCCATCTTGTTTCCAGCTGCAACAAGCAACTGTTATCAGCAAAAAAGCTGTGATAAATCCACTACCTCATAACGAGCAGACTGACTCAGTTAGTGACTAGCTGGTGGAGCATTTAGTAGCTAAAGAGACAGATGTTTACCCCATGAGTTGGTGGTGACAAACAGAGCTAAAAGGAGTGTTCAGCGTTGTTGGGTGACCAGCAACACAACTGTTGTGTAAATAAGCAACTTTTTGCATGTTTATCACTTTATAAGTTGATTATAGTCAGATGTTTAAAAAAGGTCACTGTTGAGAAGGTAACTCTTGTTGTGTTTTGTAAAGCATAAATAGTCTTCACTTTAGATGAGGTCACAGAACATGCTTAACTAATACTTAACTAATGAGTAGTAACTACATGAATTAATCATGAATTGCAGCTTTTTGTTTAACATTTACTAACACTTTACAAAGTATCTTAGCGAATCATATATAAGTCCATAATACATCATTTACAAATGGGGAATCCATAATTTATAAAGTATGAAATCCCAAGCTTATTAATCAAAAAGGAAACATTTATAACTGTGTTTATGAATTGCATACTAATGAGGATTCATGTTGGAATAATGCTTTATAAATGATGAATTCAGTGTTTTTCATGCTTTACTAATGCTAAATAGTGTGTACTTATTATAAAGTGCCACCATTTGGGTAGCACTTTATAATCCGCTCCAGCGTTGCTCTATGAAGAGAGGAGAACCTTCCAGAAGGACAACCATCTCTGCAGCACTCATCAGGTCTGTATGGTAGAGAGGCCAGATGAAGCCACTCCTCAGTAACAAGCACATGACAAACCTGGAGTTTTCCAAAAGACACCTGAAGGACTCTCAGACCATGAGAAACAACATTCTCTGGTCTGATGAAACAAAGACTGAACTCTTTGGCCTGAATGCCAAGCGTCATGTCTGGAGGAAACCAGGCCCTGCTCATCACCTGGACAACAGCATCCCTACAGTGAAGCATGGTGGTGGCAGCATCCCTACAGTGAAGCATGGTGGTGGCAGCATCCCTACAGTGAAGCATGGTGGTGGCAGCATCCCTACAGTGAAGCATGGTGGTGGCAGCATCCCTACAGTGAAGCATGGTGGTGGCAGCATCCCTACAGTGAAGCATGGTGGTGGCAGCATCCCTACAGTGAAGCATGGTGGTGGCAGCATCCCTACAGTGAAGCATGGTGGTGGCAGCATCCCTACAGTGAAGCATGGTGGTGGCAGCATCCCTACAGTGAAGCATGGTGGTGGCAGCATCCCTACAGTGAAGCATGGTGGTGGCAGCATCCCTACAGTGAAGCATGGTGGTGGCAGCATCCCTACAGTGAAGCATGGTGGTGGCAGCATCCCTACAGTGAAGCGTGGTGGTGGCAGCATCCCTACAGTGAAGCATGGTGGTGGCAGCATCCCTACAGTGAAGCGTGGTGGTGGCAGCATCCCTACAGTGAAGCATGGTGGTGGCAGCATCCCTACAGTGAAGCATGGTGGTGGCAGCATCCCTACAGTGAAGCATGGTAGTGGCAGCATCCCTACAGTGAAGCATGGTGGTGGCAGCATCCCTACAGTGAAGCATGGTAGTGGCAGCATCCCTACAGTGAAGCATGGTGGTGGCACCATCCCTACAGTGAAGCATGGTGGTGGCAGCATCCCTACAGTGAAGCATGGTGGTGGCAGCATCCCTACAGTGAAGCATGGTAGTGGCAGCATCCCTACAGTGAAGCATGGTGGTGGCAGCATCCCTACAGTGAAGCATGGTGGAGGCAGCATCCCTACAGTGAAGCATGGTGGTGGCAGCATCCCTACAGTGAAGCATGGTGGTGGCAGCATCCCTACAGTGAAGCATGGTGGTGGCAGCATCCCTACAGTGAAGCATGGTGGTGGCAGCATCCCTACAGTGAAGCATGGTGGTGGCAGCATCATGCTGTGGGATGTTCTTCAGAGGGAGGAACTGGGAGACCAGTCAGGATGGAGGGAAAGATGAATGCAGTGTGGCCCAGCCAGAGCCCTGACTTGAACCTGATTGAACATCTCTGGAGAGATCTGAACATGTCTGTGCACCGACGCTCCCCATCCAACCTGATGGAACTTGAGAGGTTCTGCAAAGAAGAACGGGAGAACCTGTCCAGAAATAGATGCCAAGCTTGTAGCATCGTACTCAAGAAGACTTGAAGCTGTAACTGCTGCCAAAGGTGCTTCAACAAAGTATTGAGCAAAGGCTGTGAATACTTATGTACATGTTATATTTTAGTTCTTTATTTTTTATAAATTAGAACGCATTTTGATCAAGCTTTTTTCACTTTGTCATTATGGGGTGTTGTGTGAATAATTTTGAGGGGAAAACAATAGTTTACCATTTTGGAATAAGGCTGTAACATAACAAAATGTGGAAAAAGTGAAGCGCTGTGAATACCTTCTGTGTGTGCATATATATGTATGTATGTATGTATGTGTGTATGTATGTATGTATGTATGTATGTATGTATGTATGTATGTATGTATGTATGTATGTATGTATGTATGTATGTATGTATGTATGTATGTATGTATGTATGTATGTATGTATGTATGTATGTATGGGGCGACTGTGGCTCAGTGGTTAGCAGGTCTGTCTTCCAACCAGAGGGTCGGTGGTTCGATCCCTGGCTCCACTAGTCCATGTCGATGTGTCCTTGAGCAAGACACTTAACCCTCATTGCTCACCGTTGCTGTGTCTACGGTCTACTGTATATCATGTAAGTCGCTTTGGATAAAAGCGTCAGCTAAATTAAATGAAATGTAATAATAATATGTATAAGCTTCAGAACAGCAACAAAGGAGGATCCTCTATCAGGATGAACAGTGACAGAATTAACAACATAACAGAGTTACAACACATTCAATGAATATGAAATGATTCATAGAATGGGTAGAAGGCATGATGAAAAGCTTAGAACTACAAAAAATAGAAGCAACAGTGGATATAATAGAATAATGATAATATTAGCAGTAATGGTATTGGCAATACTAATAGCAATGCAACTAAGAATGGTAGGTGTCGGGCAGGACCACGATCCATATAAACAGAAAGAGAGAGAAAAGGGGGCCAAGTCATTGTGTAGCTTTAATGGAGAATGAGAGCTCTCTTTTCTCTGAAGATCTGTGTGTCTGACAGCTGCAGATTGGCTGAGGATGATGGGCCGGTCTATTTAGCTTCCAGGATGTCACAGATTTCAATTCAATTCAGTTTATGTTGTATAGCCCAAAATCACAAATACAGATTTGCCTCTGAGGGCTTTACAATCTGTACACATACAACATCTCTGTCCCGGGACCTCACAGCTGATGGGTTGACGGGACATGATGGGCAGTGATGAGGTTCTTGAAATGGCAACTCCATCCATAGGGTTTGGCCGTATAGGCAAATTGCTTTTCAATTCAATGGGTGAATTCATGGAGGAGAGTACTACCCATAGAGAACCCAAGAGGGCGGAGGAAAAAAAAAATACAGCTACCAACACATTCTGAAGCTCATTGATTAACACATTTTAAGTTAGAATGGCTCGCTGTTTCCCTCTGCTTCCAGTCTTCATGATAAGCTAGCCTGGCCATATCTTGACTCCAGCTCTGGACTGAACACACAGACTGCTCTTAGGATCTATTCCTTTGGTAGAAAGTAGTTCCAATAAAATAACTTGCTCATGGAAGCAGAGATCTCATGCGGCTATATTGCCCTGTGTTCCTGTAAATTTGATGCATCTTGTGTATTTGCATTGATGTTTGTCATGTGTTCTTTCGTTGTTGTTATTTTTTTGACTGACTGCACTTGAAATGGCAGGCTTATGTTTTTACTAATTGTGCCATTCAATGGTTGAGAACTATTCTCCTTTACTTAAATGTTAAATATCAGCTCCAGTACCTCCAATAAGTATTTATCTGGTGAAAGGTGATCTTTATATATTAAACTGAATGAAACCTTTGGACTGTGCTCCACTTTGTAAACAGCTACCTCCTCTGGAAGCAAAGATGAGTGTGTTTCCATCATACATTCATCATTCATAGAGAACGTTACAATCAGGTCTTATCCAGTCAGGCTCATTGATTCTGCTTCATATTGCATGGAAACTACATATCCTATTGAAGACAATAGAAGCAATGTCCCACCTCAGAATAAGAATTTGGAAACAGTGAAAAAAAAACGCTAATCACAAAGGGCAGAAAACTAGTGCTGCACTGGCCTCTACAGGTTCAACACGGGTTATTGCACTCACATGGCAAACATTTGAACCTGTGATTATACCTGTAGAGGCCACTGCAATGCTGGCTTCCTGCTAGATTTGACTGTGTTGGTGTGAAATAGTCCTACACAAATAAGCCAAGCATTTTCTTTAATTAATCCTATCATCCTTTATTCATTCCACATATTCAGCTGTCATGTTAATGACAACATTAATATCATTATAAATTATAATAAATTGTATTATTATAACAGTTATTATTCCAACATGTTTACTGGGGTCTACATCACAAGTTTCATCACAATATGATATTATATAGATTCTTTGGACACAATAAATTTGCTGATATCACAGAGCCACGATACAATTTCAATTTGATTAAAGTTGGGGTCCTGTGATCAATATGACGGTATCATATTTCCATTTAAATCAACTTATCAAAATCAAATAAAACCAGATTTGACACTTTCCCTTCTTAACGCTGTAAGAAGGAGTTGCGCTTGGACCGAAAATGGTGACTGACAATTTCCAAAAGGAGGTGTATCGAGATATGTATTGATGTTTTTGCTTCGCATTAATGATGTTGGATTATTGATCATTGAATCGATACATCTATATAGATCAATACACCCCTAATTTTTACTTTGAGGAAGCAGAACTATTAACTGTTCTGATTTTGTTCAAGAACTCCCCACGCATTGGTCTACTTTGATGTCATGTACAACTTGTTGTCTTTGCTTTGGCTTGATACCTCATGGGGACGTTCAAGCTTCTGCCATATCTTTTGTAAAATATACAGCAAATCAGAATCAGAATCAGAACCATTTATTGCCATGTATGTTTACACATACAAGGAATTTGTCCTGGCGGGAAGGTGCATACATTTAACATTTAACAATACACATTTAACAGTTAACGCAGTGCAATAAATGAGGATGAATGGATGAATGAATATCTACATTGAAACAGCAGCATATCAAAATACCAAAAATAAGATAAAGTGCATGGAATGTGCATGAGTGTAAGTGTTGTGTGAAAATGTCAAGTGTATTCAAGTATAAGGCTATGTGCAGGGGAGTGTCCGGTGGGAATTGTCTGGGGGTGACAGAGTCATTAGAGTCAGTGGGGGACCCGGGCTCTGTTAGGGGGACCCGGGCTCTGTTAGGGGGACCCGGGCTCTGTTGATGAGCCCGACTGCAGACGGGAAGAAACTGTTGGTGTGGCGTGAGGTCTTGGTCCTGATGGACCGCATCCTCCTGCCAGAGGGGAGGGACACCAACAGTTTGTGTCCAGGGTGAGAGGGATCAGCTACAATCTTCCTCTCCTTCAGGGTCCTTGAAGCAAACAAGTCCTGGAGGGACGGCAGATTGCGGCCAATCACCCTCTCGGCAGAGCGAATGATGCGTTGCAGCCTGGCCTTGTCCTTGGCAGTGGCTGCAGCGTACCAGTGATGGAGGAGCAGAGGATGGACTCGATGATGGCAGTGTAGAAGTGCACCATCATTGTCTTTGGCAGGTTATATAAATATAGATGTATGTGTGTGTGTGTGTGTGTGTGTGTGTGTGTGTGTGTATACATATATATATATATTAATACATTTTAGAATAAGGTTGTAACATAACAAAATGTGTGAAAACTTTTCGGATGCACTGTGTATGTATGTATGTATGTATGTATGTATGTATGTATGTATGTATGTATGTATGTATGTATGTATGTATGTATGTATGTATGTATGTATGTATGTATGTATGTATGTATGTATGTATGTATGTATGTATGTATGTATGTATGTATGTATGTATGTATGTATGTATGTATGTTTGTATGTATGTATGTATGTATGTATGTATGTATGGATGGATGGATGGATGGATGGATGGATGGATGGATGGATGGATGGATGGATGGATATATATATATATACTTTACTCCGGAAAGTATTCACAGTGCTTCACTTTTTCCACATTTTGTTATGTTACAAAATTCTACACACAACACCCCATAATGACAATGTGAAAAAGGTTTTTGGGACATTTTTGCAAATCTATTAAAAATAAAGAAGTAAAATATAACATGTACATAAGTATTCACAGCCTTTGCCATGACACTCAAAATTGAGCTCAGGTGCATCCTGTTTCCATTGATCATCCTTGAGATGTTTCTACAACTTGATTGGAGTCCACCCTGCTGTATTCAGTTGAATGGACATGATTCAGAAAGGCACACACCTGTCTACATCAGGTCTACGTCAGGTCTACATCAGGTCTACATCAGGTCTACATCAGGTCTGCATCAGGTCTACATCAGGTCTACATCAGGTCTGCATCAGGTCTACATCAGGTCTACATCAGGTCCCACAGTGGACAGCATGTCAGAGCGCAAACCAAGAAGTCCAAGGAATTGTCTGTAGACCTCTGAGACAGAATTGTATGGAGGCCCAGATCTGGAGAAGGGTACAGAAACATTTCTCTCTTTCTTCCTAGAGTCAGCCGCCCGGCCAAACTGAGCGATAGGGGGAGAAGGGCCTCAGTCAGGGAGGTGACCAAGAACCAGATGGTCCCTCTGACAGAGCTCCAGCGTTGCTCTATGAAGAGAGGAGAACCTTCCAGAAGGACAACCATCTCTGCAGCACTCCACAAATCAGGCCTGTTGTAGAGTGGCCATACAGCCACTCCTCGGTAAAAAGCACATGACAAACCTGGTCTTGACCCTGACATCCCCAACAACTACAGGCCCATCTCTAACCTCCTACCTGTCCAAAGTCCTTGAGAGAGCTGTTGCGTCACAACTGAAGTCCCACCTCAATCTCCATAATCTCTACAAACCCCTTCCAATCTGCCTTCCGTTCAAAACAAAAGCACAGAAACCGCCCTACTGAAAATCACAAATGACACTCTTCTCTCTGCTGACTTTTGATTCCTTACCATCCCCATCCTTCTTGACCTCAGCGCCGTTTTCAACACAGTAAAATTGACAGTGCTATTGAAACACTTAAAGAGTCAATTTTAACACTGAGTCAGTGAACATATGGTCCCTATCTACAGAGAGTTAAAGTTACACTGAAGATAGTGTTAAAATGTCAGACTCAATTCAACTCTGGTAAGAGTTAATGTTTTACACTACACTACACTGAGAAGTGTTACTCAGATTTGACACTAGGATGTAAATAACACTTGTAGTGTTATTTTTGACACTACGACTCAAATATACACTTCATGAGTGTTAGACCTACTTGACACTACGTGTTGTTTTAACTGACTCTTGCCATTGTTAAAACATATTTACTCTTGTATTTACTCCCTATTAGTGCACTTTTAATTCAACACTTACTTATTTTCAACTGACTCCTTTTCAACAGAATAACTTTGAAGCTAACACTTAAAAACATAAATGGGACAAAAAACAACAAACGCCAGTATATCATGTCATAATAACAATTTATTAAAAATAAAAACATTTTAGTTTAGTTTGCATACAATGTTCATTATCTTTAAATGTAATCCTGTTCGTCAGACCTTTCGGCCAGTTGAAGTCCAGACAAAACGTCTCCACCAGGTTTCTGAGCCAACACAGGTTAGCTGTGAAACGATAGAGTAGAGGACAAGACAATATTATATAATATTGGCTTAACTGTGCAGCACATTTAAGCTAAACTTCAACTCGGTCGCGTTAGCCCTCTGCTATTCAGTATGTTAAGACAAAAAACAACTGCAGTGTATGTTTAACAACAATATACAGGTATTCTAATTATTGTCTTCCACTTAAATGACAACATTTGGTTTCATAAGTGATTTAGAGAAAGTTAGATGGCGCGGTGACGAAACTCATGATCCGTACACTACGTCTTGTAGCAGTGTACAAGTACATCAACACTGGGGGGTGTTTTACTCTTGCTGTTGTTGTATTAACTCTGAACAAGTCAATGTACACAGCTTTTTTACACTGAAATGTTTATTTACACCAACACTGGGAAATAAATTGGTAGTAATTACTCTTGCTGTTGTTGTAATAACTCTGGAAGAGTTCATATACTTTGACAATGCATATTTAACACTAGGGAATTTACTGTGTATCAACCACTCCATCCTCCTCTCACGTTTCCAGTACTCCACTGGTATAACTGGCACTGCCCTCTCCTGGTTCACCTCCTATCTTTCAGACCAACATCAATTCATTGCCATAAATAACTGTAAATCCTCCACTTCCCCAGTCACACATGGTGTCCCACAAGGTTCCGTGCTTGGTCCCCTCCTCTTCATCATTTACATCCTTCCCCAAATTATCTGTCGTCATGGTCTCGATTTCCATTGCTATGCTGATGACACCAAACTCTATTTCTCCTCCAAGACCATCACCTTCCTCACCATCCTCATTCTTCTTGACCTCAGCGCCGCTTTCGACACTATCAACCACTCCATCCTCCTCTCACGTCTCCAGTACTCCCTTGGTATAACTGGCACTGCCCTCTCCTGGTTCACCTCCTATCTTTCAGACCAACATCTATTCATTGCCATAAATAACTGTAACCCTCCCCAGTCACACACAGTGTCCCCCAAGGTTCCGTGCTTGGTCCCCTCCTCTTCATCATTTACATCCTTCCCCTTGGACAAATTATCCGTCGTCATGGTCTCGATTTTGCTACGCTGACGACACCCAACTCTATTTCTCCTCCAAGCCCATTACATTACATTACATTACATTTCATTTAGCTGACGCTTTTATCCAAAGCTCACCACCTGGTGGTGAGTTGGATCAGATGGGGGAGCCGGCCAGAAAGACCTGGCAAGCCCAAACGTGTAGTGAGGGTGAACTGGGAACGTCTGGCGGAGGATCCTGTCCGGGAGGTCTTCAACTCCCACCTCCGGAAGGACTTCTCACACATCCCGAGGGAGGTTGGGGACATGGAATCCGAGTGGATCATGTTCAAAGCCTCTATTGTGGACGCGGCCGCTAGGAGCTGTGGTCGGAAGGTCATCGGTGCCTGTCGTGGCGGCAACCCGAGAACCCGGTGGTGGACACCGGGGGTGAGGGAAGCCGTCAAGCTGAAGAAGGAGGCCTTTCGGGCTTGGTTGGCCCAGGGGTCTCCTGAAGCAGCTGACAGGTACAGGCAGGCCAGAAGGACTGCAGCTGCGGTGGTCACGGATGCTAAAACTCGGGCATGGGAGGAGTTCGGGGAGGCCATGGAGAAGGACTTTCGGTTGGCCTCAAGGAGGTTCTGGCAAACCATCCGACGACTCAGGAAGGGAAAGCAGGCCCTTCCCCAGGCTGTTATCAGCGGGGGAGGGTTGCTGCTGACCCAGACAGAGGATATCGTCGGGCGGTGGAAGGAGCACTTTGAGGAACTCCTAAACCCGGTCAACATGTCCCCTGAACAGGGGGCAGCGCCTGAAGACTTGGGGTTGGATGAACCCATATCCCTGGCAGAGGCCACTAAGGTAGTAAGCTTATGCCAGGGTGCTGGAACGGAGGCTCCGACCGTTTGTTGAACCTCAGATTCAAGAAGAACAGTGCGGGTTTCGTCCTGGTCGTGGAACAGTGGACCAGCTCTTTACCCTTGCAAGGATACTGGAGGGGTCCTGGGAGTTTGCCCAACCAGTCTACATGTGCTTTGTGGACTTGGAGAAGGCTTTCGACCGGGTCCCTCGGGGCTTTTTGTGGGGGGTGCTGCGGGAGTATCGTGTGCCGGACCCGTTGCAACGGGCCATCCGGTCTCTGTACGCCTGCAGTAGGAGCTGTGTTCGTATCCTCGGCAGTAAGTCAGATACGTTCCCGGTGGGTGTTGGCCTCCGCCAGGGCTGCCCTTTATCACCGGTCCTGTTCGTGACTTTCATGGACAGGATATCTAGGCGCAGCCGTGGGGCGGAGAATGTCAGGTTCGGGGATCTCAGGATAGCCTCTCTGCTGTTTGCAGATGATGTGGTCCTGTTTGCCTCCTCGGACCATGACCTCCAGCATTCACTGGGGCGTTTTGCAGCCGAGTGTGAAGCGGCGGGGATGAGAGTCAGCACCACGAAATCTGAGGCCATGGTGCTCTGCCTGAAACCGGTGGATTGCTCCCTCCGGGTGGGGACAGAGTGCCTACCACAAGCGAAGGAGTTCAAGTATCTCGGGGTCTTGTTCACGAGTGAGGGTAAAATGGAGCGGGAGATCGACAGGCGTATCGGTGCGGTCCGGGCTCAGCCTTAGAGATAGGGTAAGGAGCTCTGACATCAGGAGGGAGCTTGAAGTTGAGCCGCTACTCCTTCGTGTCGAAAGGAGTCAGCTGAGGTGGTTCGGGCATCTAATTAGGATGCCTCCAGGATGCCTCCCTTTAGAGGTTTTCCAGGCACGTCCATCTGGTAGGAGGCCCCGGGGAAGACCCAGGACACGCTGGAGGGATTATATCTCCCAGCTGGTCTGGGAACGCCTCGGGATCCCCCAGAATGAGCTGGTAGATGTTGCGGGTGAGAGAGAAGTCTGGGTCAGCCTGCTGGACATGATGCCTCCGCGACCCGACCCCGGATAAGCGGTGGAAAATGGATGGATGGATGGATTTTATCCAAAGCGACTTACAATAAGTGCATTCTACGGTTACAAACAAGAATCAGAACAACAAGAATCAAGAAGGTACAATTTCGTCAAAGGTTCAACTACAAAGTGCTATCAGTAAGAGCCATTTCAGTGCTACTATAGTGCTACATCCTTTATTCAAGGTACAGTCGGAAAAGATGAGTTTTTAGATTGCGACGGAAGATGTAGAGACTTTCTGCTGTCCTGATGTCAATGGGGAGCTCATTCCACCATCGAGGAGCCAGGACAGAGAACAGTCGAGACTTTGTTGAGTGTTTAGCTCGCAGCGACGGAGCTACAAGGTGATTGGCAGAAGCCGAGCGGAGCGCACGAGTTGGGGTGTAAGGTTTTACCATGTCCTGGATGTAGACTGGACCAGATCTGTTCGTAGCACGGTACGCCAGTACCAGTGTTTTGAAGCGGATGCGGGCGGCCACCGGCCACCGGCCCATCAACTCAGTCACCCACTCCATTCTCACCACCTGTCTCACTGAAATAAAATCATGGATGCAACAGAACTTTTTCAAACTCAACTGCAATAAATCTGAATTACTCATCGGCCCAAACTCCCTTTCCCACTCAGCCCAGACCGTCTCTCTGAACATTGATGACTCCATCGTCACCCCCTCCACCCAGATCTGCAAACTCAGTATTATTCTTGACCCCATCCTCTCTTTCCTACCCCATGCCAACCACATCACCAAAACTGCCTTCTTTCACCTCAGGAACATTGCACGCCTCCGACCCTCCCTATCCTCTGCCACCACCGAAATTCTCATCCATGCCCTCATAACCTTTAGACTCGATTACTGCAACACCATCTTCTACGGCTCTTCCAACAAAATTATCAACAAACTCCAATATGTTCAGAACTCTGCCGCCCGTATGCTCACCTCCACCCAGCGCTATGAAAATATCGTCCGGTCCTATGCAACCTCCATTGGCTCCCGGTCAAATACAGGATTGACTTTAAAATGTTACTCACCACTTACAAAGCCCTAAACAAGCTGGCCCCTCCCTACCTTTCAGACCTCCTCCCCCTTGAAGCCACAACCCGTTGCCTCAGGTCCGCCGATGCAAACACTCTGAAGAACATCAGGACCAAGAGCCAGAGCTGGGGTGACAGGACCTTCACCCCCCCCCCCCCCCCCCCCCACCTAGAATGCCCTCCCCATCCACATCTGTCAGGCTCCCACCCTATCTTTATTTAAGCAAGACCTTAAAACCCACCTCTTCAAACTCGCCTTTACCTGCTAACCCCTGCTCTCTACCCTCCACTTAGTCCACACAGCTTCTCCTCCATCCATCCATCCTTTTTCATCCACTTATCCGGGGTCGGGTCTTGGTGGCAGCAGGTCAAGCAGGCTGACCCAGACTTCTCTCTCACCCGCAACATCTACCAGCTCATTCTGGGGGATTCTGAGGCATTCCCAGGCCAGCTGGGAGATATAATCCCTCCAGCGTGTCCTGGGTCTTCCCCGGGGCCTCCTACCAGTTGGACGTGCCTGGAAAACCTCTAAAGGGAGGCGTCCTGGAGGCATCCTAATTAGATGCTGAACCACCTCAGCTGACTCCTTTCAACACGAAGGAGTAGCGGCTCAACTCCAAGCTCCCTCCTGATGTCAGAGCTCCTTACCCGATCCCTAAGACTGAGCCGGGACACTCACCGGGAGCGTGTCTGACTTACTACCGAGAATACGAACACAGCTCCTACCGCAGGCGTATAGAGGACGGGTGGCCCATTGCAACGGGTCCGGCACACCATACTCCCGCAGCACCCACCACAAAAAGCCCAAAGGGACCCGTTCAAAAGCCTTCTCCAACAATGTTCTGCTTATTTGTTTTGTTTGCTCCATTGTCTTTCTAATCTTTTGTTCTGTTTGTCTCTGCCTAGGTAAAGCGTCTTTGAGTGTCCTGAAAAGCGCTATATACAATTTAAATATTATTATTATTATGATATGCTCTTTGGTGTCACAAAGAGCTAATAAGGAATTAACTGATGATGAGCATTATTATTATTATAAGACTACAAAACGACAATGTTATGAATAATGACAACAATAACAGAGACAAGACTGAACAAACGTCCCTTTGCATGCTCCCAGATGACTGGAGCCCACAGACACAGCATGAGGCGTCTGAGCAGTAATGATTCAGGGCTCATTATGGCTGTCACACACTTTTTGGAACGTGAACTGACAAAGTACACAGTCAGATACTAGAGCACAGCAGTTTTAACAACGTTTGACCCATTACCCGCTCTGCCATGTTGATTTAAATAAATAGGCTATACACTTGGACTTAAATACTGATCAATAGGATCACTTCCTGAACTGTTTTTACAGTCAGCAGATGAACTGATTAGAAGTTCAGCTGATGAAATCATGCTAACATCCCATTTCGGCTTAGGCAGCTACTGTTTATTATTATTATGCACTATTTAACGTTCACTCAATCTGTATTACTTAACTTATCATATGCCCATTTGCCTTTTGTAAATTATGTTTATAGTTCCTGCTTATAGTCTACCTACATTTAATGCACAAATCAACCTGTATAACATGTACATATTACTGCAATCAATCTGTATATCCCGTACCTATATCACTAACTTATTATCTGTAAAATACTTATTATTATCTGTATATTGGTATTTACTGCTATTGCACTTCTGGTTGGATGCTAAACTGCATTTCGTTGCTCTGTACTTGTACATGTGTAATGACAATAAAGTTGAATCTAATCTAATAATAAAATGGTGGGATCCTTTGCTTTCATTACATTACATTTCATTTAGCTGACGCTTTTATCCAAAGCGACTTACATGCTATACAGTAGACCGTAGACACAGCAACGGTGAGCAATTAGGGGTTAAGTGTCTTGCTCAAGGACACAACGACGCAGACTGCCGGAGCCGGGGATCGAACCACCGACCCTCTGCTTGAAAGACCGACTTGCTTTCACACCACAAACAAACTGTACCAGAGTCAGCTTGGAAGAAGGCGGTCTCAATTTGGTTGTTTGGTCCACATAGGGTTCCATTGACAGATTTCACACTAGCCCAAACAAACCGCCCGAACCGGGCAAACGGGCCCAAGTTCGTTTTAACCAAACTAAACGGGTTGGGTGTGAAAGCAAGATGAAGCGTATCAGTGTTGGGTTTGTAAAATATAGGATGAATGCATCAGTCTATCAATAAGGGTGTAATAATTACCTGACCTTTGGAGCTATTGGAGACACTAATGGACACAGGTCTCAGTCATGGAGGTCCGCTTGTGTATGTATCCACCAATGAAACTTCTCACTCCCAAAAAAGAATACTGTGGGACATTTGTCCTTGTGATTTCTGCCTCCACCCAAATACAATGGAGGTGGATTGGAATGGATAAGGTAATAATGTATCATCAATTTCATAGGGACTTTGCTGGAAAGAAAGCACAATGAAAACTGAAAGTGAGGGCTGTGGATGAGCCAGAGTAACCAGGTCAATGTGTCCAAAAAGACATCACTTGAATTTTTGGCTGAGCATTTCTTCATCAGAGGATAACGTCAGCAATTCCACCACATTTTGACTGACAGTCTGTTTGTACATGGATCGGTATATATGTATACTGTACATACATTGAAAACAAAAAATATTTATTGGGTGCATCATTTCCAGTGCACATCTTCCTTTTAGCTCTAGGCGTCATAATTTATACACATGTTTTGGTTGTTGTTCATTTATGTTTTGTTTCTTGTCACATCTGTCTTAGTTAAACAGTTTGGGGACAAAATTAAGATATGCTTTATTTATCTTGGTCTAAGAGGGTAAAACGAATATTTACATTTGTCCTTGGAACACCAAACCTTTTTTCCCCTATCTCGTATGTTCATCCGAAAAAATAAATGGTTTTCTGGAAGTCCCAGTTATGGGGCAACTGATACGAGGACATTCCTGTTAGACAAACTGGGTGGAATTTGAATAGTACAGAGGAACCGCCTGACGCTGATTGGTCGAGACCGACATATTTCAAACGGGCCAGGCTGTCACTCAACAGATTCAAGTAGCTGATTGGCTCTTCCTGAAGAGGGCGGGACCTCTGTCTTGACTATATATCTGTTCCGGTTTCTGGCCATCTGCAAATAATTGCTGGCTTTCAGAGAATGGCGGATCATTGTGTCCAATTTTTCTCCACAGAGCTGACTCAAACCTTTCTCCTCGAACAAAACCACTCCCGTTGAGATAGCTGAGTGTCGGGTTTTGTCTCCCAGAGAGGAGCAGGAGGTGGACTGGGGAACATCATAATGATCAACACCATGGAATGCGCAGTGGACGCGCAAAGCCTGATTTCCATTTCTTTAATGAAGATCCACAACTCCAGGACGCAGAGAGGGGGGATCAAGCTGCACAAAAACCTGCTGGTGTCCTATGTGCTGAGGAATGCCAGGCAGGTCTACATCAAGGAGAAATACGCAGAGATCTATAGGATGCAGCAGTACGAGGAGGTGATGACGGTCTGCAACGAGATCCAGGAGCTCAACCCGCTGGATCTGGACGCAGAGGACGCCGACGATGAGGAGCAGGCACGGGCAGCTTGCTGCAGCGAAGAGGCGAGTCTGTGCGGCTCTCCATGCCACCGAGGCACGGCGCAGCCAGCGGCGCACGCCCGGACCGCGAGCGCTCTTTTCGGCTCCTGTTCCCTCGAGGATGGCAGCCGGGAACCGGATTCCTACTACTACCGAAGCTGTTGCATGGAGGCTTCCCCCGTGTCCCACTGTGACCAGCTTCCTGCAAGCAACAGCACGCACTGCAACAAGACCACTGTGCTGGATTTGGATACGCATGTGGTGACCACCGTGGAGAACGGCTACCTCCATCAGGACTGCTGCTGTGATGCGCTCCAGTTCGCGCAGGGCGCGCAGTCCCTGGCCAAGAAACGGAAGGTTGAGTTCGGCTGTATATCCGACGTTGAGGAAGTATCGGACTTTACAGCTGCTCGCAAACGGGCGAAACGCGAGGAATGTTCTTACTCCAACTTAGACTACACGGACACTTCCAACATCTCCAACCTGATTTCCATCTTCGGCTCGGGGTTTTCAGGGCTGCTAAGCAGACAGGCGGACTTGGAACAGATCTGTAGTAAACATGTCCTGGCCAGTCTGGGGGCATGGACCCGAGCCATTGTGGCATTTTGAATCAAACCCTTTATTTTATAGGAGACACCGGGGTCACTTGTAACATGAAGGATTCAACTAAAGCCAGCAGAGATTGTTGGGAAAAACTTGGCTAAACTCAAGAGAATGTTCCTGATAACAAAGCATCGTTCCCATGTTCTCCCGGGACGTTACAACACGTTATCATGTGATCCTTTCGTCTGTTCGTCTGAACTTCAGCAAATGTTCTATTTTTTTTTTTTAAATGACCATGCAAAACGAAATGTTTTCTACAACCTCCGGGGAATGTTCTTTGAATAAGTGTTCGGAACATTACAGAATATAAATACATATTGTACACTCTCCATGTGCCATATAGTCAAAGTACTGCAGCAGAAGGTGTATTTGGTGAAGTCAGTGTTATACACACAGTCTCCTGTGTGTGTCAATTCACCAACGGCCCGGTTAGTAGGAGATGCCATTCAACTGTCCAGTGATGGCCACTCGTTTTGTAATTAATTAGTAATACACTTTTAACACTCAAAAGTGTCAAAACATCACAATTAGCCAAACTGCAACTGTAACAATAATGTCCATTATTCAATATGTAAAACACTGACAAGGATGTTAGAACCTTTACCTCTGACCATCGGATTGCGTTTCACATGCTTGTAATAAAAAGACGTGTCAGGTATTATAATATATGCCATTGGTGTGTCATCACCCACACTTGTTTCTGATTGGAGGATATGGAGGCGTTACAACTGAGCCCAGAATTACCTACAAGGTCTAAATCAACTTTATTTTTGCAGGAAAAAGGAAAAACTATTTAAAAAGTGAGCATTTAAAAGAGAAGGGAAATGAGAGGGTTTGTGTCACACACAGTGAGTCATGTACAAGCTCCTGGTGTCAGAATAGGAGATACATGTATGCAGATGACACTTCTGTGACTGAAAAAATGGATTGACTTCCGTTGCCTTAAATTAAATGCACACCACTGCTAGCTATTGTAAGAAACATAAAGTGACTGAATGTCTCTCCTGTTCTGGGCCGAGGAGCCATTTGGAAAAACTGTTTGTTGTTATGTGAAACAAGACTCCTTCCTAAACACTCACATCACTAAATGGCGCTCCAACACTTCCGTGCTGGAACTCTCTCTCCCAGTGTGAGACAGTGAACAGTGCTGGTTGGATTGTTCCCCCTCTCAATCGTGGTTGTTGCTTAAAGCCTACACAGTTATTCAGAATTCCAACATGTCTTGGTTTTGTGAGTTTGCCTTTGTTTTGTGAAATAATTAGCTTAGTCCTTTTGTTTTAAAAAGGCCAACTCCTGATTTAGCCATAACCTGAGAATCCACGCATTAGCTTTATGAGCACTATGTGTACCAAAATAAAGAGAGTATTCAGCCATTCTCTACATATTTTGTTGTTATTCTTGTATTTTTGTCCTTACTAAATTGTATATCACCGGGTAAAACTGTTCCAGAAAAGATTTGTTAAAAATGTATAATCTTAATAAAAAATGAAAACCGTAAAGGAGTAATTTCTTCTGATTGGATACTTATGCAGGCCGACAGTGACTGACCAGGTTCACACATTAGGAAAAACACACTTCAATACATATACTGGAAACAAGATTATGTTCCAGACTATTTCTTAGTTCTGCAGACAGATATGAGATCAGTGATCTTCTCTACTAAGTCGCCAGAAAACAAATAAGCATATTTCCCAAAATGTCAAACTGTTCCTTGAAAAAGGTTTTTTTTGTTATCTTTCCCAATCTGGCAACCTATAAGTAATTGCTATTAATGACTTATAACTCATTACTAAGTTATGTAACATTAATAAAGTATTTAGTAACAACATATACATCTTTAGAAAGGGGGATCAATAAAAAAGCCATCCATGAATCCATAAAATAAATGCACTATTTGCACCATAATGAGACCTAGCCTTCCCTCACCAAGCTAAACTCTGAGTCCTGTTATCTCTTCTTTGTGCCACTTGGTGGTGTTCTTTAAAATCAATGAATGGAGATATCAGTAAGGCTGTGTATCCAGAGCAGAGCCACCGCAGGCTGACCTCCCTCACAGCCTCTACCACCCCTCCTCCTCCTCCTCTCCTTCATCCTCCTCCTCTTCCTGGCTGGCGCATTTCTCGGTCTCTATCCCAACACATCGCTGCTCATCCAGCTCTGTGGGCTATTTCCAGCTCCCGTTACCCATAATAACTTGCAGTAGGTGGAGTGTAATGGAAGGAATGAGGCAATGTGAACAATGCATGGTGTAATGATAGAGACGGTGCAGAGGAGTCTTTATTTGTTTATTTACAGAGCACATGCATTTAACACAACGCCTCTGATTCAAAATAAAGGATCCAACAAAACAAAAAGATGACATGATATCAGAAACAAACCGTGGTTCAGCCTCTGCGCTGTACTCAGAAATAGTGTGGACAATAAGCACGTCTACCATGGTGTACACAAAGCTCCTCCCTCTGGATTGAGAAAGACACACACTCCTGAACACACACACACCACTCTCAATCAAAACCTTTGTTGTTTTGTTTGGTATCAGTTGTTTTATATTAAACGACCCTATTTGTCATATGATTTATTTTTGGTTTGATTCTATTGTAATACTATATATATAATATATGAAAAAAACACACAAAAACTCAGATATTTAAAATAAATAGATGAATACTTAGATTTGAAGCATGGCTCTGGATAGAAATGCTGAAAGAGTGTTCTTATTTATTTTACCAATCACTCACTGATGTGGTTTGAATGGGGGGGAGGTATGGTGGGGGGGGGGGTGACTGGTGTTGTCGGGGTAGCTGCGAGAAAGACAACAGAGGGAGGGAGAGGTGCAGTCTGAGGGGGGAGGGAGGCGTGCTTTGTCAGGACAGGGGGTTGATGCCTTGGGGGATTGCAGAGGGGGAGGGGGACAAATGTGACAGTAGACGGGGTGGGGGGGGGGGGGGCTGTGGAGGAGAGGTGTTCTGGGAGGGGGAGGCTGACTGGCAGGAGAGATCGTACAGGTCAGCCAGGTTGCACAGAGGTCTGTGGGGGAAGGTGTGGTTAGGGGGGGTTTGGAGCTCTGACCGGGTCCAGACTCACATCTGAAAACCGGCCCTTTTTTGTTTACCATGTAAACTGGTATTTTTCTGCTACTTGTATATCACTAATAAGACACAATATTGCTGTATTGAAGAAGACTTGAAACTGGACCTGTTGTGTTAAAAAATCTTCAGTGGGCAATAAGGACGTTGTAGAATAAAAGTTATAATAAAACAGATTTATTTAAGTAAAGAATAAGTTATTAATCCAAAAAAGCCCTGAACCGAGCCGGCACTTCCTTAATCAGGGCTGCAGTCAAATAGTCCTTTTTGGTTAGAAACCTTCTTAACTGAGTGAAATGACCTGGAAGTATTTAAGTGGCGGCCTTAATCTTTTTATTTTATATTCTTCCTATCATTGTATATATTCATTCACTCATTCCCATTTATTGCACTCTGTTTATTGTTAAATGTTTATTGTTAAATGTTATGCAACTCCCGCCAGGACAAATTCCTTGAATGTGTAAACAAATATGGCAATAAACGGTTCTGATTCTGATTCTGATAAGTGCTGGTCAAATTCTCTAAATGCAAAGGAAAGGAGCTTCAATGCTCCAAACTAACACTGGACCTGCCTTTACGAAAGGAAAGGAGATAATGCCGCCCCACAATTCCTTGCTGCGGTCACGTTTAAAGTGACGACCCATTCGGCCGCTCACGAGAACAAACGATCGTGAAGACAAACGCAGATCATGTAAACAACCGTTGCTACAACTTGGAGAACTTTTAATAATCTGTTGAACCGGCTGGCGAACTACGAGTGTTTACATTGCTGTTGCTGAAAAGTGTCATTTCAGGAGAATATCAAATACAGCTGTTGCTGTGTATGATATTCTCTCTCTGGTGTTGTACTGCAGCTCAGCCCTCATTCTTTTATTTCACTTCAGATACAGAAGCTTTGATGAAAGAGTAAAAAACATGACTGAGTCAAGAGCTCGTCATGTTTCTGATAATCATCTTTTGAATCAACTATTTTGTCACATTATAATAAAACATATCAAATCAACACTTCTAGGTCACACTGAGTTGTGTGGTGTTATGATCAGATTATAATCTGCACATAAACCATAACAACATAAAATGATATGAGACATACATATATGACACACATTGTTAGTGGGAGAATGTATTTAATTCAGCATGTTTACAACTGAACAAAGAGACAGTTTAGTAGCTCTGTGAAAAATACCTTGTTTTACTTTCATATTCCTTCTTTCATTTATATTCTAACCTCATTAATAAAGCAATACCACGAACCGGGTTGTTTAAATCGTCTGCATGACGCAACACTGAAAGAATACAAAGTATTTAAGATGCGCTTTATTGTGGTCAGAGATGGACTACAACATGAAGTGGAGTCAGATTCTCTAAACACTTGTCTTATCCTAACTCATGAATTCTCCTTCCCATCTTTCCTTGAGCCTGTGATGTTTTCCACAGAGGTCACGGAAAAGTGGTTATGGTTAGACGTTAGGAGGTCATTTTTTGACCTTTTGACTGCAGCCTTTGTGATTTCCTTAATCATGGCGGTCGTCATTTTGTCAGCCACATCTACAGAGGCACAAGGAGATTTTACGTGGAATGCACGTTAATGCTGTTAATGATACATATTGATACGAAACTAAACAGACTCTAAGTTATGACTTTCTAAGTATCATAATTTACACAGACTAATGAGGTGAGTTTTAAAGTTTGTTCAGAATACTCTTCAGACCATGATCTCATGTTTACAATGTTTACTGAGGGAATACATTAAGAGAGAAGTAGAGTCATCTTCTCATAGACTTCTATACAGTTGGGGAACGACAGCTCTCCTCCCGAGCCTGTCTAGTTCTTAGTGCCATTTAGCATCATAGCGAGGCTAACGCGGTAGCCTCTCCTGCTGGTCTCTCCTGCTTTGATTCAAAAACACAGAAAACATGATCACATCTGTGAAGCTCAAATAACAAAATCTGCATATAAAATATATTTATTCAGATTGTGTTGTGTGCATTTGTAAAAATTGTTTGACATGTTCAGATTAGAAGCTTGGTATTTGTGTGTAGATTAGATCAGAAAACACAACATTACTCACAAATCCTTGTATAGGCCACTCCCTTATTTCCAGTTAAATCCAGATGAATTGAAAAATGCCTTTTTTTCAACCTTTACATCACATCACCTGTCCTATTGTGCATAATGACAATAAATATATAGCAACAATATATGAAAAATATCATCCCAACTTTTAGTGAAGGGAGGTGTGTGTGGAGCCACAGACCTCTTTAGCTATGAGCCTGTCCACTTTTTAACTGGTCCAATCAAATGCAAAGGATTTCATTAAATTCCTCTTATAACTGTGCACAAATAGACCACGCCTCTTGTGCATAAGAATGGCTGCATATCAATGAAAAGACAAACCATGCAAACCAGAAACAGACACCGCCCCTTTTGAATGAATGTTGCATATTGAAAAAACTAGGTTATGTTATTATTTGCATATTGGGGACACAGTGCTGTATCTTATTTGCATATCATAATAACTAATTAGGTCACAATGTTACTCGCACACTGAACATAGAAATATGATGATGATTTTGAATCTAATTTCTAAAGTGATAATAAATGCTCAGAAGAGGAAATGGAGAGAATGTTTATTACTCACTGAATGTATCTATTTCCTAATGAGTCTATTTGGGACTTTCATGTCTTTTAGTCTTTTTACAATAAAGCGCTGAACTTACTGATTACTGGACTGTTACTGGACTTGCTTTCGCCCAATGACAGCTGGGATCGGCTCCAGCGCCCTGCGACCCCAAACAGGATAAGCGGTTCAGATAATGGATGGATGGAGTGAAAACATACCCACTCTTTCCTCGATGCAACCAAATAAAAAAACATCATCACAAGTAAAAGTCCTTGTTAATAACATTTTCAAGTAAAAGTGCATCTTCTAAATGTAAACTTTCACATAAAAATGGACCTGTAAATGCTTTTTTTAAGAAATACAGAATTTTTGTTTATAACTGCTGCATTAATGTGAACTGTAGTTTTACAGGCAGGTTAATCCAGACATCCACAAAATACATTTGAACCCAACAAAGGATGTTGGGGGTTGGGAATGAGGATTTCAATTTCATCTGTAATTTCATCATCTGAAGTGAAATATATGTATTTTTCCTGGTGGGATAAACACTGTGAAAAGCAATAAAACATATTTACAGAACATAAATAAAATAAATAAACACATCTGGGGGTTGTGAAGTAATATTTTTAGTAATCTCTTTTTTTGTGAATGATTGAGTCCTCTTTCAGCCTTGACTATTTCTTTAACTGAAGCCATCTGAGAAGTTAAGAGGAGAAATTCACTCTTTGGTGGGACAGCAACAACGTATGGAACATTTGGCATCACGGTCACAAGCCAAAAAGGCTGGGAACTGGTTCAGTATATAATCATGCATTGAGTTTTATAAGCCAAGAATTAAACATCTCAAAGTAAGTACAGACGTCAGATAAATGTAGTGCAGTAAAAGTAGAATATTTCCATTGGAAATAAAGTAGAAAGTAACATAAAATGTGAATGTACCTTAAAATTGTGCCTAAGTACAGTTTAGTAAATGTACTTATTTACAACTGCTTTCCACCATCTTAAGTATTCAGCTGCCTCCCATTTCAGAAACTCCACATTTCAAGCCCAGACATGTGGGAACCGGTCGACGCAGCTGTCCCATTCCAAAACTTCCTGTCAACGAGCCCAACAGATTCAGCCTTTTCCCTCAGAGTTGTAACCCCAACCCAGCATGAGAATCCCAGTCCTTTGTTCACGTTAGTTCCGTGTGAGATAGGGTGATGTCATTTTATAAGTAGGAGTCCACCACAGGAGTCAACTCCAGAAACTCTGTTTAAAAAGTGCAGCAGCCAAACCATTAAAGCATTTAAACATTAAGCATTTCAGCACTTTTTTTTAAAGCATGTGTGAATGAAAGCATAGTCAATAATCATCATGGTCAATAATGAATAAGTATGATCATCAGACTTGCCAAACTTCAGACATCAGAGCCTAAATGATGCTGATTAATCCCTTATTTGGCTTATAAGTGTCATTTAGTTGTGAGGACAACAATAACTGTATTCTACAGCATGATAATGCTGATGGCATTAGAGCCATCCAGGCAGAATAAAGTCTGTCATGACAGTTAGTGCTTCTACACCGAAGGCCTTTCCTTCACAGCCACATGAAGGCAGCAGCTTCTAACTGGAGCGATGATGTCACTGTCGAGCCACAGTTACACACTGCAGACCCGTTGGTTACATATTGTGCAACCAGCATAAGACTGTTGTAAAGTAACGGAACCCCCAACTCATGTGCACACCCAATGTGATGTTTTCATAAATTATTCTAGTTTCTTCTGCACATCAAAAGGCGTGTTGACGACATATTGGAAACAGTTCACAAAGTTACACAAGTTAAATGCACTGTAGTGGACCTTTCTTGTGCCAAGTTAGCCTAGCTATGGCATCAAAAAGTGCGGTTGGCCCGTTCCAGACGCACTGAGCAGTTTTCTGGTGAGAACACGTCATATTGATGTTTTGAGGACGTTGGGAGTAGGCAGCTGCTTTTACAGCGTGTTGAGCAGACTGCATGGTTATCGCCTGAATTCCACTGTTGCTGGTGCACCAGCTCTTGTGATCTATTTAATAGGGACTGAACAAAGACCAGGTGAATATGACCTGATGGCTGTCAGACTTTGTGGCGGGAAGAGGATTGGCTCAATACAGCAGTGCTTTTATTCCAGTCAGCATCTTGTCTGATGACATCATACTCCTGGAGGACACACCTGTGTCATACAACAGAGGCTTCATTTGAAATGGGACACAGCTGCAGTTCTACTCTAAAACATTTGTACAAAGTCCCCGAGTCGCCTTTGGACTGCTGTGCTTAATTCCAGCGCTCCCTCCACTGCAGTCCAACATCCTGCACGAGAGGGGAATTCCAGCACAGTCTTTGTCGAAGCAAAAAAACAGACTGTTTCATGATGTTTTAGAATGGGAAATTTGACATAAACCGGAGTTCCCCTACATAATACATAAATCAAAACAATCCTCCCTCACATGAAAGAGTGGTGTACAGTGTCCTGACTCATGCAATATTCAACACTTTCTCCTATGATCTCATAATCTGCCTCACTGGGTTCATTTCTGGGTCACAAGCAAGCCAAAGACTATTTTCAATAAAATAGTGGGACTCATGCAGGAAACACTCGTACACACAGATTGGTTCTTAAGTGGCAGGTACGAGTTTAAGAATTCATAATTTTAAAGAATTTCTGGCATTTACCAGTTTTCTGGTACTGAACTGTCTCCCACGTAAAAACAAAAATCAAAACATGAACAAGAAGCACTCATTTGACCTGAAATCCTTTACACAGATTTGAAATGACAGTCAATATGTGGTTGAAGTGTAGACTTTCAGCTTTAATTCAATGGATATAACAAAACTGTTTTACAACAAAAAATTAACTTTTCATGAATTACAACCATTTTTACACAATTCAGTTTATTTTGTATAGCCCAAAATCACAAATTATCCTCTGAGGGCTTTACAATCTGTACACATACGACATCCCTGTCCCGGGACCTCACATCGGATCAGGAAAAACTCTTTTACAGGGAAAAAAGGAAAAGAACCTTCGGGAAAGCAACAGAGGAGGATCCCATCAGGATGGACAGAAGCAATAGATGTCATGTGAACAGAATGAGCAACGTAACAGAGTTACAGCACATTCAATGAATATGACAGAAATGATTGCAATGGGGGGTTCACAGTCCCCCACATTTTCAGAGGTTCAGAAGTAATTGGACAATTATCCTACAAATGATTTGATGGCCAGGTGTGATGATTCAAAATGTTGAATTTGCATTTGGTAGCTGGTCCAGGGAACTCTCAGCATGAGGACCAAAGGTGTTAATGCAGATGAAGAAGGCCATTAAAAGGCTGACAAAGTACGCACCCCTATCAGGCAGATAGCAGAAACATTAGGATTGACCAAATCAACAGTTTGGTGCATTCCTAAAGATAAGGAATGTACTGGCACACTCACCATGAAATCATCATCACCAAAAGGCCCAAAAGACCAGAATACTGAGTTCAAGAATACTCCGGAGTAGGGAGGCGTGTCACTGTCAAAGTCTTCAATCAAGAGAGGCCTTCATGAATCTGAATACAGATTTTACAACAAGGTGCAATCACTGAAGAACAGGAAGGCCAGATTAGACTTTGACAGGACACGAAAGAACAGGACAGAAGATGAAACTAAGATGAACTTGAACCAGAACGATGGGAATAGAAGCAAACCTACCACATCCTCTGGTTAACATGGTGGAGGCAGTGCTATACATAGGCTGGTACGGCTGCCGATAGAGCTGGGTCACTGGTGTTCATTGATGATGTCACAGCAAATATAAGCAGCAGGGTGAGTTTTGAGGTGTTTAGGGCTTTATTATCTACTCCGATTCAGCAAAACTGAAGGCCACAAACAAGAAGCAACTGAAGGAGGCTTGCTATAGGTATGGCACAACATCTCCCCGGAGGAAACTCAGCATTTGGTGATCACTATGGGTTTAAGACTTTAGGCAATAATTAAAGTACTAAACATGATCATTATATTCATTATTATGTTAGTTTGTCCAAATTCTTCGGAACCTCTAAAAATGTGGGGGACTGTGTAAAAAGGGCTGTAATTACTAAACAGTTAATGCCATTTTTGTTATATCCATTGAAATAAAGCTGAAATTCTACACTTGACCCACATATTGACTGCATTATTTCAAACCCATTGCAGCCGTGTAAATAGGAACAATTACAAAGATTGTGTCACAGTCCAAATATGTACGGCCCTGATGTATCAGCACCACAACCTGTACAGTTCAGTAGTTTCAGAGTTGGGCCTCAGCATCTTGTAGAAGGTCTGTCCAGTATCATCCTGTTAGAACAGTGCAGAATCACTTAATGTTCTCACATGATCACCTCACATATCAGCCATGGACTACTTTGCTTGAGAGACGTTTTGTTACGGTTAACTTCATGTCAAATCATTTATTTATTCGTTTGTCACAGCACAGCTTTGCTCAAGCGACTAATGTTGTCTGTTTGTCCTGGGTCATCTTTCAGGATTCAAACTAAAACTAAGTTAACCCAAAAAATTAAGATGCAGCTGAAAGAGGATGAAGAGACAAAGCAACATATTTCTGACTTAAAGCCATTGTGTACTTATTGAATTAGCAGGGGGGTCCTAGCAGGGGACATTGAACATGCGATAGCTTTAATATACCATGGAAATTGAGAACAAAAGTCATGGTGAGATGAGACATTTATTAAATCAGGTTTTGACAGGTCAATGTATTATTGTTTGTTAAGAACAAATGCAATAGTCTTTCAAATGTGCCACTTGTATCACATGCAGAATGTAACACTCATTTAAAACCAGGGTAAAAAAATGTTTTACCTGGGTTGAGAATTTTGCGGGAAAAGTTAGATAGTTGAGTGACTGGTACGGGATAGACTGGAGGGGCAAATAAAAGAGGGATTTCATGCAAAGATTGTGACCATAACTGACTAAACTCTGTCGTTAAACTTTGGATGAGCTTCGAAAACCTGATATTTAACGTTTTCCCTTTGAGACAGACATTGAACTGTCAAGACATTCTTTTTAAGAAAAAAAACACTCAAACACAGATATTTCTTAGCAAATTATTATTATGACTTACACGTTGGGATAAACTTGGCAATCAATTTGTTTGTATACAATACACTTTAAACATTTGCCTTAAAAACAAAACCAAGAAAATATCTAAAGCTGAAGAAGAATCTATGACTAAGGATTTTAAAGAAGTCACACTAAGTGGAAAATTCAAACATCAATGAGTAGACTTCTAAAAAAAAATTAGCCCGATTTAAACTCTTTCCATTATATAAATACATGAAAAAAAATATATAAAGATGTTCCAAAATCACAAAGGTCATCCACAACATGCTCTGCATTGACGTTATGGAAGGCCTAAAAGCTTTCATGACCACATGTGTGTACATGTGAGAATCCGTGTGTCAAACTACATGTGGTTGATATTTGCTACTGTTTTATTTGCACGTGAAGATGCCACAGGAAGGGAAAACTGTTGGGATTTTGGTCTTTCCATTGTGCGCGAAGCCTGAACGTCAAGGCTTCCCTGGCTGGACGGACAGAAGGCTACCGAATTTGAAGTGCTGGATCACAGGGAACTTCTCCATGCACTGAAAAGAGAGAAAGGAGGAGGACGTCTTTACCAACACCAGAGACGGTAAGCTTCAAACTAAGTACAGTACTGATTCGAGTAATGCATCCGTCAATTTCTTCAGCACTTTTAAGAAACTTTCCTCTGACTGTTCATTATATACTGCAGATCATCTAAAAACAAAAAAAACAAATACATCATCAAATGTACCCAAAGATGATCAAAGACAGAATGTAACATTGTGTATAATTCTTTTGAAAGTTTTCTTCGGGAACCTAGACAAAGCAGTAAAGCTGGGCGTTCTTGACACGAGGGCTTGACGGGAGTAAATGGACTCGTGCTTTAGCGTTTTTCTAGTCTTCCGACCACTCAGAGTGCTTTAACACTACATGCCATTCAACCAGTCATACACTAATGGAAGAAGCTACCATGCAAGCTGCCCGTCAGGACTATGTAATCATTCATAATGGTCTGGCATTACTGACTGTATGGTGGCCTACATTTTTTTTTTTACTATTACAAAGTAGCATGTATTATTATTATTATCATCATCATATTTTAGTTATGTGGGTATAGGCTTATTAGAAATGGATGAGAGATAAGCATCGTGAAAACTTTATCTCATTAGATAAATGGAGTTAAGTGATGAACAACGAGTGATGCTGTTAACTCCAAATGTCTGTGGCTCATCCTAGAGGAAGCCCTCAGTGTGTACTGACATGGACCCCGTTTTTGGGACGCAGCGGTGGGGGTGGTGGGTGTTTGCAGTGGGGGTTGGGAGTCTGTTCCCAGACGTGGAAGTGGAATTAAACTCTCGTGCTCAGTCATGATCTGGGCAGAACTGAGGTGGAAACACATGCCTCAGAGAACGATGGTCTAAACATATTCAATGAATGAAAGTGTGTCATTGATCACAGATAAACAATCCTAATAAACTGCATTAACATAGATTCAATCAAAAATAGCCCACACACTGCTTTCTACAGCACACCAAAGTCTTTACATTATATTACATTTCATTTAGCTGACGCTTTTATCCAAAAAAAATACATGATATACAGTATACAGTAGACACAGCAACGGTGAGCAATTAGGGTTAAGTGTCTTGCTCAAGGACACAACGACATGGACTGGCTGAGCCGGGGTTTGAACCACCGACCCTCTGATTGAAAGACTGACTTGCTAACCACTGAGCCACAGTCGCCCCCCTAGTCTTGAAAGGATAAGTCTGACATATTCTACATTTTTATTACGGTCAACAAATCCCATGAACAGACCCAGCCCATCACTGACTGTATCCACTAACAAGTAGTGAGTATGGATAAATATTCTCTCTCTGTGCCAGAGAGCTCCGTTGTTGTCCAGAAAACATTAAAAAACACATCAATGAGCCTTACTGTGTCACATTGGTATGTTCCTTGTGGTCTTTTCAAAAGATGTAACAAAGTGAAAAACATGGAATAATAATAATGTCTTTCCTTCCTTCCAGGCTGGACTTCACTCATTTCTCTCCATTATGTAAATGTAGTTGTTGAGACAACAATAAATCAAGCACAATGTTCACAGGGAAGAATTATCCATCTTGAGAAAGTCTGTGCGAGTAGATTTGTTGAATTGAATTTGACTGAACCCAACAGCTGCCTGGAGAAGAGAGAAACTCATAAATATGACTGGTAGTAACACACACCAGTAGGAGCCTGAATATGCAGAAAGGAGCTGGGTGGCTGATCATCTTCTCGTGTAAACATTTTTATAGAAACATACGGTGTAATTCTGTCCGGTCAAGTGCATCCAGCATTGTTTGCATGAGCATGTGTCATTTCACGCAATCAGTGTTGTGAGCAGGCAACAAACGCCCAGAACTGCCTTCTCTCTCAGACAGAAAATGGTGGATTCTGCTCTAAGTCTAGTACAACTCTCTGCTGAAACCCTGTGTGGGGCCAGGAAAAGGGAGTGAGGAATGCAAGTCTGCTGATGGTTGCTCCAGGCTTGGAGGAAGGTTGGGACAGGGAGGGGAGGATTTAATGAAGGGAAAGGCAAAGGAGGGGGAGGGGGAGTGAGAGGCAGACAGCTTGGCCCCTCAGCTCCTCGGGAAGGCTCACAGGCTGCTCTGGAAAACACAGGATGTGGGCATGGAGGCGGGGAGAACAAGCTTAGGCATCACACACACACACACACACACTTCCATTATTAACCCTTTCCAAGAAAGGGTTAATAACTGACTGAACCAGTCTGTTAGGCTGCATTCACACCAAATCAAACGTTGTGGCGGAAACGGCAGTCTTCCCATTCATTTTCATGTGGGCAGTTTAGGGTGCGGCATTGGAGGCTGCAGGGGATGCCAAAAAAAAACCTGACCCGTTCATACAAAATCAACTTTTGGTAGAACACACGCAGACGTCACCTGCATTGGCCAGTAATGCAAGATCGGACCGGATGACGGCCACATCAACAACAGCAGCGTAACAGACTAAAACACAGTGGAGTCACTCAGACCCACCTTTCTGATAGGTCTCCTATCGTGCATAGTTTTAAAAGGAAATGTCTTTTCTTTTATCTGTCTGGCTGGACACCTTAATACTTGTACGACCCACTTACTAGCACCATGGTGTCACACAAATAGGTCATTTACCATCACACCACAGCAGAACCCTGCGCTAACCGCCGCAACGCCTGATTTGGGGTGAATGCAGCCTTAGGTACTCATAAGGAACACTGCAATGCTAACATCAGCATGCTAACAAGCCGAAAGTGACAATGCTAACGTGTTGATGTTTAGCATCTACTGTACCGTGGTTGCCATCGTTTAGTGTGTCAGCATTATTTGTTAATCAGCACGATACAGAGTACAGCGGAGGCATAAAGTCATAAACCCATGTATTGGACAAATTAAATGTTTTACCGTGCAATGGTGCTGAAGGAATTGAGTGCACCAACACTTTTGTCAGCCATACCATATTCATCTGCTGAGGACAATGGGATGTCTGTACCTACCTTCATGGCAATCTATCCCAAAAGTTGGAATTTACATTAAAAAAAATTAAGAAAGTTGAAAAGTCAGGATCACCACAGTCAGTCGGGTTCATGGGTGATTTGTTAATTCCTCCCTAGAATCACCACGCTAGCATAGCTTAAATTAAAAGAAACATGTCTACAGTCATTCATGTTTCCAAGAGGAGGAATCCTACAGACTTTCTTGATCTTTCAGCTTTTCATCTAGCAGCAGCATTTCTTTATATATTTTTGACATTACTACTATCTAATTAACTAATGTAGTGCTAATTAGCACATTTTAGCATTGTAACACACTAATCTATGGTGTTGAACATAGTTAACATACATATATTTAAACATCTGCACGCTATCATATTCATTATAAGTATTCTAGCATGCAGACATTTTAGCATTAAGATAAGATAAGATAATCCTTTATTAGTCCCTCAGTGGGGAAATTGCAGGATTACAGCAGCAGAGCACACAAGACACAGTAATAAAAAAAATCCAAGTAGTATAAATAAACAGTAAAATAGTAATACAAAAAAAACAGTAAAGAAGAATACAATAGCAATATTAAATATACAGACAGAATAAAAGTATACACAAGCTATTTAAATATATTTATATTGGCCAACGTGATGATTAAAGTGTTAGTCTACTGCAAGCTCAGCTTGTTGTGCAGCCTGACAGCAGCAGGGAGGAAGGACTTGCGGTACCTCTCCTTCACACACCGGGATGAATCAGCCGGTGGCTGAAGGAGCTGTGCAGAGCTGCCAGGGTGTCCTGTATGGGGTGGGAGGTGTTGTTCATCAGGGATGAGAGCTTGGCCATCATCCTCCTGTCTCCCACCACCTCCACCACATCCAGTGGACACCCCAGCACACTTAAGCTTAAAGCACAGCGTCACCGTGCAGTCAGCATCTTGTTTGTTAACATAACAATCTTCTTAAATGGGCTTGGTCACATTGAGTAATTGTAAAGCATCCCCAGTGCTCAACTTGGAGTCCAAAGCGTCCTTTGTATTTATTTAATCTATGCAGTTCAAATCTGGTAGTTTTCTCTGCGAGTTGAAATGTATCTTCTTATCCCGTGTGTTGTAGTTTGGGTTCAGCCCAGACTACAAACAATGATATCGAATTGAAGTTTTAAAACCTGGATGAACTCTTCCTCCACCAGCAGAGGGATACATCAATGAAGAATTGGACAGAGCAGTGACCACGAGAAAGAACGAAGCAAGCATACCTCGGCCTTGTACATTCTGACCAGGCCCTGGTTGACTTTGGACCAGGAAGGAACGGCGCTGATGTTCCACAGCTGGTTAGAGTGTTCGGCAAACGGACCGGTCTTCATCTACAGGACAGAGAAACAGAACAAAGACCCAGACCCCAAGTGAGACACCTTTGATTCAACTAATCCTTACTTTATCACCAGTACAAAGAAAAACACTGGTAGTGAGGTTTACAGCTTGTTGATTATGGTGAAGGATGACAACGATATTAAGCGCATTCTTCTTTTTTTTTTAACATTAGCACGCACAATGATGCCTAATAACATTCTAACTTCCACCTTTGATTAAAATCAATGCAGTATATAAATCATAGTTATTCTCTTTACTTAAATTATACAATTTTATTGCACACAGTTTCATTGATTTGATCAAGACAGCTTTTCAACCTTCCCTTCAGTGTTCTAGAAACCATCATTAAAGGGTTTTCACAGAATCAAACACTACCGGAAAAGTGTCTTTTCGAAGTTTGGGTCTGTTAGAACGGATCCCAATGATGACTCAGTCTCTGTGCGGAGAAAGACATTTTTTGGCAAAATATTTTTGGAACACAGAGTTTCTTGATGGACAGTGAAGAAGCAGCTTATGCTGCCAGAGGTTTTTGTTTCTATGGACAACTTAGTTCTTTGTTACACAGAAAACGGGTCACAAGTGGAATCCATCATAGAGGACTGAAACCAGGTTGACTGAAGCTACTTTTCTAAATGAATCGGACAAATGACAACCGTTTTATATCAAAGTCTGATTTCTGTAGTTCTTAATTGGCTGAGGAAGGGAGTTTGAGAAAAGGGACAGTGATACTGAAGGACATGTCCAGTTAATATGTTCTGTGGAGGGACAGATCCTACTGAGTACAGTAAGGAATCCAAAGGGAACCCTGCTGTTTGATTTATCACAGTCCAGGTAAGACCACAACAAGCGTCAAATTATATGCAAATGATGCTGCTACATACAGTATATCCCTATATATATATATATATATATATATATATATATATATATATATATATATACATACACACACACAATATTTTTAGATCAGTAGATCACGTCACTACTTGTATGTGAAAGTGACAAATTATGGCAACTGTGGCTCAGTGGTTAGCAAGTCCGTCTTTCAATCAGAGGGTCGGTGGTTCAAACCCCGGCTCAGCCAGTCTGTGTTGTTGTGTCCTTGAGCAAGACACTTAACCCTCATTGCTCACCGTTGCTGTGTCTATGGTCTACTGTATATCATGTAAGTCTCTTTGGATAAAAGCCTCAGCTAAATGAAATGTAACTAACAGAAGCATTGTCACCAGCTCCACAGAACTTCACAGCACTGGCTTGATAAATTGTTTAGTGGCTTATTTGGACTCACTCTCACAGATCACATAGTTTCCGGTGATTAGGCAGCTGTTTTCAACAGTTTGAGACTTTGTAAAAAAAGATAGATACACACGTACATGTATGTATGTACAAGTCGTCTTCAATTGATCAATGACCTCATATCCTCTTTAATCTCAAGATGAAGATCCATTCACTGCATTGACCTTTATCCCTGTGGAGATTATTGATGTTGCTGTCTAGCTAGTCTTGATTGCAACTTTACAGCTGCATTCACCAGAATCCAATAGTGCCCCCACTGTATTGTATCGTTTAGCTTTTTAATCATTAGGTTTCTTCTTCTAACGATGATAGGAGGATGAAAGAAAAAGTCATTGCCAAATGAGTGTGACGATTTCTTCTCAATCGTACTTGTCATGGAAACGTTATTACATGGACTTCTCTGCCTTCAATATGCAGAACAAAATGTTGATTGTTGTTCCAGCAAACACCTTGTATGAATTCATAAATGTATGAATGAAGTAAGGACTATTGACCGTTTTCCCACCATTTTTCCCTAGAGGCAGGAGAATCCAAAACCCGGAGCATCAATCTAACAACCCCCTCCTTTTTCCATCCCCCCGCCACACTGCTCTAGACACTTTCCAGGGCCTCGCCTGAGAACACATGGGGGAGGGGCATGGAGGAGGGAGAAAGGGGGGGTGGAGCAGACCGTATTCCCTGGAGGAGGGCGTGATTCACAGCAGCATGTGGGGAAGGAAGTGACTCATGTTAGATGCACACACACACACACACACACACACACACACACACACACACACACACACACACACACACACACACACACACACACACACACACACACACACACACACACACACACACACACACACACACACACACACACACACACACACACACACACACACACACACACACACACACACACACACACACACACACACACACACACACACACACACACACACACACACACACACACACACACACACACACACACACACACACACACACACACACACACACACACACACACACACACACACACACACACACACACACACACACACACACACACACACACACACACCCCTTGTGTGTGAATTAAAAAAAACATGCGTTTGAAGTATTCACACGTGGAAAATACTTGTAAATGTGTTCTGTGCAACGGTACACAATAAGACCAGTAATAGTTCCAAGTGTGTTTTGTTTCTTCTGTTTCACTTACAAAAAAAAACTCAAGTGGTATTAAAAAATGAAGTCGAAGTATTGTTGCTATGGTGACCTACAGTTAAATAAATGTTAACTTCTATTGACTTCCTCTGTTGGTGTAGTTAATGGTTAACAGTTATGAGACAAGCATAAATACGTCCGTGGAATAACCTTAATGTCCGGTTATCCACCAAAACTATTGTTACTGACCATTATCAATGCCGAACAAAATACCCAGTATGGAATAGACTACTATTCATGCATTCATTATCCGTAACAGCTTTTCCTTCTCAGAGATCAAGTGCTTCTAGCAGCACTTTGCAAGAATGAGCGGATTCGTTTTTTGTCCTAAACTCTTCTACACAAGTGAGCAGCTGAACTTTTGATATAGCACTGCCCATCATTGGTCAACGCTATATGATTTCTCTGTTTGAGTCCATTTCCAGCTGAGGACAGGAAGCCTCCGCGGGTTGGCTGTGGTCGGACCGGGTCACAGGTCTGAAGTGGACCGACCTAGACTGACCCAGTACTAGGGGTTGTAGTGTACTTACAGATTGCATATACTTGGATTGAATCTCTGATTTTAAGTTTAAATGAAGAGAGATAGTAAATGGAGCAATTTGGAGTTAATTGTCTTGCCCATGGACAAGCAGAGTCAGGGATCGAATCACCGATCCTCTGTGTAAAGGACGACCCTGCTCTCTACTGATCCAGTCACCCCCAAACACTATTGTCGAACAATGTAAAGATGGAAACATTGTGAACACAACAGCCACTCTAACAACGCACAAACACCCAGACAATAAAGCGTCTAGCTACTGGCAGTCCTCCCTTCCCTCAAACCTGTAAAGCGAGTACAGGACTCAGACAACCTTCAAGAGGCTGTTTGTCTGACAGACAGTCCCAAAACCAAAAGATATTCTGTTCATTAGGATATCAAACAGAAAAGAAGCACATCGTCACGTGGTCTATGAAAGCTAAATGACAAACAATTATCCCATTCTCAAAATATGTACAGGTTAATTTCCTGTCCACATCAAACATTAAAACTGCCTAACGGATGAGGAGAACCACAACAGCGGCATCCTTTCATGACCTTTCCTGGCCGTGAGGAGGAAGTAGAGGTCAAATGGCAGGAGGAGGAGGAAGCGGAGGGAAGGCGATGGCTTCTGAGTGGGAAGGAGGCAAAGGATGTAGCTGCTCCAACAACGCCCACCTCTACATCCCTCTCCTCCTTTTCCTTTTCCAGACCAAAAACAAAGCCATTGGTTCCTGCTCTGGCTCTCCACCAACACATTTCATTTAGCTGACGCTTTAACCAGAGCGACTTACATGCTATACAGTAGACTGTAGACACAGCGACATGGACTAGCGGTGCCAGGAATCGAACCACCGATCCTCTGATTATAAGTCGGACCTCCTCACCACTGAGCCACAGTCGCCTAAATCCGTCTTCCTGGACAAAGCATTTCCAACAGCTAAATCAGTAAAATGTCTCCTTAAAGACCACACACACTGTTAATAACCAACTGAACCAGTTGCACCCATATCCCTGCCAGAGGCCACTAAGGTAGTCAAAAAGCTCTAGTAAATATATATCATACATTGATATATGTATGTGTAAATACAGTGCATCCTGAAAGATGCACTGTATTTACAGCACATAACTTTTTCCACATTATATTATTTTTTTTGTTTCATATTTATTAAAAATAAAGAACTAAAATATAACATGTACATAAGTATTCACAGCCTTTGCTCAATACTTTGTTGAAGCACCTTTGGCAGCAGTTACAGCCTCAAGTCTTCTTGAGTACGATGCTACAAGCTTGGCATCTATTTCTGGGCAGGTTCTCCCGTTCTTCTTTGCAGAACCTCTCAAGTTCCATCAGGTTGGATGGGGAGCGTCGGTGCACAGACATGTTCAGATCACTCTAGAGATGTTTAATTGGGTTCAAGTCAGGGCTCTGGCTGGGCCACACTGCATTCATCTTTCCCTCAATCCTGACTGGTCTCCCAGTTCCTCCCTCTGAAGAACATCCCACAGCATGATGCTGCCACCACCATGCTTCACTGTAGGGATGCTGCCACCACCATGCTTCACTGTAGGGATGCTGCCACCACCATGCTTCACTGTAGGGATGCTGCCACCACCATGCTTCACTGTAGGGATGCTGCCACCACCATGCTTCACTGTAGGGATGCTGCCACCACCATGCTTCACTGTAGGGATGCTGCCACCACCATGCTTCACTGTAGGGATGCTGCCACCACCATGCTTCACTGTAGGGATGCTGCCACCACCATGCTTCACTGTAGGGATGCTGCCACCACCATGCTTCACTGTAGGGATGCTGCCACCACCATGCTTCACTGTAGGGATGCTGCCACCACCATGCTTCACTGTAGGGATGCTGCCACCACCATGCTTCACTGTAGGGATGCTGCCACCACCATGCTTCACTGTAGGGATGCTGTTGTCCAGGTGATGAGCAGGGCTTGGTTTCCTCCAGACATGACGCTTGGCATTCAGGCCAAAGAGTTCAGTCTTTGTTTCATCAGACCAGAGAATGTTGTTTCTCATGGTCTGAGAGTCCTTCAGGTGTCTTTTGGAAAACTCCAGGTTTGTCATGTGCTTGTTACTGAGGAGTGGCTTCATCTGGCCTCTCTACCATACAGACCTGATGAGTGCTGCAGAGATGGTTGTCCTTCTGGAAGGTTCTCCTCTCTTCATAGAGCTGGAGCTCTGTCAGAGGGACCATCTGGTTCTTGGTCACCTCCCTGACTGAGGCCCTTCTCCCCCGATCGCTCAGTTTGACTCTAGGAAGAGTCCTGGTGGTTCCAAACTTCTTCCATTTCTGGATGATGGAGGCCGCTGTGCTCATTGGGACCTTCAATGCTGCAGACATGTTTCTGGACCCTTCTCCAGATCTGAGCCTCCATACAATTCTGTCTCGGAGGTCTACAGACAAGTCCTTGGACTTCATGGTTTGTGCTCTGACATGCTGTCCACTGTGAGACCCGATGTAGACCTGATGTAGACCTGATGTAGACCTGATGCAGACCTGATGCAGACCTGATGCAGACCTGATGCAGACCTGATGCAGACCTGATGCAGACCTGATGTAGACCTGATGTAGACGGTGTGTGCCTTTCTGAATCATGTCCATTCAACTGAATATAGCAGGGTGGACTCCAATCAAGTTGTAGAAACATCTCAAGGATGATCAATGGAAACAGGATGAGCTCAATGTTGAGCGTCATGGCAAAGGCTGTGAATACTTATGTACATGTTATATTTTACTTATTTATTTTTAATAGATTTGCAAAAATTTCCCCAAAACGTTTTTCACTTTGTCATTATGGGGTGTTGTGTGTAGAATTTTAGAGAACAAAATGTAATTGAATCCATTTTGGAATAAGGCTTTAACATAACAAAAGGTGAAGCGCTGTGAATACTTTCCAGATACTCTGTACATACCCATATCAATTTGATATAACATATCTCACTGGTAAGTAATCTAAAAAGTCACAAAAAATATTTTATACACATGTGAGGAGATTTTTAGAGTTCAACCACACAGTGAGGGTAATGTCCACTAGAGGGCAGTACTCCTTTAAAACAGCAGGATGTCTGGAGTTCAGCCTCCAGGAAACCAACAGTTGAGTTACTGCAAAGTTTTAATTAAAGTTTTTCTTTTCCATTTGCTGTTATTTGACAGTCAACAGTGTAGAGACAGGAGGTACTGGTACAGAGACGGGCATGGTAATGCAGGTCTTTGGTCGGTAAATAGAGTAGAATGCCACCACTAGAAAATCGAGTTTACATTCAGAAAGTTGATACGGTTCAACAAGCATCAGAAGCATCAGCAGGGAGGATGAACAGCATCCCTTTGTGTTGAGTTGCATTACATTGACAAGTGTTCCTGGTATTTTACCTTTAGTTAGCACTAACAAATATTTGTTTAAAAGTGAAAGTCTGAGCAGATATAAAAATAAATCAGATTGTTGAGTGCGTTTCATTTACCCACCTCATTTATGAACTTGATGCACTCCAGAAACATGAAGTCTTGGTGGTGCTCGTTCACCACCCTCTCATCGATGAAGTGCCGGGGCTCCAGTGTTGGGTGATCTGACGGGAGAATGAGCTCATGTTAACCACCAGGTGTCACTATTTATCTTCCTAATTACTGAGATCAAGGCTCACTCCCAGTCTTGTTACACAGAATCAACCCAACTTCAGCAATGCCTTTCAGTGACTAGCACAGTGGACTGGTCTGCTTGTCTTTCTGAGAGCAAGAACAGCACAAGTTTAAAAAGTGCTGGCTCACTGGGACATGTGGACAAAACACAGCCCATGTTATAAACAATAGCACAAGGACAAGTCACAATGTCTGCTGGGAAGAAGTCAGATTGTCTGAAATTGTCATGAATTGTAATGTCCTGTTTTAGCTTCCCTATACTGTCAGCCTGCGTAAAACACTTTATTATTATTTCGTAAACCGCAGCAGTGATTTCACCTGAACAATTGGAAAGTGAGGTGCATTAGGTTTGGGTCTGAAACATAGCAACCATAATATTATAGTACAAAAAGCTTCTATCTTGTCTTGTTTCTATCTGTTCATCAAGATGTAAATATGAGGTCCAGTTACAGTCTGAACTACCAATGCTACCAAAGTCTGGACCAAATTAACAGGAAGGCACCCTTAGCTTTCCCACTGCACAGATGAAAACCCAGAGGAGATCGAGTCAAGCATAGTTCATACTCGCCGTAGTGAAGCAGTCACAAAGTGCATGCCGCCAGTAGTGAGCTGCTGTGATGAGACTCTTACCTACAAACTGGGAGCTTCCCCAAATGAAAGGCAGAAACTGGAAGTCATCTAGTCCCCACACACCTTGGCTCCCGGCTGGCTCCATCCTGTAGGTCTTCTGCAGCTTCCGCATCAAAGCCAGATACCTGCAGAAACAAATAGTACTCACTCTGCAGGAGGCTGTGGGGTCCCAATAGAGACTGATCAAAAGTAACAGTTAATATTACGACTAGAGATAGGGGATGTGGACTACATTTTTTTTCACTTCTCTACTATGACAGCAAGCTAGACTTTAGTCAAGTCACTCATATGGAGATATTATTGTTTATTGCAATAATGGAATTTCTACACTAATTGCGCACACACGCACGCTCACCTGTTAAACACCTTGAAAACGATAGCCAGCTGATCATCTACCCGGAGAGCTCCAACCTTGCAGAGGCAGCAGAGGAACGCAGCGAAGGCAGCTTCATGACCTGAGCAGAACACACACATCAGCTGTGAGCAGTCCACCTGTGCTTCACTTTAACTCTCCACCCTTCTTGAATTGACTGTAATGTGATGAACAAAACCTGACAATATAATAAAGCTACTACATCTGCTTGCAGCTAGTACTTTACAACGTACTACTTCTACAATTAATTGTTTTGTTATTTGTAGTTTATAGACCACCACTGCTTCAACTTCTGCTCAATACATCTGCCTTTTGTCCAAATGTTCTCTTAACGTAAGGGCTCCTTGCATTGAATGACTCCTTTTCCATACAACCTTGTTTCCAACGCATTTATAGGACATTTACACATATGGCATTGAAAAACATTTCAAATCCACATGTAGTCATTGAAGCTGAACTCAAAATCTTTGTCTAGTATTTCTTTACTTTTGTAGGACTATAAATGCCTGCTGCCTTCAAAAAGCTCTGAATCAGGCCTACTTCTGACACAGCAGCACCCCCTGGTGTCCATGTGGTATATCTACAGCCAGCTCTCCCTCCCTCCACAGCAGCTACGTGATCGAGTGTCAACATGACATGACAGATCCCACCAGGGACAGAAGAGCTGTACGGTGGCCATGAGGCAAGATATCAAATACGGTTACATTCAGATAGAAACCATTTAAACATTTGCTCCCTCTAGGTCATCTTGCACATTTGAGTTTCTGGAGTTCACAGCCGTGACAAATATTTTGACAATCCAACCGCAATGCCTCTCCAGATAGTGTCTGTTATTGCAGATAATCCTCAGAACACAGCATCACAAACTGAATCCCATTTCACTTTATTTATTGGGATGGAGGCATAAGTCTCAGAGATATTTAAAATCCACATATCCACACCAACTTCATCATTAAAGATGGCTGGGTTGTGTCAATGTTTGGTTCCAATGTAAGAGTAAGAACATGGGCAGTACTATTAGTGACACTGCCAAAAACTGCTAAATGTAATACATTGTGACACATTAGATACACAGTGGAGAACTGTTTGCTTTGTATATAATTATAGCTATACAGAGCAAAATAACCAGCACAGACCCACAGTCAGCACTGTTACCTGTTCCATAGTCTATCCTGGTGGCGTTCCCCACAGACTCTTTCAGATAGACAGCTATCTCTGGAGCTGCAGCACATCTGTCGGCTGGGAGCACCGCGGCCACCAAAGCCTCTGCCTCCTGCACGCACACACAAAAACATCACCAGGGGGGTGTGTCCAATGAAACATGGAGAGAGCTTTATGATTGTGTGGAATGAGATCATGGTAACAAAAGAGTGCAAATCGTCCAAATCGGCTTAGTGTGCTGAGTGAATGATGAGTGAGGCCACTGCTTATACTATGCCACTTCCTGCATGGGTCTCACAATAAATGCAATTTCAGGCCTGTACTCAAGTTTTGCCGTTAGGTCACATTAACTCAAATTTCAAACAAGATTCAGACATTTCGGCACTTTTATATAAGTGGCAGTTTGAAACCATTACATGGACGAAACACATGATTCAGGTCATTATGTGATTAACAAAGTTTGAGTTTTAGGAAGTTGAGTCTACGGAGTAGCTACGTTGTTTTGACCATATGTTCTGTTTTATGAGAAAAAAGACGGAGCCACGAACAGGGGAAGTGTTTTGGTGAAGAGATGTAGAAAGCTCAGTGCTGTGTGTTAAAGCACAAGACACGTCAACCATGATGGCATGTCTGATGCATTGCAACACGCGTGTTCAAACATCTCAGGCCGGAACTGAAATTTGTAAAACTGTCCATAGTAGTAGTTAAGAATTATTAGTCTCAGGTTATATGTGTATGTGTGTGTGTGTGTGTGTGTGTGTGTGTGTGTGTGTGTGTGTGTATACGTACTAACCTGGTCTAGTTTGGTGAACCAGGTTCTGTAGGCCTTATTACCAAAGCGGGATGGCTGGTCAACAGGAGGGGTCTCGTTTATCCATCGGTCCAGAGTGTCCAAAAGATCTAGTAACTTCTCCACTGTCTGTCACACAACAAGACAAGAGTAACTGCAGCAATACTGGAAGTTATATTTATCACTATCATCATTATTAAATGGTCGGCGCAAACAATAGAGTAGCATATTTGGCTCAGTGGTGGGGTCCTGGTTCACTCTGCTGAGCCTCAGATGGAAAACCTCAGCAACTTTCTGTTTCAATGTCACAGAATTTCAAGAGTTGTTCTCATTGACACATGTTTCTGTTCTCAGACAAATTCAAAGTATGAAAATTAGAATATCCTCAAGGAGATTAGCAGCTCATGTGCGGCTGCACTGAGACGTCCATCAGAACACTATTTGATACTGTGAAGTCGACTGACGGCTTTAACATAAATACAGCTTCAAAAACAAAGAGACAACAGGAGGTTGTTTTCTTAGAACTGCCACATGGCGCCTGAGCATGTGTAAAGGGTGACGCCATGTCATGGTTTACCTGATATGAAAGACAACATACCTCTGACACTTTATATTCACATGTGAGCTTCTTTCCCTTCACACCTTCATTCAGTGTCAGAACGAAGCCCATGTAGTCAGCATACGCCTGAAAGAGGGAGGGATGAGTTCAAAACTAGGATGTATCAAGATGTACAGTCAGACCAACTAATACAAAAACTAAAACTAATGCTATGATTATTGAGGAGTATTGCTACTAAATAGATATTGATCAAGATAAGGCCTATGTTCAATGCCTGTTCCACTGTGATGGACTACAATCAATCAGACAAAACTCTTTACGTGCACTTCATGAATGTAATAACTGCAATCGCTTTCCAAGGTTTTCATTATTATTTGCTTGGCTTCAACTACAGCAAGCCAACTGCAGGTGTGAACAAAGCCTAAAATTGAAGATGATAACCATTATTATTGTAAACAGATTAATTTCAGAGACAAATTCACTTTTAGTCTGGGAGAACCCAGTAGCTATTAAAGACTGATTTGAGAAACCTGTCTCCGTATCCCTCTGATCAGGTCTATGTGTTCTCGGTGTGTTGTGGTGCTTGTTGAGTCAAACACAAACAGAAGACATGGCATCATGCTGATGCAGCAACCTACTTGAGATCGCTTCCACTTGCCCATGTCAGGCACCATGCTGATTTCTTTCTTGGGGACCATGAAGGTGACGCTGTCTGTGACTTCATGTGCGTCATCCTCAGGAGTGGATCCTAAATAATTTAAGAAAAGACAGATGTCAAAAGTAATTACAATTTAGATATGCAGCAGATCTCTTATTGGTTTGGGCAGCGAAGCAAAGTATTTTTCAAATAAATTAATTCAATATTCACTTAATCTGAGATTGTTAATTTTGTTCACTGTCGATTTTTCACAGAAAGTGTGATTACAAACTGGATTTTAAAAGATATGGATGTCTACCAGGCATGGAAGGTCTAACGAAAGGTGCACTATGGGATACGTAGCATCGAGTATTTCTGGAGCTTGCCTCAAACTAGGGACTACAATTCAGGACTTTGCCTCTGCTGCTTCATTTTTGACAAATCGTGTCTCGTGTGACGGCTGCAGTGTTACACATTTGAGCAGAAGGCTCAGTCAATGGCAACATGAACACTTGGCTCCATTCAGCGTGGGACATTGTAACCCACCAACCTTTAAATAAAACCTCGCCCACTAATGTTCTTCATCACAGGTGAACGCCAGTCTCCCGCACATTCCCTCTACGTGCTAGCTAACATCTTCCACTTCCTTTTAAGAGTTTGACAACGACCGCCAACTAAACATTACAGAGCACGACTTCAAGTTTGTATACACGCAATTAACAAGCACTAATGGCAACTTAAGTTATTCCAAATGTAATGTTAAGGATGTCTTTGCCCCAAAACAACGGCAATATGCCTGCTAGGCTTATCTAGCAACCAAAAAGTAAATTCACGACTTAGTGTCCCATGTGGAGGTGTGTTGCACCTGCTAACGATATCAGCGTTTAACACGAGAGAGCAAACGCGATACAGAGCCTCCTAAAGCTGAGCAATAGCTATCAGTCGTGGTTTTACCTGACTGCTGTTCTGTTTCCGCCATGGTGAGGATAACAGTCTTCTTCGTGGGTGTAAGGCAGATTTAAACCAGCCATAGCGCATTACTGCCGCCGCTGTTCAAACTGGAAATGGCGTCCCGGGTTCTAATACATCGATTTACACTTCTACTACTTTCTTCCAGTGCCGTGCATTAAATAAATCTGAGTCTAACGTATCAGCATACATATATGAGTAAAATATGTAAGTACTCAAATGCCACTTAGTCCGGTTAAGTCCCTCTTTCAGAGTGATATATGTTACGCTAACATCACATTATATAACACGATTTCCCTCCTTTGTCATTTATTGGACATGAAACGTTTAACACTGCATGACTCCTTCAATAAGTCACACCCACCTCTAACGACCGTGTTCAGCAGCTGACCTTTCCTGGTTACAAACTCACGAGTGCTGCCGTCTCTATTGGTCTGACATTATAAGTCTATGGGTCTGACTTAACGCAGATTAATAAAAAGGCTAACGCTTAATGCTGCACTTTGAGCACTGACTGACCGGAACCTGGCTGTGGGCGTTTCTTTGAGGGCAGAATGTGGGGCATTTGCAGCAGAACTATGGTAAGTAACGCACCTTTAGCAGATCATGCTTGTTTACACTGGCCAAAAGCCAACTTGAGCAAAAGTCATTGAAATTGATACAATTGACCTTAAGATAACCTTAATTATTGTGATTGATCAGTTAACGCTATTTAGTTAACGCTAACTACCGCGAGGTGGTGAAGCAGTTTTTTCGCTAAATGTTAGCAAAGTTTGCTAACTTAGCTCGTAGTAAACTGAAGAGGATCTCGGTTCTGTTCAGGTCCCGTTAGCAAAGCTTAGTGGGTCAGAGGTGATTTTGTAGTTCGGTAAGATTTAATATAACATTAGTTAAAACACACTTAGGACAAGCTTGACCGAGACTATAGTAACATAGTTTAATGTTACTTGGTCTCATGATGCTAACTATAGGAAGAAAAGGTAACACAATTAACTAAATGTTACTGATCATCAGAATAATGTTGCTCGGTAAACGCACCTGCTTGGAGTAACGTTAACATGTCAGAAGACCATTTTAATATCATTGGACATACACATAGTCACTTAACCTACTATATTTGACATTTAATTATATGTACTTGTTTACATTTACATGTTTGATCATCAGATGCTGTTAAAGATCATTTAGTAATGGATGGGTGGAAAGCAAAAAACTAAGTGGCACGTGCATTGAGGACTCTTGAATATGACGTCATCCTCTGATTAATTTTAGATGTTCACTTTACCATTTACTTCTTATTACTTTTGTTGACATGTCTCCGCGCTGTAGTGGAGTCGTAAATGAGTGCAGGCTGCCCTCTACCGGTGACATGTCGCTTTTACGGGACGTCACCTGTTCTGAGGGCAGCTGTTCCCTGGCCACATCGCAATCACATCTAAAAACCACCCCAATTCAATACAAAACAGCCCAAATCATAACCTTGCTTGAAACTCCTATAACACCATTATATATGCTATAAAAACACACCATAAGCTTTCAAAGTTTCACAAAAAAACAAGATATCAGATAAATATCCCACCAAATAACTCACCAAAAACTGCATTTAGACAAATGCACAAAATCCCATGTTAATTATGATTGTGTTAAAGCACCATTTGATTATAATGTTTTTACAATATTTTTAAAACCCTTAAATATTGACAAAAGCAACCCAACATCTCCATTGGGAGGCAATTGGGGGGGTTGCCTCCGGATTGGGACATACTACTTTGTCATAACATGGCACTTCGAACGTTGACCCTCTTGCTCATATTTCCACTCATATATTTCCACAGCACAGGCGATTGTGGGTCAGAATAGCCTGACAATCATGTTGGCTCGCATGCTGCAAAACGCAACCGGATTAAAAAACTTAAACCTTCAAATGAGTCTTGAATCTTGATGTGATTTTTTTTTTTTCATCATGATGTGATTTTTTTTTTTTTGCATTTAAGGATCCAGTTTACAGGTGAGGGCATATTTGAAAACAGATGCTGTCTCAAAATAAGTGGCTTTAAAAAAAGAATGGTATTAAAGAGCAAAGTGAGTCAGGAAGGGTTTCAGAGTTAGTTTTCACAGTTGACTGGGGAGACGCACTCTCAAAATGACACCACAAAAGTATTTATCTATTTACCGTACCTCTTTGTCTCTCAGGTAAAGGTGGGGATGGCGAAACCCTGTGGCTTAATGAAACCCTGTCACCTGGTGAAGCCTGTGTCGCTGACTCTGGTCTCTGGCAGATACCTTACCCACCAGAAGGGGCTGCCCAGTCTGCCTGTCCCCCCTCTGCAGCAGACCTGTGAGCGATATATCAGTGCCTTGGAGCCCATCGTGGAGGTGGATGAGCTGAAGCACACCAAAGAGCTGGTGGACGAGTTTCAGAAGGCAGGCGGGGTCGGCGAGAGACTTCAAAGAGGCCTGGAAAAGAGAGCACGGACCACTGAGAACTGGGTGAGACTTGTGACTCGTTGAATCAGAGCGATACTACGCCTCCCTGACACCACCTGTTTGCGCTCCTTCTCAACACAATTTAATTACAAAGCCCGCTGACATTTGACTTCTTTCTTTTTAATAAACTATTGCCATATTGATCTGCTTTTGACTGTGTCTTGTGTAGCTGTCAGAGTGGTGGGTGCAGGTTGCTTATCTCGATTACCGGTTGCCTGTGGTGGTTCATTCAAGTCCTGGGTTGGTCTTGCCACGCATGGACTTCAGTGATAAGCAGGGACAGATAAGGTGATCACACATACAGTCTGCTCAGCTCTGTTTTTACAACCCATTTACAACATATAACTACTCTAGTTTAATTCTGTGTCTTTTCAATGCATATTGCAACCATATAATGCACTCTTTTCATATCATGCTTCCGTGATCAGTTCTGTTTTTTATTTATTTCCATCATTCAATCAACATCAGGATAAAAGTAAACCCTTTAATTAACATGGATCATAATCTCTATGTTTAGATTTGCTGCCAAGCTGATAGCAGGTGTTTTGGACTTCAAGATGATGATTGACAAGTAAGTACTGTGCTTATAACCATCTAATGACTCTTCTATTTCTAGTTTTGTCTCTTGGCTTCAGTTTGTCATTACAGCTTTTCATAAAAAACACCAGTCCTTTAAGACGGTAACACGCCACCACAGTTGGCCTGACAACCACACCCAGCACAGATATGTATTGGATTAAAACCACCAAGTTTGATGCAAAGTTACCTCTAGCCATGACTATCTTAGATCTAAGTTAGCTCAACTAGGCAAGCTACTGTTACTGGTAAGGTAGCAACCGGCTCGGCCGCCGCTTTCCCTTCTTCAGTGAACAGTGTGAACAGTCTGCTGGTAACATCATACTTAACCCTTCATTTTATAGGCAGTATGTAGCTCATGCTGATTGAGAATGTAGTATGCAGTGGCCCTACGTTAGCGTACCATCCGGTCCGCCTGGAGTTATTTTAGTTTCATAACTTAGAATGGCAAGAAAGTACACAATGTGAGTTTCAATGGCAGAGTGGTTCTGTTCCTGCAGGCTATCCGCTCTTTGTCTACAGGGAAGTGTTTTAAGGTTAGCCAGGATTCACGTAGCGTGAGCAGACTATATCATTACATTACATTTAGCTGACGCTTTTATCCAAAGAGACTTACATGATATACAGTAGACCGTAGACACAGCAACGGTGAGCAATGAGGGTTAAGTGTCTTGCTCAAGGACACAACGACATGGACTGGCTGAGCCGGGGTTTGAACCACCGACCCTCTGATTGAAAGACTGACTTGCTAACCACTGAGCCACAGTCGCCCCACATATCGTCATCCGGCAGCCAAAGGGAACTGGAGGCAATGAGCTGCTGTCTGAAGCTGCAGATGACATGCCGGACAGCGGTGCCCTGAAGCTCCGCCCCCGCTGTTTATTAATAGTGAATGTGTCAAGTGTCCAAATTGCAACAAATTTACCAAAACACTTGGTGGAGTCCCCAGAAATCCAGCTACCAACGGTGAAGTAGATGTGATGAGTGGTGCTCCAGATGGATGGAGGGAGGGAGGGACGGGACCCTAACCCACTATTGCCATGAAATGATATTGTGACTCAGTGTTTAAGTGCAGCTCTTGTATGTCTTTCAGTGAGACACTACCAGTGGAATACATGGGAGGGAAGTCTCTCTGTATGAATCAGTACTACGAAGTGCTGTCGTCCTGCCGTGTCCCTGGTCTGAAGAGAGACTCTGTGGTGAACCACGCCAAGAGCTCCACGCCCCCTAAACACATTACTGTAGTCCACAACTTTCAGGTGAGGAGCTGAACATGACCCGACATTAATGCTGCAGGATAACTGGTGTCAACCAGCTCAGTGCACTCTGGGTTTCTGGACCAGTAGTACAATGACAATTGAGTGCTTTGGCTTATGAAGACCAAACTATTAGGAATAAGTGGAGTTTTATTTTTCACATGAATCTGCCCATCTACTATATCCATTAGAAGAAGCCTGGTGTCAGTGCTGCATCCAGAGTGAAGCCAGCAAAAGGTCTGAGGTATAATCCTCATTCATTAGTGTGGTAATGTTCTGTATGATCTCTATTTGTGAGAACATCTTTATTGAGCCCTTAGTGGCATGGTTGTGAGAATTGTGGTAATCAAGTAAATTCTACTGATCTATTAAAACAATGATTAATTAACATGAATTAAAAGCAGTAGTCTTTCAGGATGCTTGAGGAATGATGACGTCAGGCATCTGATTGGTCAGGAGGTGGGCTGTTCTCTGAACTGAGCCTGTTATGGGCAGATTAGTCTTGTATCAGAATCAGAACCATTTATTGCCATGTATGTTTACACATACAAGGAATTTGTCCTGGCGGGAAGGTGCATACATTTAACATTTAACAATACACATTTAACAGTTAACGCAGTGCAATAAATGAGGATGAATGAATATCTACATTGAAACAGCAGCATATAAAAATACCAAAAATAAGATAAAGTGCATGGAATGTGCATGAGTGTAAGTGTTGTGTGAAAGTGTCAAGTGTATTCAAGTATAAGGCTATGTGCAGGGGAGTGTCCGGTGGGAATTGTCTGGGGGTGACAGAGTCATTACAGTCAGTGGGGGACCCGGGCTCTGTTGATGAGCCCGACTGCAGACGGGAAGAAACTGTTTGTGTGGCGTGAGGTCTTGGTCCTGATGGACCGCAGCCTCCTGCCAGAGGGGAGGGACACCAACAGTTTGTGTCCAGGGTGAGAGGGATCAGCTACAATCTTCCTCTCCTTCAGGGTCCTTGAAGCAAACAAGTCCTGGAGGGACGGCAGATTGCGGCCAATCACCCTCTCGGCAGAGCGAATGATGCGTTGCAGCCTGGCCTTGTCCTTGGCAGTGGCTGCAGTGTACCAGACGGTGATGGAGGAACAGAGGATGGACTCGATGATGGCAGTGTAGAAGTGCACCATCATTGTCTTTGGCAGGTTGAATTTCCTCAGCTGCCTCAGGAAGAACATCCTCTGCTGCGCCTTCTTGGAGATGGAGCTGATGTTTAGTTCCCACTTGAGGTCCTGGGTAATGATGGAGCCCAGGAAGCGGAAGGACTCCACAGCTTTGACGGGGGAGTCACACAGGGTGAGAGGGGCTGGTGGGGCTGAGATCTTTCTGAAGTCCACAACCATCTCCACTGTCTTCAGAGCGTTGAGCTCCAGGTTGTTTTGGCTGCACCAGGTCACCAGGTGGTCAGTCTCCCACCTGTAGGCGGACTCGTCCCCACCAGAGATGAGTCCAATGAGGGTGGTGTCATCCGCAAACTTCAGGAGCTTGACGGACTGGTGACTGGAGGTGCAGCTGTTGGTGTACAGGGAGAAGAGCAGAGGGGAAAGAACGCAGCCTTGGGGGGAACCAGTGCTGATGGACCGAGAGGCTGAGACGTGTTTCCCCAGCCTCACGTGCTGCTTCCTGTCAGACAGGAAGTCTGTGATCCACTTGCAGGTGGAGTCGGGCACGTGCAGCTGGGAGAGCTTGTCCTGCAGCAGAGACGGGATGATGGTGTTGAAGGCAGAGCTGAAGTCCACAAACAGGATCCTGGCGTAGGTTCCTGGGGAGTCCAGATGCTGGAGGACCATGTTGACTGCATCGTCCACAGACCTGTTGGCTCTGTAGGCGAACTGCAGGGGATCCAGGAGTGGGTCGGTGAGGGTTTTTAGGTGGGACAGGACCAGACACTCAAAGGACTTCATGACCACAGGTCAGGGCGACGGGCCTGTAGTCATTGAGTCCTGTGATCCTAGGTTTTTTGGGGACGGGGATGATGGTGGAGGCCTTGAAGCAGGCTGGTACATGGCATGTCTCCAGAGAGGTGTTGAAGATGTCTGTAAACACCGGGGACAGCTGATCAGCACAATGCTTCAGGGTGGAGGGGGAGACAGAGTCCGGGCCGGCTGCTTTGCGGGGGCTCTGCTTTTTAAAAAGCCTGTTAACGTCTCTCTCTTGGATAACGAGGGTAGTCACTGTGGAGGGGGTAGGGGGCGCTGTGAACGATGGTTCAGAGGTGTGAGCCCCTGATGGGCTTGGGGAGGGAGGGCTGGTGGTCTGTGGCTGGTTGATGGGGCTGTGGGGGATGGCGTCAGGACTATTCCATTGTCTTTCAAATCTGCAGTAGAACTCATTCAGCTCGTCTGCCAGGCGGAGGTCGTTCATGGAGTGGGGGGTTTTGGGCTTGTAGTTGGTGATCTGTTTGAGCCTCTCCAGACCGACGCAGAATCACTTGCTGAGAGCTGGTGTTGCAGTTTCTCAGAGTACAGTCGTTTAGCGTCCCTCACCGCCCTGCTAAACCTGTATTTTGACTCTGTGTACAAGTCCTTGTCCCCACTCCTGAACGCCTGGTCCTTTTGCAGCCGTAGTTTTCTGAGTTCCGCTGTAAACCAGGGTTTGTCGTTGTTGTAGCTCAACCTGGTGCTGGTTGGAACACAGCTGTCCTCACAGAAGCTGATGTAGGAAGTCACAGCCTCTGTGTACTCATCCAGACTGTTGGTAGCAGTCCTGAAGACATCCCAGTCAGTACAGTCCAAGCACGCCCGAAGATCCTCCAGAGCCTCACTGGTCCACTTCTTGAACTTCCTCACCACAGGTTTGCAGAGCTTTAGTTTCTGCCTGTATGCAGGAATCAGGTGGACCATGACGTGGTCAGAGTGACCCAGTGCAGCTCGAGGGACGGCGTGATAGGCCCCGCTGATGGTGGTGTAGCAGTGGTCCAGAATGCTCTCCTCTCTAGTCGGGCATTTAATAAACTGTTTGTATTTAGGGAGTTCATGTCTGAGGTTACCTTTGTTAAAGTCACCAAGAACAATAGCTAAGGAGTCCGGGTAGGTCCGCTCCACACCCCGTATCTGCTCGGCGAGGGTCCGTTGTGCCTCCTGCACGTTGCCCTGCGGTGGCATGTAAACTCCGGCCAGGATGAATGAAGCGAACTCACGGGGGGAATAGAAGGGTTTGCAGTGGATGATGGATGATTCCAGGTCCGGAGTACAGTGCTGCAGAATCACTGTCACGTCGTTGCACCAGCTGTTGTTGACGTAGAAGCAGATTCCTCCACCCTTCGTTTTGCCGGAGAGCTCCGTGTCGCGGTCCGCTCTGAACAGCTGGAAGCCCGCCAGCTGGAACGCAGAGTCCGGTATCGATCCACAGAGCCAGGTCTCCGTGAAGCACAAAACGGAGGATGAAGAAAAGTCTCTGTCTCTCCCCACCAACAGCTGGAGCTCGTCCAGTTTGTTGCACAGTGAGCGGACGTTGTAGAGAAATACAGAGAAATTGCGGGCGACTGTGGCTCAGTGGTTAGCAAGTCGGTCTTTCAATCAGAGGGTCGGTGGTTCGATCCCCGGCTCCGGCAGTCTGCGTCGTTGTGTCCTTGAGCAAGACACTTAACCCTCATTGCTCACCGTTGCTGTG